>SJYQ01092227.1:113155-141659 GCA_006410935.1 Redunca redunca
GCTCATCAGTTTGAAGAAGGAAAAATTTTTTACAAAATGTAAAGATACAGAAAATAAAATTAATCTGCCTCAGGAATTTTGTAAACATTGACAGACAAATATCGCCCCCCAAACTGAAAACACTTGCAAAGAATATAAATGAGTAATGGGGATGGGATCAATGCGTTAGTGTCAACTCAGCAGAATGTGACAAATGGTGTCTTAGAAGAGTTAATTTGGGGCCTGGTGTCTTCTCATCAAGTGTCTGGATGATAAACTACAGAACATATTTTTAAAATCTGAAAGTGACATTAAGGAGCTGAAGACAGATTCAGTTCCAATTCGGAAAATTTGGTGCTTTGAAGGTAAACAGTATCTCAGGAGTTAATCCGTTCAAAGTCCTTTATTTTGCTAATGAAGAAATTGAGGCCCAGTGAGATTATGTAAGATCATAAACATTGGAAGAAACAATAGTTTAGTAAAGAAACAACCAGATACAGAATGTAGTTCAATAAAGACAATAGTGGAGCTGTGCATTAGGAGGGAAAACAAAATATCCCATAGGTCTGGCAGAAAAATGGTTTACGATCATAGTTCATAACAAGTTGACTATGAAGCATTAGTCTGAGAGTACAGTATACAATTTTTTGTTTAAAAAATCCCAACCCAACAATATTAACAGACTGGAGGGAATTCAGAATGGAGGGAAATGTGTAGCAAAAAATATATAAAGGACTGAGCGACTTCACTTTCACTTTCAGGGTTAAAGGAGAAGAAACAAAAGGAGAAATGTGGAGTAGGCCTGTCATCACAGGGTTGTATATCTAGGATATCAAATGCTACAATTCTTTCATTTTAAATATAAAGAAATAGGGAATGAGAAAGTTAAATGATATGATTATAGTTACAAGTTAACAAATGACAGAGAAGTATAGTCTGAGTCTAAATCATACATTGCCCCTAACAGAGTAACAAGCTGTACTCCTTTACTGTGGTTAGAATGATAGGGTTGAACAATAAGGAACTTAATTCCAAAGCATTCTCTCTACCTACAAGTTAAAAACCTATAAGTAAATGTCTAGCATCTAACAGTCTGGATAATAGGTGGAAATTGACAATCTATTTCTTATATTTTAATTATTTTTTTTCATTTTTACTTCACCTGCATCTTTTCATAATGACATTGGGTATTTATTACTGGAAATTAAATTGTGAATATTAAATAAAATTTTCTGACAGCATACTAGAGTCTATTTTATACAAGTATACTGAGTTTACCATATAGCCACAGAAGGCAATGGCACCCCACTCCAGTATTCTTGCCTGGAAAATCCCATGGATGGAGGAGCCTGGTAGGCTGCAGTCCATGGGGTTGCTAAGAGTCGGACTCGACTGAGCAACTTCACTTTTCACTTTCATGCATTGGAGAAGGAAATGCATGCAACCCACTCCAGTGTTCTTGCCTGGAGAATCTCAGGGACGGGGGAGCCTGGTGGGCTGCCGTCTGTGGGGTTGCACAGAGTCGGACACGACTGAAGTGACTTAGCAGCAGCAGCAGCAGCAGTGAATCAGAGTGCAGCAGACAGTAACACATATGTTCATCACTGAATTTTCTTATTGGTCTAACATCTTTAACAGACAGCAAGCTTATTCAGGTTTCATGTTTATATTTCCTCAAAAAAATGCTGTCTACCAAAGAGTAAAGTTGAAGGGACAGTCAATGATTTGAATACATATGGAAATATATATAATAAACAAAATCTTCTCAACAAAGGAGCATGCCTTTCTTGATAAGTAAAATATCATAAAGGACCATTTGCCAGATGGAAGGGTAATACTGCAAGATGTAAAAGTGTCATGAGACGAGGAATTACAGCAAGGGATGTGACACAGTTGGATCAGAAAAAAGACCATGCAGATGGAGGCCAAGTTCTGACGAATATAACAAAATACGGTCAAGCTGTGTACCATATAAAGGAAATGGAGCTTATGGAGTAACGACTTAGCATTAGATGGCAAAAAGCACAAAAAAGCAAATTACAGATATAACCATTGGTATTCACATTCTTTGTGAAGATGTTGGAGAGGCTGAAAGCCAAATTTGAAACAATGTGTACCATCTACTAACAGCCAAGAATGCCTAACTGAGGCATGATCAGATTTTCACACTTGCAGGTTATGCACTCCATTTGCAATGAAACATAAACTGTGGTCAAATCTAATAACATGGAGATAAAGGGAAATAATGGCTGCTATGTGGGAATGAGAAACAAAAACACAGTCTTCCACTTAATACTATATACAGAGCTGAACTTTTAATATAGCTAGACTTCCTCTTGGGACAGTCATTTCTTTAGGAGGTATATGGATGAAAGGCATGCTCTGGAGTAGTATATTTTTCAAAAAGAGGAAGCTGACAAGTCTTACAGTGTAAATGTTGCTGCCACTTCTACTGCTGCTAAGTCGCTTCATTCGTGTCCGACTCTGTGCGACCCCATAAACAACAGCCCACCAGGCTCCCCCGTCCCTGGGATTCTCCAGGCAAGAACACCAGAGTGAGTTGCCATTCCCTTCTCCAATGCATGAAAGTGAAAAGTGAACGTGTAGTCGCTCAGTCATGTCCGACTCCTAGCGACCCCATGGACTACAGCCTACCAGGCTCCTCCATCCAGGGATTTTCCAGGTATGAGTACTGGAGTGGGTTGCCATTGCCTTCTCCATAAATGTTGCTAGTGTCCAGTTTTAGAGGACCTTTTCTAGTTTTCTGTGTTAAGACAATGTGACTGCTTTTTAATCTCTCTTCAAATATCCAAGAACCACTCTGGGGAGCCACAGCTGGCCATCCACATCAAATACTATAGGCAGTTCCATGCTTTATTAAGATAAAGGATTCTGGGTTTTATTCCCCTCCCCCCCCCTTTTTTGGTCTAGGTTATTTTGGCTTTCTATGAAATTCAGTGGTACAGTATAGTTAGTTATCATAATATATATTGATAGTGATTTTCATATTTCTTTAAAAATAAATTATAATGTTCAAATAAGATAAACATCTATAATCAGAAGTGATTTTTTTATCTTTGAAAATTAATTTTATCAAGCTTCTCTGGTGGTTCAGTGGTAAAGAATCTGTCTGCCAATGCAGGAGACATGGGTTCAATCCCTAATCAGGAAGACCCCACTTGCTGTGGAGCAACTAAGTCCATGCACCACAGTTATTGAGCCTGTGCTCTACAGCCCAGGAGCCACAGCTATTGAAACCCACACACTTTAGAGCCCTTGCTCCACAAGATAAACCACTTCAATGAGAAACCCAACAACTAGAGGGTAGCCTTTGCTCTCTGAAACTAGAGAAAAAGCCTGCGCAGCACCAAAGACCCAGGGCAGTCAAAAATACATGTTATTTAAAAAGCTGATTCTATCAAACAGCCATTCAAAATTGGAAAAAACCATGGCCTTGTGTATTTAAGCAATCTATCTTTATCATATAATTTTCCTTGAAAGATACATACTGGAGGTACAGGAAAACTTTAGAACTGAAGTTTTGTAAATTTTGATCATCAGCACTAGTTGTTTCAAAGATCTCCCATTTGTTCCTGCGTTGCTGCTGCTGCTAAGTCGCTTCAGTCCTGTCTGACTCTGTGCGATCCCATAGACGGCAGCCCAGCAGGCTCCCCCGTCTCTGGGATTCTCCAGGCAAGAACACTGGAGTGGGTTGCCATTTCCTTCTCCAATGCATGAAAGTGAAAAGTCAAAATGAAGTCGCTCAGTCGTGCCCGAGTCTTAGCGACCCCATGGACTGCAGCCTACTAGGCTGTCCATGGGATTTTTCCAGGCAAGAGTACTGGAGTGGGTTGCCATTGCTTTATTCCCTACCATATTTCATTGACAGTTTCCATACAGCAACTTGATCACACTCTCCCCCGGGCTAAGCCCCTATTTGTCTTTGTTTTAGGAAGTCAACATATATATATTGGAAAGTTCCCAATTTGGCCCATAACAAATTTTATTTAGAATAATACTGTAACAGAGCACAGTGAGCACAGACCTTAACACACAGCCATCGCTGTGCATCGTTACTCTGCACCCTGTTACCAGGCAACAGGTCCTGCTCAGCCATTGGTTGGTGCCTCAGTTGGCCCTGCCCACAAGCAACCAACTGTCACTGAGTGACCGTTATTAGTACTGCTCTGTTACTGGTCAGTGCTGCGGTGTAATGAACTGTCAATGAGGAAGAAGTAGTGAAGCGATTCAGCCAACGGTCGTCAGGTGGAGAGGGAGGTAAGAGAGAGTCAGGCCTCTCCCAGAGGCCCTCCAGCTCACCTGGCCTTGGGCCAGCGGTGAGCTGGGGGGCCCAGGGAACAAGCTAGGGGCTGTGTCCCATGCAGCTCCAGAGTGCTTGCCTTATCACTGCCCTTGAGGTAGAAGCAGCAGTTGGCCTGGGTTGCAGTCTGCAGGACTTGGCCCCCGATCCTTTGGGAGGCCTGAGGAGCCTGAGGGTCAGTTGGGTGGGCACCTGGGTCCCCCAGCAATGACAGCTGGGCAGGTCTAGGGACCTGGCCCTGAGGAAGCCACCAGCTAAGATCTGACTCCTCTTAGCACAGACCGCACGGGCTGGTACCTCAGAGGGGAAAGTTGTGCCTTGGGACCTTGCCTTTTCTTGTCAGAACAGAGTAACATTTGGTAGAGATTTACAGTAACTTCATTACTTGACCATGACCTGACCTCAAGAACAAAGGATCTGACACCAAAAAGTTTGTAACAACTCACTATGCCCACCTCTCACCTTTCCTAGCAAAGGGCTTTGCTGCAAGCTTTCAGGGAGTTGGATTTTTAAGGCATCTCCTTGCAGGGCCCTGTAATAAACCTTTCTCTGTTTCAAACTCCAGTGTTACTGTTTGGCCTCACTGGGCCTAGGGCTCAAGGACTTGTGTTTTTGGTAACGACATCTCTTTGTAAAAGCATTAGAACTAGGACTATATTAGCTCTTTAATACATTATAAGGCAATATATTAAATCCTTCTCACAGAATCAACAAATTATATAAACTTGTGATCTGGAGATTACTCCCCATTTAACATGGAAGAAATGAAAGCCTGGCCCACAGAAGTGATCTGTTCAAATTCACTCCACTGTGTCACTCCATAAGTGCTTGTGCTGTGCTGTGCTTAGTAGCTCAGTCCTTCTGACTCTTTGTGACCCCATGGACGATAGCCCTCCAGACTCTTCTGTCCATGGGGATTCTCCAGGCAGGAATACTGGAAAAGGTTGCCACGCCCTCCTCCAGTGGATTTTCCCAACCCAGAGATTGAACCCAGGTCTCCTGAATTGCAGGCGGTTTCTTACCATCCAAGTCCCCAGGAAAGCCCAAGAACACTGGAGTGAGTAGCCTATTCTTTTCTACAGGGGATCTTCTCAACCCAGGTATCAAACTAGGGTCTCCTGCATTGCAGGTGGATTCTTTAACAGCTGAGCTACCAGGGCAGCCCATAATAAGTGCTTAGTATACTTCACTACTGGGCTTCCCTTGTAGCTTAGTCGGTAAAGAATCTGCCAGCAATGCAGGATACCTGGGTTCGATTCCTGGGTTGGGAGGATCCCCTGGGGAAGGAGATGGCAACCCATTCCAGTATTCTTGCCTGGAGAATCCCCATGGACAGAGGAGCCTGACAGGCTACAGTCCATGGGGTCTCAAGAGTCAGACACAACTTAGCGACTAAACCACCACCACCATACTTTACTCATTGTCTCAACACAATTTAGTGCACATATATTGGATTTCCAATACTGTGATAGCGCTGTGGAGTTTGTGGCAGACACAGGAAGAAATAGTTCTGGTCCTTATGGAGCTTACAGACACAGAAAAAGTACTGGTATTACAAAATAATCATGCCAAAAATATAGAGCACACCTGTGATAAATACTACAAGAGAATTTCATAGTGTGGTAAGAATCAACAATAGGGTGACTTATCTGAGTCAATTAGGATGATTTCCCAGCAGAAATAAACTTGAGCTAAGGGCTGGATTTTGAGGAGGAATTACCAAATAAAAAAGGGAGAGAACTTTTAAAGTAGGAAGGTCCCACGGCAATGGTCTACAAAACCCTATCTTGTGTGTAGCCTCCATTATCTCTTTGACATCTCTCCTCTGCTTACCCTCCCCACTCAGCATCTGTCGTGCTATCATCTGAGCAGGTAGAGCTTTTGCTTAACACTCTAGTCCTCATCCACACGATATCTCCTCAGTCACGCAGTATCTTCTCAGCTAGCTCCTTAACATTCCCAGTGAAGCCTCTCCTGACCATCTTATTTTCCGTAACACTAAAGTCTGCTCCACTATGTCCTCCAGTGTTATATGGCTTGATTAATCTTTCTTTTCTCCTCGTATTGCTTTTTCACACAGTTTATAATTTATATGTAATGTGTATTTTGATTGATTCTTCAGCCAGAACACAGGATCTGTTGAGTGCAGTGATCTTTGTCTGCTACCGCTACTGCTAAGTCACTTCAGTCGTGTAGGACTCTGTGTGACCCCATAGACGGCAGCCCACCAGGCTCCCCCGTCCCTGGGATTCTCCAGGCAAGAACACTGGAATGGGTTTCCATTTCCTTCTCCAATGCATGAAAGTGAAAAGTGAAAGTGAAGTCGCTCAGTCATATCTGACTCTTTGAGACCCCGTGGACTATAGCCTACCAGGCTCCTCTGTCCGTGGGATTTTCCAGGTGAGAGTACTGGAGTGGGGTGCCATTGCCTTCTTTGTCTTTGTCTAATGTATACCAAATACCACAGACTGATACATAGTAGCTGTTCAAAAAATACATATTGGTGGAACTGACTTACTGATTGCTGAAAGAAGGCTTATGTCTGGAGCATGAAGTTTATTTTAGAGAGGTAGGGGCCAGACCTGGCAATCTTGTGATGCTTTTGTAATAGAGCGGGAGAGAGAGAGAGAGGAGGAGAGAGGGGCCATTAAAAGATTTTAAGAAGGGGAATAGGGGAATGTGAGTTGATCTAAATTTTGAAAAAGTACCCCCTGGTATTAGCTTCTGTGGTAATCCAGGCAAAAGCTTAGGTTTGGCTGACAGAGGGCAAGATGGAAAGCAAAAAATGGAGTCAACAGAAATTTAGGAGGTAAAATGTTGGTTACCTGGAGAAAGTTTGTGGAGCCAAGAATGCATCCTTTTTCATGATTCCTCCCATGTTCTTTCTATTAGAGAGAAAGAGAGAAAAGAGCATAGATTTTATTTTTAGTACGATCTCAGCACAAATTCTGATTTCAAAACATACTAAGTGACTCTGGACAAGTAACAACCCCTGAAACCTTCAAATTACTGTCTATGCACAAAGTGACATACTTCCTGGCAGACTTTCTGTAAATATTTAATTAGAAAATGTATGTCAAGCACCTGGTAGTCAACAAATAGAAGCTGTTCTTAATAGCATCTTTCTCTGTAGAATAACTTTCTTTAGGAAAAAAACCTGTTTTATAAGGTTTGTTCTGCATTTTGGCTTTTCTTCAAATTGTCACTTACGAATGTTGCAATATTAAATGTCTTGTTGCTATTACTATAAAACAGAACATCTACTGTAACTGTCACCTTCAGAAATGCTCTATGTATGACAAATGTAGTAGCAACAGCCTCTAATTGTCTCCTCCCTCCTTCACACTGGCTTGGCCATGTGGTTGATTCTGGCCAATGCAATAGCAAATATGACTTAAGCGGAGGCTTGAAAAGCACTCCCACTGTGGGACTTCCGTCTTTGCTGCTCCTGCGTTCACTGTGACTGTCCTCCGTCAAGAAGTACACTCTAGCCTCCTGGAGGATGAGTGACCACATAGAACTAAGATGAGCTATCTCAGCTGTAGCCCCCAAACTCAAGCAGAGTGCAAGTGATCATTTTTATGAGGGAGGTCATCCTAGACTAAACAGCCCCAGTTGAGATATACTACCTGACTACAGAGGTCACCCAAACTGATTCAAACCAGTGGAATTGCCCAGTAGATCTTGTGGCTTGTGAGAAAGACTAAAAGTTTCTTGATTTAGGCTACTAAGATTTTGAGTAATTTATTATGCAGCAAAAATCATTTGATTGACATATCAATGTATCTCCAGTCCCTAGCAAGATGCCTAGAACATAGTGGATGGATCAGTAAATACTCCAAGAAGTCTGAATCTTTATTTAATGACCTTAAAACAATATGTGATTGGATCAATTGTTAAAAGTTAATGTTTTGAATAAAAAACAACTTTTCTTCAGTAGTTACTATAACATGAGTTATCTGATACGAATTTTTCTGCCTTGGTAAAAGTGTTACAATATTATTTTCTTAAACTTTTGTGTTGTGTGATTTATAAGCCATAAAGATCAAATATCATTTTGGTTCTGTGTTAATTGTGAAATTTTAGTTTGCATGAATTAATAATTAATTATGAATGTCAGGAAAATATTTTACATACATATCTAAGTATGCACTTAAAAGTACATTTATATATAAAGTGAAAGTGAAGTCGCTCAGTCGTGTCTGACTCTTTGCGACCCATGGACTGTAGCCCACCAAGTTCCTCCATCCATGGGATTCTCCAGGCAAGAATACTGGAGTGGGTTGCCATTTCCTTCTCCAGGGGATCTTTCCGACCCAGGGATTGAACCCAGGTCTCCCACATTGCAGGCAGACGCTTTAACCTCTGTACCACCAGGGAAGCCCTAAAAGTACATATGTATTTGTGTGTGTATGCATATGTGTGTATGTACATATATGGACATGAGTTTGAGCAAACTCCAGGAAATAGTGAATGACAAAAAAGCCTGGCGTGCTGCAGTCCATGAGGTCACAAGTAGTTGGACACAACTTAGCAACTGAACAATGACACATATATGGATGCAAGTGGTTGAATTTTACATTGGGAGGATTAAATAAAATTATATGGCTTGGAGAGCAGTCACAGTTGAGACAAAGAGTTGGCTAAGACCAGCTGTGGAGAAATTTGAATAAAACTTGAAGACTGATATATCACTTAGAGTAAACACCACAGTCCTTACAACGCTTATTGTGACTTATGAGGCCCTACCTATACTGTTACATGTTACTCTCTGATTTCATTTCTAATTACCTCCTTGTTCTCTCCACTACAGCTCTGACGATCTTTTTGTTCTACAAACTTGCCAAACATGTTTACCTCAGGGCCTTTGCACTTACTAATTCCAATCCCTATGTGCTTTTTCCAAATAGTTATATGGTTAGCTCACTCACTTTCTTCAGGTTTTTGCTTAATAACCACTTTATCAACAAAAACATCCTTGGCTATCCTATTTAATGTCTCAACATCCTTTCAACATGTCTCTGATTTTCCCACTTCTCCGATTTCAATTTTTTCCTTAACATTCATCATTGTATCAAATACTATATGTTTTACTTATTTATTTTCTTTATCATTACCTCTACACACTAGAATATAGCCAAATTAGGATAGATATTTTATCTAAAAGTTTGCTACTTTATTCTCAGTACTTAGAACAGTGACTGACATATAATAAAAGCCTGCTAATAATAAATAAAAGAAAGACAAGTGTTCTTGTTCCTAGGTATTTCAGTGTCTGTGGATTACCTGGACATTTTATAGAACTTTGGTGTAACTGTAGATATAATTGCAGTTTTACTGGGAGAAGGTCCATGACTTTTAGAAGATTAACAGATTACTTGAGCAGAAAAACCAAAATGCTACAAAATAATTGATCTGAAGAATTTAAAATATTTTTTGAAATGGAGAGGTGAGAGGTACTGAAGCTTTTTAAGAAGGGGAGAAATAAAAGAATGGTACTAAAGGAAAATTAAGCAAACAGAATGATGGAGTCAAGTAAGGATAGATTAAAGGAGGCAAAGAGACCAGTCAGGAGATTATTGTAGTAAGTAAAACAAGAATTTATGAGGTCTTGAGCTGAAAACGTGGTTTTGTGGAAAGAAAAGAAATGTTCAATCTCATTATGTGCAAATATCAGCAGTAATGGCTACTACGTTACAGTGATAGCATTGCTGAAATGGAAATCAAGTATCAAAGTAAGAAAAATATATTCCTTTTTAAAACTAAACAAAACTTCAAATAGTGAGATGCTATGGGCTGAGACAACCTCACTACATTAAACAGAGAAATCTTCCACCATAATGCCCCAACCAATTTCAACTATAATCCACAGGTCATCTTTTCTCTCTGCCTACTAAGGCCATTGTGAGTGTTTTTTGATTGTGAGAAAGATGGTGGGCGTTATTTGATTAGTCTCATTACAGGGTCTGGAGTAAGAAGAAACAACACATTACTTACCAGTTTTACTCTTTTGATTTAATTAGCCATGAATATATTTAAATATTTTCACTTTCAGCTAGATAATTAAAGTAACATTATTTGGAAAGTATCTTAATGGAAATTATTTGAAATGTTTCACTGAATATTGTTCCCTGCAGCAGAGAGAAATAAACATGTAATCTTGAGAACTGACTTCTCATACTAAGTTAATTCTAAGTCCTATGTTTTTTGTGCATTTTGTGTTCTCATCGATAATTTATCTGTGTAATTTTGGTAGAAAATAATACTTCAAATTATCCATTGGTTCAGTTCTCATGGATAAATTCTTTAAGAATATTGATGCTATCTTTATAAACCTCCAGTACCATGCTAGATACTCAATTTTGAAGACACAATGGTAAAGAATTATTTCCATTTTCTCAAATTGTTCCAAAGGGGCCAGAATACATGGTGAATCATGAGCTAATATAGTGAATAATCAGAAATTGAATAATACAAATGTTAGCTGCTATTATTTGAGGAATTGTTAGTACTGCAATGCAATTCAGCAATTGGGGAGATGCTCTTCACTCTTGAATTTCTTTGCACATGCTGTGAATTTGATGCCCTTTCTGCTCTGTTCCTAACAGGCCCAAGGCAGATGTCCCTTCTCTTCCTTGAACAAATCCTAGATTCCAATCTTGACCTTTAATTTACCAATCTTGATAGTACTATATTCCCTCAGTTTCTGCAATTGGATATGCAACTGGTCCAGTGCATATATCTCTTAGACAGTGTTCATGGATTTTCTTCCAAAGGAGGTCCCCACTACAAAACACATATACTTCCCTTCCTGAATGCCTCTTACTCCGGCCCTTCTTCTCCCCTCTGACAGTACTTCTCTGTCTCAATCAGCTCTTTGCATCCAGGTCCAAACTGTCTTCTCAGCCCTCAGGATTCAAATTTACTTTCCATGTTGCTGAAAATATGATCATACTACTAACTTTCTCATTTCCCATTACTTTCACAGGTTGTGCTTTTTCATTCTTTTCACCATGCTGCTCTCTCTACCTGCTAAATGTTCTCATTCCTTGTTTTAGTCTCACTGAATCTCTTCTCTTGCCTAGGAAGACTCCTCCTTCATGTATTTTTACTGACTATTCTTTCATCATATAGTTCAGTTCAGTTCAGTCGCTCAGTCATGTCTGACTCTCTGCAACCCCGTGAATTGCAGCACGCCAGGTTTCCCTGTCCATCACCAACTCCTGGAGTTCACTCAGACTCACGTCCTTCGAGTCAGTGATGCCATCCAGCCATCTCATCCTCTGTCGTCCCCTTCTCCTCCTGCCCCCAATCCCTCCCAGCATCCGAGTCTTTTCCAATGAGTCAGCTCTTCACATGAGGTGGCCAAACTACTGGAGTTTCAGCTTTAGCATCATTCCTTCCAAAGAAATCCCAGGGTTGATCTCCTTCAGAATGGACTGGTTGGATCTCCTTGCATTCCAAGGGACTCTCAAAAGTCTTTTTAACACCACAGTTCAAAAGCATCAATTCTTCGGCACTCTGCCTTCTTCACAGTCCAACCCTCACATCCATACATGACCATAGGACAAACCACAGCCTTGACTTGATGGACCTTAGTTGGCAAAGTAATGTCTCTGCTTTTGAATATGCTATCTAGGTTGGTCATAACTTTTCTTCCAAGGAGTAAGCGTCTTTTAATTTCATGGCTGCAATCACCATCTGCAGTGATTTTGGAGCCCAAAAAGATAAAGTCTGACAGTCTTTCCACTGTTTCCCCATCTATTTGCCATGAAGTGATGGGACCGGATGCCATGATCTTCATTTTCTGAATGTTGAGCTTTAAGCCAACTTTTTCACTCTCCTCTTTCACTTTCATCAGGAGGCTTTTTAGTTCCTCTTCACTTTCTGCCATAAGGGTGGTGTCATCATATAGTAATGGTATGCAATTCCTTGGTCATCTTTTATCTCCAATGTCTAACATAGTGATTGGTACATAATTTGTTTTTACAGTGATAATACTTTCAACCAAGTGATGATTCTAATGATGGAAATTTCAGGTTACATAAGTGAAAAAGGAAGGAAATGTCTTTTAACCTGTGCCACATAAGTTCAAGTTGGGCTTAATCACTGCTATTCAACCACTACACTTAGAAACCTTAATCTGCCTTTGGGGCTTTCCCTGTGGCTCAGTGGTAAAGAATCTGCCTGTAATGCAGGAGCCTCAGGAGACGTGGGTTTGATCCCTAGGTCAGGAAGATCCCCTGGAGTAGGGCATGGCAACCCTCTTTAGTATTCTTGCTTGGAGAAGCCCATGGACAGAGGATCCTGGTGGGCCACAGTCCATAGAATCGCAAAGAGTTGGACATGACTTAGCACCTGCACTTGAAATCTGCCTTTGGCTGAGTCATTCTCTGGATTCTGGATCCCGTAACAAGGCCATGTGGGCATCTAGGAATGAAAGAAGAGAAAAGGAAGAGTTTTCGGGAAAGACTCAAGGAAACTGCAACTTGGCTTCTAATGACTTCTGGAATTATAGATAGCTGGACAGGAAAAGCACTGGCTCTCAAAGGATATACACAAATGCCAACCATTTAAATCCTTGCTGTGACTATGCAGGTAAAAAAAAAAATAAAACAGCAAAAACATAGCCTCTCAAAAAAGAAGAGGTACTTGGCTCCCTCTGTAACAAAGGAAATTTCAGTAGCCATGACAGACGCCTTCATCCAGCTATTGCATTCTAGAACACAAACACTGGACCATCCCAGGAATTCTTGGCTGCCTGACAAGAGAGTCATCAAATCTCACTGTCTACTCAAGCTAACCATTTAGAAATGAACCTTCATGCTAAGATGAGCCACCTTGTGTATATACATCCAGACACACTGGCATAGTAGCCCTGATTCAAAACTAGTATTCCTGTGTCTTAAAACTAGAAGCATATAATGGGTCCAACTGCTAGAGTTACAGAAAATGTTTTAAGTTTTGGAATGAATCCCTGATGCCTATGAACTAATACTGGACTGCATTTCATTTAAGGGGTCAAGTTTCATTAAACAAATGAAATGATAATTGTTATATAATTTGAAATAATGACATTTAAACATTAATGTATATATGTATTATAGATGCTCTTTAACATTTAAACATATTCTCGGTATTTTTACATAAAACCAAACTAGAAATGTACAGCAAATCTACTTTTCAAAAGCAAATTCCATATTACTAGCTCCCTTTGATTACTGCTGCTGCTGCTGCTAAGTTGCTTCAGTCGTGTCCGACTCTGTGCGACCCCATAGACGGCAGCCCACTAGTCTTCTCTATCTCCGGGCTTCTCCAGGCAAGAATACTGGAGTGGGTTGCCGTTTCCTTCTCCAATGCATGAAAGTGAAAAGTGAAAGTGAAGTCGCTCAGTCGTGTCCAACTCTTAGTGACCCCATGGACTGCAGCCTACCAGGCTCCTCCGTCCATGGGATTTTCCAGGCAAGAGTACTGGAGTGGGGTGCCAGATTACTATTTTTATCTAAAGTGGTATACCTTTAATATGGTTTCTATGCCTTATAATGGAGAAGCAACTAAGCCATTTAATTAACAGTACTATTGAAAAAATGTTACATGTGTCCCTCCCTTCCTCACAATCTCATGAGAATTTGAGGACAATATGAAAAACAAAGTATTCGGTTATTATTGATTCAGTGATTCCCTCTCTCCTTTCTCTTCCTGGCAATATCTATAAATCATGCTTCATATAAGATTTGAAAACAAGGGGGGGCAGTAAAATAATTCATATACATAAACATAACTGTATTATTTGATCTTTAAATTTTGCCTACCTTGTGTTTTATTATGCTATCATTTTTTTATGTTTTGGAAAATGGGTCTGTTTACTTCTAAGAAATAGATTCTAAAATAGGATTACCAGAATATCACCCAACAAAAGTAGCACCCATTAAGGAATCTTTTTATCTAAAATTCATCTAGCTCTACTCCATTAGGAATAGAAAGATACATTCTTGGCTCTGTCCTCAACATTTTAAAGAACGCTATGTCATGGACGTGAGTCTGAGTGAACTCTGGGAGTTGGTGATGGACAGGGAGGCCTGGCGTGCTGCGATTCATGGGGTCACAAAGAGTCGGACACAACTGAGTGGCTGAACTGAACTGAACTGATGTCCTTCTGAGAGTATTCTGTATTTTTAAAAGTTTGTGATCCTATGATAAAATTACATGGTAACTATATTTCCATTCTGTGTAAATAGCTTAGCATCTAAACACATTAGTTGAGCAATAGTTTCCTTGATAAAGGAAGAAGAAAGGAAGGGAGGGAGAGAGGAAGTAAAACTCAATCTGAAATAAGATTTGCCATTTATGCTCCAAAGCCAAAGCCACACCATCTTCAGTGGATGACAGCAGAGCTTATCTCATTGTGAGCTCCAGTGCTGGCATTTGTGGGTTTTGCAGGCACCAGACAGGCCGGCCTCAGCAAGCAGCAGAGGTGATAGAGGTGTTAGTAGGCGGCAGTGAGGAGTGGTGCTGGTAGAGGTGACAAGCAGGTTTCGTAAGGGTTACTCAGTAATGGAGGTCTCAGAACACATGGCTTATCCCAGAGCACACGTAAGCCGCTTCTTGGGACTCTGCCTAGTATGCAAAAAAGTCTTTGAAGAAGATATAGACACTGTGTTTTCAAAGAAATAGTTTTGCTTATACTGAATATGACTGCATATTTATCTGTAAACTGGAGTAGCTGGTAGAAATATAAGTTGCATTTATTTTTTAAGAGGAAATTAGACTGATAAAAACGAGACAGAAGTCTGAAAGTGACTTTTTAAAAAAGTATTTATTTAAGGAGACCACAAAATCTAAAGCCAAAGGAAAAAAAAAAGGTCAGGTCTTGAGATCACTTTTATTAATAATCAGTGTAAGATATTTGTGAGAGACACAAAGATTCTTTGATTGCTCTTAAAATCAGTCTCAATTTCCTCTGCCCCAACCCTTCTTAGAGGTAATAGTCACATGAAGTCTACTAAATGGCATGGCTTTTCCAGTTGATACTTTGTTGTAGACTTTTCTTTATGGAGAAGCTCTGTACAGTCAGTGAAAACAAGACAAGGACTCAGATCATGAACTCCTTATTGTCAAATTCAGACTTAAATTGAAGAAAGTAGGGCAAATCACTAGACCATTTAGGTATGACCTAAATCAAATCCCTTATGATTATACAGTGGAAAAGAGAAATAGATTCAAGGGATTAGATCTGATAGAATGCCTGAAGAACTATGGACAGAGGTTCGTAACATTGTACAGGAGACAGGAATCAAGCCCATCCCCAAGAAAAAGAAATGCAAAAAAGCAAAATGGAATTCTGAGTAGGCCTTACAAGTAGCTATGAAAAGAAGAAAAGTGAAAGGCAAAGGAGAAAAGGAAAGATATGCCCATTTCAATGCAGCGTTCCAAAGAACAGCAAGGAGAGAAAAGAAAGTGTTCTTCAGTGATCAGTGCAAAGAAATAGAGGAAAACAATAGAATGAAAAAGACTAGAGATCTCTTCAAGAAAATTAGAGCTACAAAAGGAATATTTCATGCAAAGATGGGCACAGTAAAGGACAGAAATTATATGGACCTGCCTCTTGAGAAATCTGTATGCAGGTCAGGAAGCAACATAGAACTGGACATGGAACGACAGACTGGTTTCAAATAGGAAAAGGAGTGCGTCAAGGCTGTATATTGTCACCCTGCTTATTTAACATATGCAGAGTACATCATGAGAAATGCTGGACTGGAAGAAACAGAAGCTGGAATCAAGATTGCCAGGAGAAATATCAATAACCTCAGATATGCAGATGACACCACCCTTATGGCAGAAAGTGAAGAGAAACTAAAAAGCCTCTTGATGAAAGTGGAGAGTGAAAAAGTTGGCTTAAAGCTCAACATTCAGAAAATGAAGATCATGGCATCTGGTCCCATTACTTCATGGCAAATAGATGGGGAAACAGTGGAAAGACTGTCAGACTTTATCTTTTTGGGCTCCAAAATCACTGCAGATGGTGATTGCAGCCATGAAATTAAAAGACGCTTACTCCTTGGAAGAAAAGTTANAAGAGTTGACTCATTGGAGAAGACTCTGATTCTGGGAGGGATTGGGGGAAGGAGGAGAAGGGGACGACAGAGGATGAGATGGCTGGATGGCATCACTGACTTGATGGACGTGAGTCTGAGTGAACTCCGGGAGTTGGTGATGGACAGGGAGCCCTGGCGTGCTGCAATTCATGGGATTGCAAAGAGTCAGACACGACTGAGTGACTGAACTGAACTGAACTGAACTGAATAAAAGCAGAAGATATTAAGAAGAGGTGGCAAGAATACACAGAAGAACTATACAAAAAAGATCTTCATGACCCAGATAACCACGATAGTGTGATCACTCACCTAGAGCCAGACATCCTGGAATGCAAAGTCAAGTGGGCCTTAGGAAGTATCACTATGAACAAAGCTTGTGGAGGTGATGGAATTCCTGTTGAGCTATTTCAAATTCTAAAAGATGATGCTGTGAAAGTGCTGCACTCAATATGCCAGCAAATTTGGAAAATGTAACAATGGCCATAGGACTGGAAAAGGTCATTTTCATTCCAATCCCAAAGAAAAGCAATACTAAAGAATGCACAAACTACCGCACAATTGCATGCATCTCACACACTGGTAAAGTAATGCTCAAAGTTCCAAGCCAGGCTTCAATAGTATGTGAACTGTGAACTTCCAGATGTTCAAGCTGGATTTAGAAAAAGCAGAGGAACCAGAGATCAAATTGCCAGCATCCGTTGGATCAACATAAAAGCAAGAGAGTTCCAGAAAAACATCTACTTCTGCTTTATTGACTATGCCAAAGGCTTTGACTGTGTGGATCACAATCAACTGTGGAAAATTCTGAAAGAGTTGGGAATACCAGACCACCGGATCTATCTCTTGAGAAATCTGTATGTAGGTCAGGAAGCAACAGTTAGAACTGGACCTGGAACAACAAACAGGTTCCAAATTGGGAAAAGAGTATGTCAAGGCTGTATATTTTCACTGTGCTTATTTAACTCATATGCAGAGTACATCATGAGAAACGCTGGGCTGGATGAAGCACAAGCTGGAATCAAGATTGCTGGGAGAAATATCAATAACCTCAGATATGCAGATGACATCACCCTTATGCAGAAGGCAAAAAAAAACTAAAGAGCCTCTTGATGAAAGTGAAAGAGGAGAGTGAAAAAGTTGCCTTAAAACTCAACATTCAGAACTAAGATCATGGCATCTGGTCCCATCACTTCATGGCAAATAGATGGGGAAACAATGGAAACAGTGGCAGACTTTATGATTTGGGCTCCAAAATCACTACAGATGGTGATTGCAGCCATGAAATTAAAAGGCACTTGCTCCTTGTGAGAAAAGTTATGACCAACCTAGATGGCATATTAAAAAGCAGAGAGATTACTTTGCCAACAAATGTCTATCTAGTCCAAGCCATGGTTTTTCCAGTAGTCATGTATGGATGTGAGAGTTGGACTATAAGGAAAGGTGAGCACTGAAGAATTGATGCTTTTGAACTGTAGTGTTGGAGAAGATTCTTGAGAGTCCCTTGGACTGCAAGGAGATCTAACCAGTCCATCCTAAAGGAAATCATTCCTGAATATTCATTAGAATGACGGATGCTGAAGCTGAAACTCCAATACATGGCCACCTGATGTGAAGAGCTGACTCATTTGAGAAGACCCTGATGCTGGGAAAGATCAAGGGCAGGAGGAGAAGGGGACGACAGAGGATGAGATGGTTGGATGGCACCAGTAACACAATGGACTTGAGCTTGAGTAAACTCTGGGCGTTGGTAATGGACAGGGAGGCCTGGTGTCCTGCAGTCCATGGGGTCTCAAAGAATCGGACACGACTGAGTGACTGAACTGAACTGATTCATTCTTCTCCCTGTTTGAGAGTTTATTTAACAGTTTTAAACTTATTAAAAGAAAATAAATCCTCCATTCTCAAAATATCTTACAGCTGCTGATTAGAACTAAACTTTACTCATAAAGGGAAGAAAGGACTGGTAAAAGCCGGTGGAAGCACTTCACCTTTTGTGTACTCATTTCAACTCAGGTGAGTTTTTTAGTAACTAAAAGCAATTTCATTTGACCTTCTCGATGACCTTTCTGAGACTGTGTATTGGCAGCTTAAGGTACCTCATAGAGGAACTGGCCATCTTTCAAAAACACCAGCATATTGGCACTCCTTCCAATAACGTTTTTAGAGTCACAAGAGTAAATGAAAACAGAGCAAGCTAAACATTCAAAATGGTCTTTCTTGGGCAAGGTCAAAGTCTTTTTTTGTTTGATTTTTGTTGCTTTGTTTTATTGTGTGGGTGTTTTTCGTAAGAGGGAGCTGCACTCGTAATTCTGTCAATCTAGAACCTTTTTTAAATATGGAGATAAAACAAAGTAAATCTGTCATTACATTTATTTCCTGTACTAGTAACAATCACTGTAAGAGCCACAGAGAAAAATATTTAGTGAGCAAAATTTGAACACAAAAATGTCTGTTCATTAAGTCTCTTCATGGTCAAAACACTACAAATGATATAGCTAAGCGCTGAATGCAAGAAAAATCAGGGGTGTTTTTTTCTTAAGTAGTATGAGTATCATAGGGCTGACTGTGTCATTCTGTTCCTCCATGATCTGTTACTTACTGGAATACATGACAGTAAATTAATTGGGGATATTTTTGTTTAATCCTTGGCATGGGGAGAGTTGAATTGCTCCTGCTTCTGGCCCACTGTGTTTCACCATCTGGAAGGCCACAAACCGCCGGAAGTGCCCCCTTCCTCCCAAAGAAAAAATGAGAGATAAATGCTTTTGAACACTACCTTATGCCTGTTTAAACATCAGTTTCTGAGTATACACAGTAGCTTATTCTACCCCTCCCCCTTACTCTTTTCACTTCCCTCCCTCCAGCTCTCCTGACAAAGGAGAAAGAAAGAAGGAAATCTACGTGTTCTACACTCCCTGTTATGATGCCCAGTGTGGTGCCATTAAACAGTACCCTTCTGAGTGGGTCTAATTGGCCGATTTATGGTGCTTTCTATTGGTGCTTTTTAGTCACTAAAGAGTTCGATGTACTTACATGTATATAATTCATCATACGAAGGTCATTTTCTTCACCCTTATTGTTCTGCCATTTAAATAGTTATTCTATGTGAATCTCCATGTAATTAACTGGTTTGGTAGCAATTTCAAGGACTTCAGATAGACAAAGGGAAAACTGAAAAATGCCACATTTTGAATTGGTTTGCATTCAGAAGCATTACTTGTCGTTTCCCTAGACCACCAGATGTCAGCCTAAATTGAAGAATGGAAAAGAAACCGTGTATCAGAGTGTTAGTGCCTAGTGTGCCAGATGGAGTTTTACACAACCCTGCAGGAATAGTTAGCCAGCAGTAGTTAAAATTCAGTGTTAGATATAGCACAAGTGACACTGCATGCACTGTAGCATTTTTTGATTATGGAACTTAATTGTATCATAGATCACTGATAGCTTAATTTATGAGGATTGATTTTGTTAATTCAAGCAGTTCAAAAGTCACTGTTAAAGCTTCAGTCCATTTAATTGTATCTGACTTAAGCTTTACTCATGCTCTCAGAAGACAAATGGCTGCATAGAGGTAATACATTTTTATTTTTTCTGCTGTTTATCCATTCATTTCTATGTGTATACTTTTCCGTGATTTACATTTCGATGAGTTGCTCTCAGTTGAACTAAAAAAGTGCAGATGTTAAACTCTTTTGAAAATGTGTCACTTTTGATTTCATGACCATAGGAGAACCAACAACTATAGAATGTTAAAGATTTTCCTCTCAATATTACTATCCATTTCAGACTGAAAGATCTGAAATTGTTGTGAACTAATCTAATAGAAGTGGTCTGCTTTATTTATCATTGATACATGCAGCATTAAACATGGAGGGAAATTCCATGAACACATGCATTAATAAAAGTGGTCAGGAATACCTTTAATTTTAATTATATTTTGACTTTAACATAGGAACATGAGTAATATGACTTCTTAGGTTGTGCAGTGGTAAAGAATCTGCCTGACAATGCAGGAGATTCAAGAGACACGGGTTCGATCCTTGGGTTGGGAAGATCCACTGGAGTTGGAAATGGCAACCCACTCCAGTATTCTTTGCCTGAAAAATTCCATGACAGAGGAGCCTGGTGGGCTACAGTCCCTAGGGCTGCAAAGAGTCAGATGACTGAGCACGCATTGGCGCGCGCGTGCGTGCACACACACACACACACACACATGAGTAACATATTAACCTGAAAAACAGAGGAATTAATTTAAATGATTAAGCCAGTTCATGTGTATATATGTGTAGAGAGAGAGAAAGAGGTATGCATATTTCACCCTGATAGTTTATTTAGGATTCAATCTTGCTCACACTGGCTCTTATCATTGATGTATCAATGAAATGAGGATTTTCTCCCTCTGTCTCTTCACCTTCTCCTTGAATTTTTAACCCTGATGTTATTTGAACTCCAGTAGCCAGGTTCTTATCTTTTTTCATCCCACTGAGCTGTGAAATCCAAATTCCCTTTGAAGCTAATGATAATGATAATAAAACCTCACATTTGCTTATCATTCTGAAAATAAAAGAGCTTAAAATACTCTACAGACACAATTGTATTAACCTCATAATAAAGTCCTTTTGGACATAGTGAATGCAAGTTTCAAAAAAGGTTAAAGGTTTGCTCCATTATTGATGATAGGATCAAATCAAACTCCTTATTTTATCTCAAAAGTGGCCTTTGATATCTGAACTTAATTTTTAAATCAGATTAGCGAGAAAGGGGGACAAAATAAAAAGCTGGCCCTTTATTTAGTTTTTCTTAGTCCTTAATAAGACAACCTTCTATAATGATTTTCTATAATAGGAAATAACATCTGAAGACTTAGGTTTGATTATATCCTACTATTAGGTTTGTATATTTTGAATCTCAAATATCTAATTTATGTGTCTATGCTTTAGCAATGTTATAATAACCAAGAGGCATATTAATCTCTAGCACATCACAAACAGACTAAGGTACAGATTTTGTATTGTCTCCCCTGCATAAAAATCTTCATATGATATAGATACTCCTGTCTAAAATATGATAGGATATTCTTACTTCTTTCCCAATATAACCACAATATACATTAAGAAAAATTTAAGAATAGATTTGATTTGCTAATTATAATTCCAGAAATAAATTGCAAAGAAAATCAAAGACAAACTGCAACACAAGTCTATCCCATTTATTCAAGCCAGTAGGTGTGGAAGTGATATAATGGGTCCTGTTACCATGGGATTAGAGACTGAATCTGAATATATGCGTTCAGGCACGTGGATATAACGATATATATACCACATATAGTGGCTTTAGTTTTGTTTTTGTTTTTCCTATCCAAAGTGGCAAAAGAAAATTTTTGGATTTTGCCTTGCCAATGCTTCCCAAAGTCCCAAGTCAAAAACAAAAAAGGTTTCTTAAAGCCACAAAATAGTAGGTAATAGTTGAACCATTTTGAGTTTCACCAAGTATTTGTTTATTGTTTAGATGACAAATAGCTTTGAGAATTTCCCTGAGGACCTGTTCACTCCCATACTCTACATGGCTTGATGCAAATGAAATCTGGGATTGCTGAGTCTTCTATCCTTTCCTACTCAATTCAGCGACATCCCAAGTCCACCACAGCACCTTTGTCCACAATGCTTGGCAAACAGCAGAGGCTCAAAAGTGTACTAAAAGAAAAAGAAAACTGTACAGTATCATTTAACCATGTTCATTTAACTAAGTTCAGTCACTTAGTCGTGTCTGACTCTTTGTAGCCCCATGGACTGCAGCACACCATGCTTCCCTGTTCATCACCAACTCCTGGAGCTTGCTCAAACTCTTGTCCTTAGAGTCAGTGATGCCATTCAACCATTTCATCCTCTTTCATCCCCTTCTTCTGCCTTAAATTTTTCCCAGCATCAGGGTCTTTTCTGATGAGTCAGCTCTTTGCATCGGGTGGCCAAAGTATTGGAGCTTCAGCTTCAGCATCAATCCTTCTAATGTATGTTCAGAACTGATTTCCTTTAGGATTGACTGGTTTCATCTCCTTGCAGTCCAAGGAACTCTCAAAAGTCTTCTCCAACACCACAGTTCAAAAGCATCATGTTACTCTTACAAGTAATTTTATTTGTGTTTTACTTTTACATGTTACTCTTACAAGTACTTTTAAAAGTTACTCTAACAAGTCCCATGTTAACCATGTTACTCTTCCATATTTCCTAATCCCTACATTGTTGCTGAATGATTTTTAAATTCTTGGCACATTAAAGAGCCAATCTTGTGTGGCATGTTTTAGCTGTTGCTAGATATACACATAGCTTTCTGTGTATTAAACTCTTCATTTTTAGAGTTATATTATTTTAAAATCTATATTAAAAAGATAAACATGCAGACTCAGAAAATGCTAAGTAGTGTAGTGATTTCTTCTTTATTCTGATAAAAATTAACTAGATAACTTTATTGGGAAAAAATTCGATGCTGAGAAGTAAAAGATCTTTTCTTTGCATTAATTAACCGTTGCAATTTCAGGCTTAAGATAAAGGAAATTTATTTTAAAAAGAATTTTATTTAAATTAGATAAGCAATCTGCAGGTCAGTGAGAAAGAACCTATTGTCCTTTGAAGAGCATGTTTCTTCAGGTTTCTCCTATTAAAAGGGTAAAAGAGCATTGAAATTGCATAAATAATGCTAATTAATATTTAATGAGTGATTGACCAAATGCCAGATGTGGACCTACCGTGACCGAAACCAAGGAAATATCTTTCAATGATTTTCACAGTCAATGTCTTTGGCAAATCATTTTTCAAACAGGTTGTTAAGATATCCCTGGTTTTCATAATAAGGCATTTATCTTCTGCTTCTATATTTAGTCAGGAAGTAAGATTCTTTAGACTTTTAATCAATGAGCCAAAAACTGTGTCTCATGGAAATACAACATTGTGTACTTCAAAACTGCTGAAAGCACAAAGATAATTTAAACCCTACTATGCCACTATACCATCCCTGGGTCAGGAAGCTCCCCTGGAGGATGCAAAGGCAACCCACTCCAGGATTCTTACCTAGGAAATCCCAGAGGCAGAGGAGCCTGACAAGCTATGTCTATGAGGTCTCAGAGTCAGATATGACTTAGAGACTAAACAACAACTCTTACTATTACCAGGTTTATCAGCTAAGTTGCTTTAGTCATGTCCAACTCTTTGTGACTCATTGGACTGCAGCCTGCCAGACTCCTCTGTCCATGGGATTCTCCAGGCAAGAATACTGGAGTGGGTTGCCATGCCCTCCTCCAGGGGATCTTCCTGACCCAGTGACTGAACCCACATCTCTTATGTCTCCTGCACTGGTTGGCGATTCTTTACCACTAGATACTGCAAAGAGATTACAATTGAATTTTCACTGTTAAATATTGGAACTGGGTTATTCTCCATCATACTTCTGTTATCCTGGAAAAGCTTTTTAAGTCTCTCAAAAACTCTTATATTTTCCATCTCTCCCAAACATTTTCATCTTACTCATTACATACTCTTAACTAGTAGGGGAGTGTAGCAGGCTGGACTGGCTGGGAAGCAGGCTCTGAGATGCAATTTTGGTCCATAAAGTTTACTAGAGAGTGGTTTCCTGATTAATGACTGTGGGAAGAAAAGGGAGGATAGTGGGACTGAGCAGAGGGAGAGGTTGGGTGGCAACACAGCCGGGACAGAGACTTCAGCTCAGTCAATCAGTTGGTCTGCACAGAGGCTGAGATGGCCTGTCAATGGTCTTGAGGTTAAGTGAGGGGCCAAGGCCTTTATACAACTACACAGAAAAACCATTAGCCCTGGGCTGCTCTGGCCAAGCAGACTGTCTTCACCTGAACCAATTCCAGGGCTCAAAGAGACAACATTACCAGCGGCCAGGGGAGAAGGAATACAATACAAATAAAAATCTGCCATTTATCAAGTATCTGCTGTGTACTAGGTCTTGAGCAAAGTGTCTCAGATCCTCACACGAGTCTAGATGATAGATAGTCCAGTTTTACACAGCAGAGCCCAAGAGTTAAAAGGGGTTATGTCACTTGACCGAGGCTATAGAACTAAGTAAGATTCAAATCCAGGATGATCTGGCTACAGCCCATGTTTTCTCAGTTGCTGAGAAATTTTGAAACTTTCTCGTCAATCCTAATAAAAAGAAACGATCAATCTGTTTCAGCAAAATCCTATGGTATAGGTTTTGTATTATTTCCAAACTCCTATGTAGAATATAAACTATCATCAAATGAAGAAACAAAAAGAGAAACAACAAAAGGATTCTCGTAGTACCATTAGTATGTTGGGCTAAGGTGTTTTCAATGACTAAGTAAGAAGAATGTTATTGTCCTGCTTATCATTTGAATTTGTTATAAAATGTGTGCTCAGGTTAGTAAATTATAACCTGTTCATTCTATTATCTGATTCCAATCCGTAATATTTCATCAGTGATTATCCATATTATTTTGTTGACCTTGAGAGAGATATCTGAACTCATGGGCCAATCCCATATTTGTAACCACCAGAAAAGAAAACATGTTTTTACATGTGGACCAAGCAAGCAGCATCCTTCTCCTAATAATGCCTGAATCAGATCTGTCTATGCTTAGTTTTATTATATTTTAAATTTATAGATGTCAGAAATACTTTATTTTTAACATATCTGTTAATGGCTATCATATAAATAAATTTATTTTGTGTGACTAATCATACTACATAGCTATAGCTACATATATTTGTTTGAATCATGGAGAGGTTTTATGCAAACTGGTTGCTAAAGAATAAATCCCTATGGTATGTAAATATAAGATATATTTAAATTCTAAGTAATTAATGGTGGAATTTCTACGATTAGAGGATATATCCTTTTAAATTATTTTAATATGCTTCTCCAAAGAGGCATTTTTAATAGTTACTTGGTGCTTCTTGTACACACTTTTTTTGATTCTTATGGGTTCATCACCACCTCCACTTTAGTACAACTATCGAATATTTTTCCATTCACTCTTCAAAGAACTACTTGGTCACTTTTTTTCTATGTCTCTGGACTTTGTGTCTTTGTGACTTTATCTTGCTCTGTTCTGCAACTCATAAAAATTAGTTAACAAATGTAACACTAGAATAGCTTTCTACCACAAATGCAGCTTTGGTGTCTTCATCAAAGGTTGTTACTGAACGGTTTAGAGAGCAGATATTTACCAGTCAAATGAAGGACTGTCCCATGTAGGTTCTAGCATCACAAAAGCGTGACTCTCCGATTACCCAAAGTCTGGTCTCAAATATGCTTTCCTTCTAGGCAGGTTTTCTGTAACAGATCCTGTACTCTCAGGACTCTCCCTTGTGCAGAAGCAAGCACAAAGGCACTTTGTCTTCCTCTTGAACAGGATTCAAGGCGACAGCCTTGGTTTCTTTGCTTGTGGGTTCTGCAAGCTGTTCAGCATGACAGGAGGAAGCAGAATGTGTCTGTTTCCCTCCCACCTGTCACAGCACTGTGAGTCAAGTGGGAGCAAACTGTTGGGGGCCTTCATCCCACTTCTGAAGTCCAGCTTAAAACTCTTAACAGGAACCTTTAACGAAGCAAACTTTCCTTTAGTTGTATTTGTGTGGTTTACTTGGTGCTATTTCCTGGTAAGTACATCATACAGTAAAGGCACATTATTATGTCTCAGAGGGAAGGACACGTTTAGGAAACATCAATACATACAAATTAATGTGGTTGCACAGATTAGAAGAGAAAATAATGCTATTTCCTTATGTTTTACATATGTAAATTTCTTGTACAGCATGTCTTTCTTACAGAACCAACAAATACTGATGGAGCTCTTACACAAGTAAAAAGTGATGATGAGATTAATACCCCAAGCTTCCCACCGGGAGAGTGTGTTTTCTCAGTGAACTGTAGTCTCTAGGAATTATTGCTTTGTTTGGGTGTCACTGTGTTTCCTTGTTTATTTCTGCTCTATTAGGCTTTATATTCTCTCTCCTTCCAATTTATTTGGCAAAAATTGCCAAATTCTATGTTCGCCCCTTTGTCATTTTCTGAATTTATGTTTGTTTGATATTTAGTCTTCATTGTTCATCATGTGGTGTGGTTTTTTTTTTTAACATTTCTTTTAATTCTGAGTACATACTATTAAATGTTTCTCTCCTAGGCTCAAGGTTTTATATTCGTTCAACATGTCTAAATTTTAAAGATTCTATTCTGTGTTTAGTCACTTCCATCTTTTATTTCCCTCTTTTCTCATTCTTGCTTTTGGGTTTCCATTCCTAGTCTATGATCCTGCTGGGCGACCACCTGTTACAAAACACAGTGCAGGTATCTCCTGGGAACAGCCTGTCAAAATTGTCTACTTGGCGATCGTTTACAATGCTTGGCAGGTGGTGTGTGACTGATCACTGCTTGAGCAGAAATGTATTAAACTGATATGTGGCCACATTAGCATCACCTAAACAACTAATTCTAGATGATAAAGTAGCCACGGAGCAGAAAAATGAAATTATGTGAGCAAAAAGCAAAATTACCAGTGAAATCACATAAAATAATGGTCAAATGTCAAAAAATAGATCAAAATATTCATGTTTTATTGTTCTTAGACTTACATTTTCTTGTGCTATGAAATAATTTGGTATTCATATGTGAAACAGCATATCATATAGACATACATGTTCTGTGATTTGTTTTAAAATGTTTTCTAATTTGTGTCTTTGTATTTTTGTTCCTTATTCACTCCCAATCTAGGTCAGTATAACAGACCTAGGTATTTTACACCAAAAGCATTTAGTAGAGAAGGAAACATACAGCATTATGATAATAGAGTAAGAAGTGATTAAAAAAAATAAAAGGGCCAGGAATGTTACCTGGGATCCTAATGAATCCTGGCATTCCATTTAAAGAAAACAGTTCCCAACAATATAATGATATGGTATTCTACATCTGGGTCCTCAATAAAGTCAGAAACTCTTTTTTAATATATGTTGGATAAAGAGGAGCAAGAAATTGAATTTTGGAAAAATATCAAAGGAACTAGAAAAAGAAAATCCTTTATTGAAAAATTTATTGTCCCATTAAACCCACAATTATATTTAATTACAAAAATGTTTGATTAAAAGACAATCAAGTGAAAAATAACAGGTATTGGTGAGGATATGGAGAAATTGGAACACTCATATTTTGCTGGGGGAATGTAAAATTGTGCAGTCACTGTGATAAACAGTTTGGCAGCTTCTCAAAAAATTTAAAAATAGAATTACCATATCACCCAGCAATTTTATTACTAGGCATATGCCCTAGAAAACAGAAAACAAGTACCCAAGGAAATACTTGTGAATGAATGTGCATAGCAGCATTGTTTTTAATAGCTAAACGTAGAATCAGTCTGAAATGTTCATCAACAGAAAAATGTATATATACAATGTGGTGTATACATGCAAAGGAACACGTTTAGTAACAAAAAGGAATAAAGTACTGATACATGTTACAGCATGGATGAACCTCGAAAATATTATTCTAAGTGAAATAAGTTGTACGGAAAAAATCACATTTTTGCATGATATCATTTATATGAAATATTCAAAATAGATAAATCCATGGATTCAGAAAGTAATTGGTGGTTGCTAGGTGCTGAGGAGAGTAGAAAGTGAGGATTTCTTAGTGAGCATGGAGGGTTTTTTGAGACGATGAAAATGTTTTGAAATGGTGTACAGATTGGAGTTACACAAGATTGTAAATGTAGTACATGCTATTGAATTGATCACTTTAAACAAGTTAAGTTTATGTTATGTGAATCTTACCTTAATTAAACAAAAAGAATCAAATAATTATTTTTTTTAAATCCAAGAGAAAGGTAAAATTTTTTCTGACAATGCCAGGAAATACATATTGTTCCAAAAGCTTAATAATCATCTTGCATTTGAATAAATAGGTGACATTATAGTTTTACATCTTATCTTGAAACTTTATTCATCATTATTTAACAAATACTCGCTTGGTTCATCCTCCTGGGTAAATTTTCTTTTTTAATGCAATGTTGTATTAGCTTTATGAATAAAAAGAAATAATTATATGTCTATTTTCTTATAGTCTTAGACTTTAAGGGTAA
>SJYQ01092227.1:143392-161844 GCA_006410935.1 Redunca redunca
CCATGAAGTGATGGGACCAGATGCCATGATCTTAGTTTTCTGAATGTTGAGCTTTAAGCCAACTTTTTCACTCTCCTCTTTCACTTTCATCAAGAGGCTTTTTAGTTCCTCTTCACTTTCTGCCATAAGGGTGGTGTCAGGCAGCAGAAGAGGGGGATACACATCATGGAGGATAACACAGATATGAGCTTTTCAGAAGTATTAGCCAAAGTAGTGTGTTGCTAGTGGGGGTTCTGCTTCCCCACTCTATTTCCTCTCAACCCCACTAGCAACACACTACTTTGGCTAATACTTCTGAAAAGCTCATATCTGTGTTATCCTCCATGATGTGTATCCCTCTCTTCTGCTGCCCAGCTTCTTTCTTGCCAATACTCATAACAACCCTGTCCTCTTATCCTTTCAATGCATTTATTTGGCAAAATGACAACCCTAAATCAACATAATCCCACCTTTCTTTTCCCATTCAGGAGATACTGAATGCTTACAACTACATAAACTAATAATATAGCAAATTCATGGTGTCCAGTCTTGATAGAGCAGACTCCCGTTGTTGACTGCCAGTGATTCTATGAGTAATTCTGTAAATATTTCAGTTCAGTTCAGTTCAGTCGCTCAGTTGTGTCTGACTCTTTGCAACCCCATGAATTGCAGCATGCCAGGCCTCCCGGTCCATCACCAACTCCTGGAGTTTACTCAAACTCATGCCCATTGAGTTGGTGATGCCATCCAACCATCTTATCCTCTGTTGTCCCCTTCTCCTGCCTGCCTGCAATCTTTCCCAGCATCAGGGTCCGTTCCAATGAGTCAGTTCTTCACATCAGGTAACCAAAGTATTGGAATTTCAGCAATAGCATCAGTCCTTGCAATGAATATTCAGGACTGATTTCCTTTAGGATGGAGTGGTTGGATCTTCTTGCAGTCCAAGGGACTCTCAAGGGTCTTCTCCAACACCACAGTTCGAAAGCATCAATTCTTCAGTGCTCAGCTTTCTTTATAGTCCAACTCTCACATCACATACATGGCTTGGAAAAACCATAGCCTTGACTAAACTAATCTTTGTTGGCAAAGTAATGTGTCTGGTTTTTAATATGCCATCCAGGTTGGTCATAACTTCTCTTCCAAGGAGTAAGCATCTTTGAATTTCATGGCTGCAATCACCATCTGCAGTGATTTTGGAGCCCAGAAAAATAAAGTCTGACACTATTTCCACTG
Source organism: Redunca redunca (assembly GCA_006410935.1). NCBI lineage: Eukaryota > Metazoa > Chordata > Mammalia > Artiodactyla > Bovidae > Redunca > Redunca redunca. The sequence goes on from SJYQ01092227.1 coordinate 144,605, forward strand.
TTTCCCCATCTATTTTCCATGAAGTGATGGGGCCAGATGCCATGATCTTAGTTTTCTGAATGTTGAGTTTTAAGGCAACTTTTTCACTCTCCTCTTTCACTTTCATCAAGAGGCTTTTTAGTTCTTCTTCGCTTTCTGCCATAAGGGTGGTGTCATCTGCATCAGTAAATATTTATCAAGTCTCTATTATGTGCTAGGAGTTATTCTATGCTCTGGTCAGGTAGCTGTCATGAAAACATAAGCAGGTCCCTTCCTTCATGACACATTCCAGTTGAAGAGATAGAATATAAATAAGTGAACCAAAGATAAAAGGAGGTTTCAGATATTGCTGAGTGCAATAAAAGTGGTCACCAGGATGATAGGATAGAGGTAGAGGTATATGAAGGGTGCCCCTGTTGGTCATGGTCAAGGATGGCCTCTGTCTTAGAGGAGATAGCATTGAGTTGAGCCAGAAAAGCAAAGAACACAGAGAAGACATCTCTAGAGCAAATAACTAGATTTGTAATAGAACCAGGACTTTCAAACCGAGGAAATGAGGCCAATGAGCTTGGAGTAGAATATATAACAGCAAGCTGAGAGAGCAGGACTGGTCACACAGGGTTTGTAATCAATGAGAATGTTATTCTGAGTACAAGGAACAGCTTTTTAAAGGGTTTAAATAAAATTTTCACTGTCAAAGGAAGAGTTTACCAATAAGCAAAAGGTGAATGCCAGAATGAACCATGTGGTACTGAATTAAATAGGAATCAGCAGGAACTAATTGCAAATATCTATCTGCAAATAGGTAGATAAATAAACATAAGTGTATGTGTGTGAGTAAAGGTTCAGTGTACATACGTATATTATCTAGCTCCAAGCAATGAAACGGTCTAGAAGGAGTGACTCTTTCCAAAGAGTACACTCAGTGTTAGGATCTTGGTTTTGAATATATTCTCCAAGAGGAGAACCAGAACTCCTTGGAGGAACTGTGATTCCAGCGATGTGTTGAGAAAAATGCAGGAGAAGCCTAGAGCATCTCTTTGTGCCAGCATCAGATTGTGCCAGTTTGTGTGTTTTACAAACATACTAAAAGAAGGAAAAAAAAAAGTTGGGGTCAGATTGAAAAGACATAAGATTCAGTCTGAAAGAGTTCCTGATGGCCATATCTGGACCTCTTGGGGCAGTAATGTAATCAACTATGGTATTGAATTAAAATCTGTAAGATTATTAACCACTATGGGGGCAATCTGGTTTTGAGGCTGTTTATGTTTGACCTGTGTTTGATGCTGATTTTCATTCTTGGAAGTTTCTGTGAAAAATTGCATAATGTACTTTTTTTTGGCATGAGTGGTATATGACTTAATGAGCTGTTGTTGCATCCCCTCCCCGCATCTGTCTTTTTACTTCTGTGGTTCCTTGTCCTAGTCAGTCACACTCTCGTGGAAGGTTCCTTTCAAGATGACTCTGGCTCAGGGAAAAATATTAATCCTGAGCTCCCCTGCCTGCCTAGAGATGTAGTTTCTGGTCTTGTTTCCAATAGAGTCACCTCTGTTAACTCTAAGATCAGAAATGCCACCTGTCTGTAATAGTTCACTTAAAACTTTTCCAGATGTGGATAACACTGACTTAGTAACTCCCTGAAACTTGAGTAGTACAAGTCAAACTCTCTGAGTAGTCCTCCTGACTACCATCTCGATTTGCTCATGGTGAAAAATGAATAGTCTGATCCTCTCTTTTGTTGACAGAAAAGGGAAAGGGAGAAAAAAAATGCTGCAATACTTCACCAGCTTTCCTCAAAGAAACTCTCTCTCTCCCGTTAATTCAACTTCAGACATTTAGAACTCAAAGAGGAAATAGCATAGGAAGAGGTATTGGCTAAGTGTGCAAAATGGATTTTTGATCACCTGCTTTATATGTCCTGCATAGATGCCCAGCACATCACTATGAAATATGGAAATACTTGCAACCTGTGTGTTAGTCCATAAACTATCAACAAATTCTCAAGCTTTTGGGTTCCAAGTATCTTTAAGACCCCAAAAGTCCTGTTTACTTCTTATTTTTAATAACATTTTTATTTGCACATAGGATAATAAACTGTTGTGGCCTGTGAGATCTTTAGTTGTGGCATGTGGGATCTAGTTCCCCAACCAAGGATCAAACCCAGGCTCCCTGAATTGGGAGTGCAAAGTCTTAGCCACTGGACCACCGGGAAATCCCTGGTTTCTTATTTTCACATAAGAATAAACTTGTCTAATAAGAACTCATTTCTGTTCTCTACAATTCAGAATTGAATAACTTTCCAAAAAATTCTGTGGACTTCAGTAAAAGACCTTACCTTATTAGAAAAATGAAATCCAAGAGAAATTACTTCAATTTTGCCAACTCATCTACTTTTATCCATCCCTTCTTTTCATGGAATGTCCAAATTAATGATTTAAATAAATCCATACCTAGACACATAGTGAATATTCAGAACACTTCTGGAAAAAGAGGAATATCTATAAGCATCCAGAGAGGAAGAGAAAACCAAAAAATAGAGGGCCACTAATAAAAAATGATGGGTCCAAACAATTTTGAATTTCTCCATGCTCACACAGAAAGCTAACAGGGTCACGGGTAGTATGCTAAGATAGCTGAAGGAAATTGCTTTAAATTGAGAATTTTAAATCAAACCACACTGCAATCAAGGATAGAATAAAGATATTTAGTCATGTAGAGTAGCAAAGAATTATGTCCCTTGTACACTTTCTATGAAAGCTGGAGTAGTTGATTCTTTCAAACGAGAGGCAGAAACTAGACACAGAAAAACACTGAATAGATTCTTTCTGGAAAGACATGAAAAGAATCCCCACAATGAGAGTACAAAGAGTCCTTGTATGACAGCTGTGCATCAGGCCAAGAGAGCAATGAGACTAGAGTGGAGCAAAAAAATGAAATTGACATAATGACTCATAAATCTGATCATTTAGGAGAAGATATTTAAATATTTGGCAAACGGTTTGGGATTGAATTAGTGAATAGTATAGAGAAAACTAAGCAAACAAACAAGATGATTAACTCTAGAGAAAACTCATTTGTGACTAGCATTTGCATAATCATCATAATGTAAACAAAAATATTAATCTAATCAACATACGGCATAGCTATATTGGGAGGGTTAGTGGTGGGATGGTTGTGTATTTGTGCGGCTCATCTTCCACAATAGCAAGTGATCAAATGATTCCTAAAACTGAAATATCAAGAAGTAAGATTACCAATATCACTGCCCATGAAAAGGAGAACTGTGTGAAAGACATCCAGGGGATTGCTTTGTAGGTCTCAAACTCAATTAGAAACAGAATGCCACTTTTTGTCTGATTTTGTATAGGCAAACTGGAGATCCATGAATTACAGAAACCGGGGATCAAAAATTCAAAAAGAAGTCATGAAATTTTTGGTTTTATTTGGATGATAACCCTAAAACTTATTTTTAGTAGTTAAACATATAAACTTCTCATTTATAGTGCTAATTCAGAATTTTAAATATTTCATTAGATTAAGAATTGTGTCTTCAATTAATGTCTCTCAACTGGAATCACTTTCCCAAAGTTTCTGGAACTTTTTCTTCTTTTAAAGAAACAATGGTCGAAAACAGTGTTATAGACCAGTGTGTCAGCATATTAATTATTCAGATAATTAAACAATATTTCCCCTCACACCTGGAGAAATAGAAATAAACATTGTATGGCCAAAATCCTTCCTGTTGAAACAGTGGGATTTTCCTATTTCCATACCATTTTTTGCAGTCATACCAGCACACTCTTTTCCGTTTTGTTTGTATATTTGTTCCACACATAAGATTTCTTAGCCAACGGGAGGAAAAGAAGCTAAAAACAATGTCGTGGATGATTAAATCATAGCAGAAAGTGTGTTGGAATGGTAAAATTGCTATTGTTGGTCATCACTGCACAGTTTTCTGCCCATCAATTCTATTAGGTGAATAACCATTTAACACAAGAGGAAAGCATTCAAATTCAAGTTGTTTATTTGACAATCACTCAAAGTTGTCACAAGGAGGAATGAAGAGATAATATCAGCATATATTCAAAATAATTGAGTCAGTCCTAATGCTATTGGGAACTTTTCATTTGCAAATATCTATTGAAGAAATTTTTGGTTTATTAACATGTTCAGCCCCACAGCATTTTGTTTCAAAGGTGAACTTAACAAATACCATGTTCTGAGTCCTATTTTATGATCCTGTTCTCAAGAATATACTCTAGGGGTAGATTCTAACTCCTATTTTGGCGGTACGGGGCCTTCTGTTGTGGTGGGCTGATTACTCTGGGTGGTCTGGCAGGCATGGCTGGCCCCTGTCCCAGATCCTGCCTTGTGTAGAAGCTGCCAGTTGCTGGCTGTAGGTCACAAGGTGGCTGGCTATAAGACCTCAGAGGGCTGCAGAGCTAGGCTGGCTCACTGGTGGGCAGAGTCAGAGTCCTGGGGTCGGTGCTCACCTACTGGTGGGTGAAAGCAGGTCTTGGGGCTAGTGCTGGCCCACCAGTGGGCAGAGCTGCATCCTTGGGTTGGCTGCAGGCTTCAGAAGTCCCAAAGCTGGCACTGGACCACTGGTTAGTAGGACCAGTTCTTGCCACACTGGCTGCAGGAGTTGGGGTGTCCTGAAGCTTGTGTTAACCTTTGGTGGGATGCCTTTGTGAGAAGAGGTGAGCTCATGGTCTTTCTGCTCTGCCATCTTGGGAACTCTCTCAAATCATTAATTTTAATATCAAAATATGAATTTTTTCCTACTATTATCAAGCTTATACAACCATTTTTAGCATGAGATCAACAGTTGTATAAATTTATACAGGGGTTTTTGAAAAACCTGGTTTTTTAAGTAACATCAACCTTAAAATAATCTTCCAGTGCAGAAACCAAATAGAACTGATTCACAATATTTCAATGAGAGTTATGTATTAGTGTAGCAATAGACAAGAGAGTGGATTTTGGAGTCAGACATGGTTCATGTTTTTCCTCTGACATCCAGTTCAGATTAGTGAGTAGTCTAACATTCCAGTCTCTCACTAACTTCTTATGTAAAATTGGGATAATAATGTCTTGTGTGGTCAGTCATTCAGTTGTGCCTGACTCTTTACAACCCTATGGACTATTGCCCACCAGGCTTCTCTCTCTACGGGATTGTTCTGATAAGAATATTGGAGTGTGTTGTCATTTTCTACTCCAGGGGATCTTCCCAACCCAGGGATTGAACCTGCATCTCTCACACCTCCTGCATTGACAGATGGATTCTTTACCACTGAGCTACTGGGGAAATCCTAGTAATGTCTTGCTTGTAAGCTAATCTTGAGTGTTAAATTGTTATTTCATGTAAGATGCCTTGTAATATTATTTTAAGATAGTACTTTTGTAAGATTTTAAAGAAGTAGAGTACTAAAATATTTGGAACCTTTACTATAGTGGAATCTAGTGAAGTTTCCTGCTATCACTAAATCATATGGATCAATATGTCCCATAACTATGGAGTATAAATACAATTCTTATGAAAGTGACAATTGTTCAGGTGATGGTCTGATCCTCACAGTTTTACTTAGCAAATGACACTCAAGTACTTAGTCAATTTTTAAATTGCTGAATGAAATATGAAAAATAAACTCATATATCATCCACATAGTAATGTCAATGAAACTACAAAATGATGGTCTTTGAAGGAAAATATAAATTAGATTCAACAATTCTGGACTCACTTTTACTCAAGAATTAAATCTCATGGTTCTTAATGGTATCTTTAAAGTGAATCAGAAAAAGCTTGGCAATATTAACAATAAGGTACCATATATGCTTCTCTTGGCCTCCGCACCGACCTCGGACATAGGGTAGCTCCTCTCTGCCACTCTTCTGTGCAGTCTGTCACAGCTGGTGACAAAGCCTTTGACTGTGTGGATCACAATAAACTGTGGAAAATTCTGAAACAGATGGGAAGACCAGACCACCTGACCTGCCTCTTGAGAAACCTATATGCATGTCAGGAAGCAACAGTTAGAACTGGACATGGAACAACAGATTGGTTCCAAATAGGAAAAGGAGTACATCAAGGCTGTATATTGTCACCCTGCTTATTTAATTTAAATGCAGAGTACATCATGAGAAACCCTGACCTGGAAGAAGCACAAGCTGGAATCAAGATTGCCAGGAGAAATATCAATAAACCCAGATATGCAGATGACACCACCCTTATGGCAGAAAGTGAAGAGGAACTAAAAAGCCTCTTGATAAAAGTGAAAGAGGAGGGTGAAAAGTTGGCTTAAAGCTCAACATTCAGAAAATGAAGATCATGGCATCTGGTCCCAACACTTCATGGCAAATAGATGGGGAAACAGTGGAAACAGTGTCAGACTTTATTTTTCTGGGTTCCAAAATCACTGCAGATGGTGATTGCAGCCATGAAATTCAAAGACGCTTACTCCTTGAAAGGAAAGTTATGACCAACCTAGATAACATATTGAAAAGCAGAGACATGACTTTGCCAACAAAGGTCCGTCTAATCAAGGCTATGGTTTTTCCAATGGTCATGTATGGATGTGAGAGTTAGACTGTGAAGAAAGCTGAGTGCTGAAGAACTGATGCTTTTGAACTGTGGTGTTGGAGAAGACTCTTGAAAGAGTCCCTTGGACTGCAAAGAGATTCAACCAGTCCATCCTAAAGGAGATCAGCCCTGGGATTTCTTTGGAAGGAATGATGGTAAAGCTGAAACTCCAGTACTTTGGCAACCTCATGCGAAAAGTTGACTCATTGGAAAAACTTTGATGCTGGGAGGGATTGGGGGCAGGAGGAGAAGGGGCTGACAGAGGATGAGATGGCTGGATGGCATCACTGACTCGATGGACATGAGTTTCAGTGAACTCTGGGAGTTGGTGATGGACCAGGAGGCCTGGCGTGCTGCAGTTCATGGGGTCACAAAGAGTCGGACATGACTGAGCGACTTAACTGAACTGAATCATATATGCTTCATGAGCAAAGAATAACCTTTATTTAAGAAAAAATATATGCTGTATAAGAATGTGAGAACTCATGATCAATGATGTCAAATACAACAGATAGGTCCAACAACATGGAGGTTGGACAGCATGCTGCTGTCAGCACATGTGAGCAAATGATTGGTACATTCTTCTGAAAGATGTAGCCACCATACTGTGGGAAGATCAAAACGCAGACAGAAATTTCTCATTAAGTTTGTTAGGTTGAAGGCAATTGTGTAAGTATGTTGTCAGCATAAAATGCTCTTGGCTAGAGAAGGCAAATTCCTTGGTAGCAAAATAGAATTTTATTCCCCAACAAGCTATCTTTTAAGAATGATCTCTGCATTCTATGTTCTTTTCAATTCATAGCTAGTGTTTTCCAACATAGATGAAAACTTATAAAAATTTATTACAGACATGGGTAACTTATATTGACCTTAATATTATTTCTTCCCACCTTAATTCACCCCACTGGATCATTTATAGATAAGATATAGGTAATATACATGTAGATTTAGTGTTATCAAACTCTTAAAATTATATATAACAATATATAAAGTAAATATTAATGTTATATATTAATTTATTATACATTACTGTGTTATTGAATGTAGTAAAAACATACATGTATATGAAGTGAAAGTGAAGTCGCTCAGTCATGTCCAACTCTTTGCGACCCCATGGACTGCAGCCTACCAGGCTCTTCCATCCATGGGATTCTTCAGGCAAGAATACTGGAGTGGGGTGCCTTTTCCTTCTCCAGGGGATCTTCCCAACCCAGGGATCGAATCCAGGTCTCCCACATTGCAGGCAGATGCTTTAACCTCTGAGCCACCATAATAATTATATATAAATAACTATATACAACATACATGTGTTAGTTTCCTAGGGCTGCAATAACAAAATTCTAGATTGAGAGACTTAAGCAGCTGAAAATTTATTTCATCTGGATTTTGTAATCTAAGGTCAAGATGCTCGCAGGTTTATCTTCACAGGTTAAGGCCTCTCCTGAAGACTTGCACATGGTCATCTTTTTGCTGTGTCCTCACATGGCATTTCCTCAATACAGGTGCTTCTCTTATTATAAGGACACCAGTCAGTGGATTAAAGAAAAGGAGAGTGTTAGTCACTCAGTCATATTGACTCTTTGCGATGCCATGGACTGTAGCCCACTAGGCTCCTTTGTCCATGGAGTTTTCCAGGCAAGAAGACTGGAGTGGGTACCCGTTCTCTTTTCCAGGGAGTCTTCCCGACCCAAGGATCAAACCCAGGTCTCCTGTATTGCACACAAATTCTTAATCTTCTGAGCCACTAGGGAAACCAGTGGTTAAGACCCACCCTGAAAACCTCATTTTAACTTTATTACTTCTTAAAGACCTTGTCTCCAAATACAATTACATTTTGAGATACTAAGGATCATGATTTCAATATATGAATTTTGAGGGAGACACAGTTCAGTCCATAACAATACATTTTATATTAATTGTGTGTATAGCCACAACATTAATAGAGTTTTATTATAGTTGCTAAATTTTGCATAATTAAGTTCAGTGCTCCATTTTCATTTATAGAATATCTCAATGTGAAATGATTTGAGACTCGTTTTAGGTCTCAGTTGCTACAATATTGGAGAAAGATGCCTACAGTCCTATCAAGTGATCCTTGAGGGACACTTCCCAGGGAAACTGGAAGTATTGAGGGGTGGGCATTGGCAATCTCAATGTCATAAATCTGCCACCTCTGATAAGCCCTATTAGGCAAAGCTTCTGAACATCCTTCCACATGGTATTTGTGTGCCTGGAGCACAGCATTCCCTTCTGGGTATGACATTCTAAAAGAGGCATTGACAAGTCATAGCAAGAATGTAGAAATTACTTTTTATATGATTTTACATGAAAGTGCTAAACTAATGTGAAAATAAAATATATTTTACCTCAGTATTGGGAATAATATATGTGCCTTAAAATAGAATGGGCTTCTCATTATGTGATTAACCCCCTGGTCAATGAAGTATTCAGAGGCGGGAAAATCCCCAGACCACCCTCCATGAAATACTTACCTCTTTCAATTTCTACTATCAGTTGTAACTGGGTCTAACTTGTGCATATATTGGTAATTGGTAATTACTAATTTGTTTCCTCCCAGAGAAAAGAAACCTGCAGACAAGTAAAAAGCTTACATTTGAGAGCACCAGGGTTTCTGGAAGATCAAAGACTGTGGTATATAATGGGACAGTTATCATCTTATCCTCCTTCAGTTTTTCAATATTTTGAGGATTTTTAAGTTGTAAAGTTAATTTAAAAATTTAAAACTCAACAAGAAAACTCTTTTTAGTGATTTTTTTGGTATGGAGCAATTATGTCCTTCTCAATATAAAAGCAAATATATGCTGAAGTATTGTTTTCCTTTTGTAGAGAATTAACTGTGCAGTCCACTGTATGGCTTAAGAGCTATGATAGCTTATTATAATATATGAATGGATTTTTTAGAATAATTAAAAAAATCTTGACACCCTCTTATTGTGTATCTTCTTTTTGTTTCTCTTAACTCACGACAAATCAAATAACTAGACAATATTAACTGAAGACATTTTTATTCCCAGTGATTCAGTAGGGACCCTGCTTAGGCAGCTGCTCACCAGAAGAGAAGCAGGCATGACAGAGCAGAAGCTGGGGCATGGGAACTCAAGAGTGACTGAACTACACTTCCTGGGGGTTGTGCACCTTGTATAGGATCCTGAGTTCAGAAGTCAGGTTTAGTTTAAGGGGAACCAGTTCTACAAGGAAGGGAAATGAATTTGATCTTGCATTCCTGTCCTGAGAGCCATAGTGCTATACCTAGCAAGTCACAGCAATAAGCATAAAGATAAGTGGAACTCTGAATTTCAGAAAATAATTTTCTATTATATCTTCCTCTGTCTATGCTCTCATTTAAGTAGCCAGGTTTCCCTGCCATAAACAGAATGACTGCTTTCCTAGTGGTTAACGGTACATGTGCATTTTAAAACAGATGAGGAATCAAGAATACAAAATTATTTTCTCTTGCAGTTTTTTTTTTTCAGAATTTCAGCTTTTCATAGGTGTATGTATATGTATATGAGCAAAAAGAAAAGAAAACAACTGTATCTTCACCTTACTGCTTTTTTTCTCTCTTTGCCAAATCACTGATCTGAGTCACTTAACTAGACAACTGAGTCAATCTTAATCTAGTTCTGTTCTCATCTTATTCCACCTAATTGCATTCACTGTCTATAGGGTTCCATTGTTTTAATAGGCTTATTCTTTCATCAACGCTCTTTTGCTCTTTTAAGTGATCTACCACTATGATCTGTTATTTATCTATTATTACGTGGAAAACTTTTGACGTCAAAAGTGTGGATTTTCCAGACCAAACAATTCTGCATTTCTCAGCTAGGTTCCTACACTGATTATGCCAATTATCTACCCAGAATTAATGTCGACCCAAAAGTTAAGGGATCAGGCTCGCATGACTGTCCTCCACCTTTAAATGCCAATCACAAGTAGTAGGTCACCCGTACTCTTCTCTGGCTTGGCTAAAAATTGGGGTTTCTACAACTATCTTCTCAGTTTTAATAATTTGCTATAATGGCTCACAGAGATAAGAAAAAATTCTACCTAGTATTTTAAGTTTATTATAAAGGACACAAATAAATAGCCAGACGAAGAGGTACATAGGATGAAATTTGGAAGCATTCCAAATTGTAGGAGCTTCTGTTTCCATGAAGTTTGGGGTACATCATCCTTCTGGCACTCAAATACATTCACCAACCCAGAAGTTTTCCAAATTCCTTTGTTTAACCATTCTCCAAGCCAGGCTTCAGCAATACGTGAACTGTGAACTTCCAGATGTTCAAGCTGGTTTTGGAAAAGGCAGAGGAACCAGAGATCCAATTGCCAAAACCTGCTGGATCATTGAAAAAGCAAGAGAGTTCCAGAAAAACATCTATTTCTGCTTTATTGACTATGCCAAAGCCTTTGACTGTGTGGACCACAATAAACTGTGGAAAATTCTGAAAGAGATGGGAATACCAGACCACCTGACCTGCCTCTTGAGAAACCTATATGCAGGTCAGGAAGCAACTGTTAGAACTGGACATGGAACAACAGACTGGTTCCAAATCTGAAAAAGGCGTACATCAAGGCTGTATATTATCACCCTGCTTATTTAACTTCTATGCAGAGTACATCATGAGAAATGCTGGGCTGGAAGAAGCACAAGCTGGAATCAAGATTGCCAGGAGAAATATTAATAACCTCAGATATGCATATGACACCACCCTGATGGCAGAAAGTGAAGAGGAACTAAAAAGCCTCTTGATGAAAGTGAAAGAGGAGAGTAAAAAAAGTTGGCTTAAAGCTCAACATTCAGAAAACGAAGATCATGGCATCTGGTCCCAACACTTCATGGCAAACAGATGGGGAAACAGTGGAAACAGTGTCAGACTTTATTTTTCTGGGCTCCAAAATCACTGCAAATGGTGACTGCAGCCATGAAATTAAGACACTTAACTCCTTGGAAAGAAAGTTATGAACAACCTAGATAGCATATTAAAAAGCAGACACATTACTTTACCAACAAAGGTCCATCTAGTCAAGGCTATGGTTTTTCCAGTAGTCATGTATGGATTTGAGAGTTGGACTGTGAAGAAAGCTGAGTGCTGAAGAATTTATGCTTTTGAAGTGTGGTGTTGGAGAAGACTCTTGCAAGTCCCTTGGACTGCAAGGAGATCCAACCAGTCCATCCTAAATGAGATCAATCCTGGGTTTTCATTGGAAGGACTGATGTTGAAGCTGAAACTCCAATACTTTGGCCACCTCATGCGAAGAATTGACCTATTGGAAAAGACCCTGATGCTGGGAGGGATTGGGGGCAGGAGGAGAAGGGGACAACAGAGGATGAGACCGCTGGATGGCATCACCGACTCAATGGACGTGAGTTTGAGTGAACTCCGGGAGTTGGTGATGGACAGGGAGGCCTGGTGTGCTGTGGTTCATGGGGTCACAAAGAGTCGGACATGACTGAGCGACTCAACTGAACTGAAGGTTTTTATGGAGATTCTGTTATCTAGGCATGATTGATCAAATCACTGGTTGACAGTGATTAGTTAGTTCCTTTCCCTTCCCTGTAGGTCCACTGGGTAAGATTATAAGTTTCAGCCTTCCCGTATTTGGCAGTTTCTCTGCTTCTAAACAGAACCTTATCTGGAAAGCTATCTAGGGGTTTCAGTAACTAGTCATGTAATTAGCATATATACTCAGATATAGTTGAAAGGGACTTATTATAAATTACAAAAAACAATCCTCTCAGCCTTATCACTCAATAAATCTTGAGGGTTTTAGAAGCTCTATGCCAGAAACTGGAGACAAAGACCAAATATATATATTTCTTTTACATCACAACATCATAAATGGATTTAATCACTCTGTATAATAATAAATAGACATTTTCTGAACTTCTGTTTGAGTAAGTCATCACTAAATCAAGCATGCAGGAATCCATGTGGACAAAGTCTGAAATCTATGATTTACCTGTACCATAGACTAGATATTTGAAAAGATTCAGGAGGGCAACAGACATAGGAAGAAGTCATTTTAGCGCTATTTGAATGTTTATGTTCTACACTAACTTACTCAAGAGATTCTTAATAAAATATTTCCTGGGAGAAGTATTTCAAGTGAGGTTATTATAAAATATTATAAGTTATAATAATAACCATAAAATATTTCAAGTGAGATTTTCTGAGAATCTCATAATCTTTGTTTAAAGTGAAATCTCTTTGATATTAGAAGTAAATAAATGTTAGATAATGAATTGAGGTATACATCTCTGGGTAACACTGTACTGATGCCAAAGAAGTTTTTTTAAACTTTGAGATTATTTCAATTATTTTACCTTTAAGTGAAATTCCAGATACCATAGTGACTATTTCAAGAATACCACTTATGTGCTAATTAGTATTCTCAATGCTATAGGTCTATTAATTTAATCCCTGCACCAATCTTATGAGGTGAATAGTATTACTATGCTTTACAGAAGATGAAACTGAGCCTCAGACAGGTTATTAACTAACCTAAGGTTACACAGCAAATGGCAGAGCCAGGTTTTGAGCCAAGCAATCTTACTTATAACCACTATGCATTCCAGTTCCTTCATAAAACCTTTTATTTAATTGCTCTGCTCTGCTTTTACTTTAGGATTTTTTCTAATGTCCTTGGAAGAAAAGTTATGACCAACCTAGATAGCATATTGAAAAGCAGAAACATTATTTTGCCAACAAAGGTCCGTTTAGTGAAGGCTATGGTTTTTCCAGTGGTCATGTATGGATGCGAGAGTTGGACTGTGAAGAAAGCTGAGCACCGAAGAATTGATGCTTTTGAAGTGTGGTGTTGGAGAAGACTCTTGAGAGTCCTTTGGACTGCAAGGAGATTCAACCAGTCCATCCTAAAGGAGATCAGCCCTGGGATTTCTTTGGAAGGAATGATGCTAGAGCTGAAACTCCAGTACTTTGGCCACCTCATGCGAAGAGTTGACTCATTGGAAAAGACTCTGATGCTGGGAGGGATTGGGGGCAGGAGAAAAAGGGGACGACAGAGGATGAGATTGTTGGATGGCATCACCGACTCAATGGATGTGAGTTTGAGTGAACTCCTGGAGATGGTGATGGACAGGGAGGCCTGGTGTGCTGTGATTCACAGGGTCGCAAAGAATCAGACACGACTGAGCGACTGAACTGAACTGAACTGAGAATAGGGGAAAATATTTTTTAAAATTCTTACTTTAGATAAGTCAAGAAATGTTAGTGAAGCATTTTACCACTACTGAACTAAACAATTCTGAGCAATGTAAAATGATTTTCTTAAGCTTCATGGAATTTTGATGCATTAGAACAGTTCATGAAGTTCAATAGCTTTAATTTCTACATGTTATATGTGATCTGTCATTTTGACACTATGGTTAATATAATCTAAGAAGGTTGGAATACTACTACAGTAAAACTGATTTTAAAAAGCCAGTTTTCCAGCCTAAAACCATATTTAACTATTTATACACTTGAAACTAACATAATATTATATGGTGATTATATCTCAATTTTTAAAAATTTACTTATGTGAGAAATTCTTTTTCATTTTGACATTTTTTCATATCATTTTATAGTTAAACATTTTTGTACACCCTTGCAAGGTTTGTGTCTTTGTGACATAAAGGTGACAAATTAATACAGAATTTGAAATTCAGCAAATAATTTTCTGTTACATTTTTTTCTTCACATGACCTCATTTTCTGTTTTCCCCAAACACTGATGTATTACCTCAGGGTAAAGATATATTTCATTTCAGAATTATTCAATCCAGTGTGCAAGGCTTGCTTTGTACTTATTTTCCCTTTCAGATTTTTAGTCTGTCACAGATGAGTATACAAGTTTATTCTGGCAAAAGGGTATCTTTTGTCCTATCCATTTTCATAAGCTTACTCTCATTCTGTTTACTGCTTTTCATATTCCTTGTTAAAAGTTGAATACAACAACAAGCAGTGGTTGAGAGCTTGCCATTTGTCTCCTCCCCTTCTCTGGGCATTCCCCTTTACTCTTCATGATCTTCTTTTCCAGCATCACAGTGTTAGCCCATCATTAAGTGAGTATTTCCTAGGTGCTAACCATGGCTTCCAAGGTGGCACAGTGGTAAAAAATACGCCTGCCAATACAGGAGACGCAAGAGATGTGGGTTTGATCCTGGGGCCAGGAAGATCACTTGGAATAAGAAATGGTAAGCCACTCCAGTACTTTTACCTGGGAAATTCCGTGGACAAAGGAGCCTGGCAGACTACAGTCCAGCAGGGTGCAAAGAATCAGACGGGACTGTACACAGCCACACAGCCACTGTATTTAATGTTTTACAAGCATTGTCATAATTAATCTCTATAAAAATCTTAATAATACATGGGAACTGTTTTTATGTCTATTTGCAAATAAAGAAAATGAAGCACAAAAGAGTCCAGTGCTCATGACTGAGTTTGAACTTAGTAATTTCTGCCTATAAAACTGGTCCCCATAATAGACAGCCTCTCCCATGAAATAGGTGTGACCTCTGGGACTGACTGACAGATAACTGACTTCAGGCCTTGTTATCAAAGAAACCTCTGACCATCTTGGGACCTAAATCTGTGCTTCATTCTGGTCAGAAAATTTGATTTAAGGTAAATTAATAATAAAATTAGAAATTTTAGTTAGCAATATGCAAATAGTCAGGGCTTCCCTAGTGGCTCAGTGGTAAAGAATTTGCCTGCAAGGCAAGAGCCACAGAAGACACAGGTTCAATTCCTGGGTTGGGACGATGCCCTGGAGAAGGAAATGGCAACCCACTCTGGTATTCTTGCCAGGAGAATCCCATGGATAGAGGAGCCTGGCAGGTTACAATCCATGGGGTGGCAAGAGTCAGACATGACTTAGCGACTAAATCACCACCATGGTGTAGTTTACAAATGATTTTTATAACCTTTTATTCAGAGTTAACATAGTTTCATAGATTTAACTGTTACATAGGCAGATTATGGGGAACATCAGTTATATGAGGGAGATTGTTTTCATAAACTTTAAATATTACACTGACTATTTCACACTCTTGCATTTATAAATTATGTAATATGACATCATTCTGTATAAAATAATTTTAGCTTCTTTCTTAGGCAGTGTGAAACATTTGTACACACCTAAAACTTGTGCGTATGGACATTTTACTCATATTTATTTTCGAGTTAAGTGTTCAGTAAACAAATACTAAATAAATATCTACTATACATGGCCACTGGGTTAGTCCTTGTGGATATTATAAACAAGAAAAACCAATATTAACTCTCTGTAAAATAGCTTTTATAAATATAAAAAGTAAATGAACATTAAACATTTTTGATTCTGGAATTTTTTAATAGTAGTTATGACTGAATGAAGCTACCAAATATGAGTGTTTCTTTGAATGAAAAGCAACACATATAGGCTTTCAGAAATCTTTTTCTGTTTTAAAATCTCATCCACTTGCAAAATAGGTTTGATTATTTAGAAAGGTCTATAAATTACCCTTTATTCAAAATGTCTATAGTTTTAATCATGCTATTTTAGTTGCAATAGATTGTAAATTTGCAATAAAATAACAAGAGGGGAGGTTGTAACAGATGTTCTGTCAGCACGTGATTTCATCTGAGATAATCAAGTATCCATCTTGCTTAATCTTCATCAATTGAAACATACAGATTTTCAATAATGTGAGCTCTGTACATTCAAAGGGCTTCTGATACTTAGGAATAAATTTTTTTTGACTAGGACTTTTTTTGTATAATGGCTAATTAAACCCAAGGGTTGCTTCATCTCTTATTACAAGTCAAATTGTTTTATTTAGTTGTATTTTTTTTACTTGATTATAAAGGTGGCTATGTACAGACTTTTTATTTTTTTTTGTATTTCATCCCATACATTTATTTGCACAAGACAAACATTTCACCTAAATAAGTAAGGTGTTTCTTTGCACAAGATAAATATTTCACTTAAGTAAAATCTATGCTTAAACTAATTGCAATTTGTAAATAATAATGTTAAATAATTTCTTTTAAATGTAATACTCAGATGGCAGTTTAATTGGTTTAGATAACTATAGAATCCTGTTGAACAGGATATTAATAGTAACATTTTCAAAAATAAAATACAATTAGGCCTTCGTCAGGTCTATATGGACTTCCCTGCTGTCTCAGAAAAGAGTCTGCTTGCAATGTGGGAAATCCAGGTTCTATCCCTTGGTCAGGAAGGGCCCCTGGAGAAAGGGAATGGCTATCCACTCCAGTATTCTTGCCTGGGAAATTCCATGGACAGAGCAGCCTAGCGGGCTACAGTCCACGGGGTTGCAAAAAGTCAGACACGACTGAATGACTAACACTTTAACTTTCAGGATAATTACTACTTTTCTTTCAGGTCTATATACAATGAAAATAAATTTCACTGAAAATACAGTATTTCCTAGAAAGTGTTTTAGAGTATTCTTGGGCTTTACAAAATATGGAGCAAAAAATAAAATAGGAAAGAGTTGGAAAATAAAATACTTTTCAGAATGTCTTTCCATTTATTCTGCAAAAATTCTCACTTTAATCTGGATGATGTTATGAAATATTTCAGAAGGGAAAATCAGAATTATGTGCCTCTGATATCTGTTCTGAGATTTTACAAAGAACTTCCTCTCCCAAACT
>SJYQ01092227.1:162150-197588 GCA_006410935.1 Redunca redunca
CATTTTCTTTGCTTTTAGAGCTCAGAAAACATGAAAAGTTTAAATATATTTGGTAACTTCCTACACTTATCAGCAGCAATGCCAGTGTAGAAACTTGGCAGTTCTTGGTATTACCGGAACATAAGCTTAATTTGTTGAAAATGTGACCAGTTTACCCATTCATGCCTTTTGTTTTAAAGTGCAGACCTGCCTCATGGGACTTCAAATAATATGCTGAATAAACACACTGACAATCATTTTATACTAGGAAATAATCTTAGAATTCCACCAGAAGAAAATTTTAGGAAAGCTAACTTTTTCTCTTGTTAGACCATTGCCAAGTTTTAAGAACAAAAAGGAAGAATATGAGAACACTATGAATCATACAGAATTTTTGGAATGAGAAAATAATTCCTTTTCCCTTTGCTTCCTATTTTGTGAAGCTGGTATTACATTACTCAGAAAATCAGTTCTGTTCAGTTTAGTTGCTCAATTGTGTCCCGACTCTTTGCAACACCATGGTCTGCAGCACACCAGGCCTCCCTGTCCATCACCAAATCCTGGAGTCTACTCAAACGCAGGTCCATTGAGTCAGTGATGCCATCCAACCATCTCATCCTCTGTCCTCCCCTTCTCCTCCCACCTTCAATCTTTCCCATCATCAGGGTCTTTTCCAATGAGTTAGCTCTTCACATCAGGTGGCCAAAGTATTGGAGTTTCAGCTTCAGTATCAGTCCTTCCAATGAATATTCAGGACTGATTTCCTTTAGGATGGACAGGTTGGATCTCCTCATTGTCCAAGGGACTCTCAAGAGTCTTCTCCAACACCACAGTTCAAAAGCATCAATTCTTTGGTGCTCAGCTTTCTTTATAGTCCAACTCTGACATCCATACGTGACTCAGAAAATAGCACTCCACAAAGTTCAAAGGACAGCGTCAAAATTTTTCAAGACAAAGTTACTGGTTTTCTAAATGGCAGCTGGAGCAAGTAGATACAAATAGGTTGCAGGCTTTCTCTGTGGGTTTTCCCTTTGAAAACAGTGTGTGAAACACTGACCAGCTTAAACTGGTGTTGCCTCCTTATATAGCTGATTAATCAAACCTTGAATTATTTTACATAGACAGCTCTGGGTGTATACTGGATGGGAACTCATATTTCCAGGATAACCCCAGAACCAAGGATCTTCTTTACTCTACAAACTCAAAGAATAGAAGCATTGCCATCAGATCCTTTTCAGGTCAGTTCAGTTCAGTCGCTCAGTTGTTTCCCAGTCTTTGCAACCCCATGGATGGCAGCACACCGTTTAAGGATTAAGAATTCCTTCAATAAGGAAAATATGGCTTCCAGCAGCATGAGCGGCTTATATGTACTGATTTGAGACTAGCCAATCAGCTTCCAAGTCTGAAACTCCCCTAACCCCTAACTATTATTTTGAAGTCTGAAGCAGAAAGGCAGCTTTGAGCCCTGTCTCCTTGCTGGTGGACCTCAAAATAAAGTTCTTTTCTTTTTTCAAATATTAGTGCCAAAGTATTTGTGTCTACTTATGAGGGGCACTAAGCTATTGCTGGGTAACAATGCCATCCGGGCTCAGAGGTAGGTTGATGAAAATCTACTATTATCTTACAACTCAGATGGTTTTCAGTACCCAGTGCTACATCACTCTGTGTCTGACCATAGTCTGTCTCTCAGTACTAACCAGTTTGGCTCTTTACTTATTACTTCTGCTCCCTCTCATCACTCTCCCCCTCTCAAGGGCACCCTCCTCCTCCTCCTCATCTTCCTTTTCCTCATTCTTACTTCTCTTTTGATCTTTCTTCTTTCTTTTGTCTCCATACATTTTCTGTCACATAGTTGCTGGAAAGAAGCAAGAGGGAAAGAAAATATTTAGGAGCTTTCTCTCTGTAGCTGGTGTTGTGTTTGATTTTACAGTTCTGGGGAAAAAAATGATGTTACCATTTTTAAACTGTAGTGATAGAAGGGCAGTGAGTAGCTTGTGTGATGTGTACTTCAAGAAGAGAACTGCAATTCAAATTCTGTATAATTACTTGTAAGAGAAGTCATTCTTACTGAGGTAGTAGCTATTTTGCCTTCTTGAAAATAGTCTCCTCACAAGGTCACTTGCCAAGATCATTTTCCCATTGGCGTGAAGAATAGAGTTGTTGGTGCAACTGTGTCAGTGTGTTAAGTGTGTAGCTAGGGCAAGTAAGTAGCTATTTGTTACAGCCCAGAATGAGATTATTTTAAGAAAATGCAATGCTTTCATCACAGGCCTAAAACCTGTGTCTAACAAAGATAACAGCCTTAGCCAAATGTAGATGTCACATATTAATTTTCTAATTTAAAAAAAAATCGGAACTAGTTTTCATACTGGTGATCACAAACTTGAATATTCAAATTATTTTTGTTCCATCAAATTAAATAAAATGAATTTTACTAGAAAACTTTCTAAATTAGTAAAATTTAATTAATAAATTTAAGACATTTAGTCCTATTCAGTTCCCAGTATGTTCTGTATATTTACTGATCTCAGTGATCTTCCACTAGTTGCAGTGCCAAGAACTTTATTGATGGGCAAATGGTACCCAACCTCATGGAATTCTAAGATTCTCTACAGGCATCTTTGTCTGCCCACTTTTCAGAATACACTACAAAATCAGCTTTCAGATACCAATACTGCTCCAGTAATATTTAAAATATATTTCTTAAGTATAAAAGCAGAGGTTCTTTTGTGATACCCAAGAATGCCCTTAGGATATTTTGGTTGTGGTTTTTGATTATGATGATGCTGTTGTTGCTTTGTCAGATATGCCACACGGGATGAAAGAAACCAAAAAAATAATAGAGAAATTCAGTAATGGTCTTTGTTCATTGCATGGGATAGAGTTCAGTTTGCTGTTAATATGGAGCTCTGTGAAAAGTTAAAACCCATGAATAACCCATCAGTTTGCTGACCATTTAAAGGAAATAGAATTAGTGTTTATGAAATAGAATCATGATTAAAAACCTTAATGACAAGCTTCAGAAAGGACAATGAAAGTAACATTAAAAAGACATGTAATCCCTGGAGAGTCTTTTAAATTTCATCTACAGAATAATTTCCACACTATTTAACTGCCTCCTCAGTAGGATTAAAGAGATCTAAACATGTTCGTTAAACAGCAAATCTATTAATACAATGGTGGTTCATGGAATCAGGTGCAGAAGGGGGTTAAAAAAGGGCTTGAGACAGTGGGAGGCATCTCTGTAGAATATTCTTTGTTAAGCACAAGGTGACTGTGACAAATAATGAAAATTAGTGCTTATGAGTATATCTAAAAAATTAGGATAAGAAAAGCACATGTTCTTGACATATATTGGATGTTTAAATAGCAAGTATGTTTGTCAAAGTTTAATATTTTTCCTATCATATTATTCATCTAGCTATCTCAAATGATTTTTGGAAATGGTTAGGTAGTACAAAGGTATTTTTCTATATACGTGTTCTGGTAAATTGTCATCCTTAATTCACAATTTTTATATAGATGAAGAAATAGATATGTGGTCCTCTTTATACAGGTTCTGCACAATTAAATGCTTTGGTGATGGTGACAGCAAAGATCAGTGAAGGGCAGTAAGTTACCAAAACAATTTTAACACTGTCTGTAATTTTAGAAACTCTCTGTAATTGTCTTTTTCCTGGTAAGAAGAATCTAGTCAGTCAGTTTCTTCTCTACTGGCTAAGTAAGCAAAGTAGAGTAATTTTTATAAGAATGTCCAACCCTCAGGTTGTGTCATGTAGTATTTTCATTCTTAACTTGAGTGGACTTGATATAGCAGTTGTTTGATTTTAAAAGATAGGGAATTCAAGTATTTTAATCCAAACTTTTGGATATAGATTTAAATACACTAGAAAAAACACTGACTCCTAGATGGTGGTCTTATAGCATTTTAATTGTAATCTTCATTGGGCTTGCTATAAATATTTATTTGAATATAATAGGAAATCAGTCCTGGGTGTTCTTTGGAAGGAATGATGCTAAAGCTGAAACTCCAGTTCTTTGGCCACCTCATGCGAAGAGTTGACTCATTGGAAAAGACTCTGATGCTGGGAGGGATTGGGGGCGGGAGGAGAAGGGGACGACAGAGGATGAGATGGCTGGATGGCATCACTGACTTGATGGATGTGAGTTTGTGTGAACTCCGGGAGTTGGTGATGGACAGGGAGGCCTGGCCTGCTGCAATTCATGGGGTCGCAAAGAGTCGGACATGACTGAGCGACTGACTGAACTGAACTGAATAGGAAATCATGTTACAAACCAAACTCTGCTATAGAGTGATATTTTTAAAATATGCAAATAACATTTTAAAATATTCTAAATATTACTACATCTGACCCTTGTTTTCTGGGAAATGTTTTGACAAAAATCTGGGTTTTCATACTTCATGAAGAAACTCATGAATAAAAATAATTTAAAAATCCTAAATTTGGACATTTCCAGAGTTTGAGATTGTTTAATTAGCATGTCAGCCCAGAGAAATGAACACTACATTGTTACTGTTTTTTTTCCCAAGCACAAACCCAGTATAGCTGACTGATCTGTGAGATCTGTGAGAATCTGCCTTATAACACTTCTCAGCTCATTGATGAAGCCCTGGGTTTGAAACCACTGAGACAGCAAACATCTCTGCCTCTAACAGGGAAGATCAACCAGAGTAAATGTGCAATCTAAGAAGGGTGGGCTATCATTTCTGCTCTGGAGTGTCCCACACGTGCTTGCAAAGATAGAGGATAGGCAAACAATTTTGAGAAAGGAGTGTTCCATTGCATTAAAAAATTGCCCTTGAAAGCAAAGATTATTACTCAACTAGTTTATAATGTGAAAAAATTGACAGTAATAAACTGTAGCAGTTATAAAAAAACATGCCAAGTTGTCAACCCATTTCCTTCAGACTTGGATGAAAAGTTCATGATAAAAATCTTAAATTTTATATATGTAATACACATATGTATATATATAGATAGAAAAGTATTTAGAAGTATTTAGACATATATTAGATAAATGAAAACCTAATTTACATATGACCAAATGTATGTGTAATGTAAATATCTATATATAAATAATGTTTATATATAACTGAACTTCTACCAATTAAAAGTTCATTCAATTCAGTGAGTTTATATTTTGAAACAGATGAACAACATTAAAAAAAATCCCCTTTAAGAGCATTAATTAAATTAGTCAAGTGAAAATCAGTTTGGCTTATTTTTAGCATTTCTTGATGCTCAAATGGAGAAGGAAATGGCAACCCACTCCAGTATTCCCATGAACAGAGGAGCCTGGAAAGCTACAGTCACAGAGAGTCACAAAGAGTTGGCATGGGGTCACAAAGAGTTGGATTCAACTGAGAGACTGAGCACGGTGCCCTAAGAATCCTAGCCCATTCTCCAAAATGAGCAGTTTGGTAAGATAGTAAGAAAGAACAATTTAGGCTCACTTGGCTTAGAATATGAAGTTTCTTCATTCCTGGAGTGAGCCAAAAACAAGTAATGGAAGTTTGTCAGAGGTGTAGAAAATAGAAGAAGGTTGGTTCTTCAGTTCAGTTCAGTCTCTCAGTCATGTCTGACTCTTTGTGACCCATGGGCTCTAGCATGCCATCACTAACTCCTAGAGCTTGCTCAAACTCATGTCCATTGAGTCAGTGATGCCATCCAACCATCTCATCCTCTGTCGTTCCCTTCTCCTCCTGCCTTCAATCTTTCCCAGCATCAGGGGCTTTTCCAATGAGTCAGTTCTTCATATCAGGTGGCCAAAGTATTGGAATTTCAGCTTCATCATCAGTCTTTCCAATGAATATTCAGGACTGGTTTCCATCAGGACTGACTGGATTGATCTTCTTGCAGTCCAAGGGACTCTCATGGAGTCTTCTCCAACACCACACTTCAAAAGTATCAATTCTTCAATGCTCAGCTTTCTTTATAGTCCAACTCTCACATCCATATGTGACTACTGGAAAAAGCATAGCTTTGACTAGACAGACTTTTGTTGGCAGAATTGGTTGTTAAAGATACATTTTCCATTCTTATGGAGCTATTCATGATTTTGGTGAGAGTAAATCTCAGCATGACTCTGAATAATGTATTTCAAATGCAGTATCTGTCTGTACTGATTTATTTGATATTTATTTTTATATTACTTTAATATATGATTTATCCTGCCTGTCACAAAGTGGGTATTATTAAATAATTGATGAATGAATGGGTATGAAATTGTCATCACTAATTAGGGTCTGATTATACTTTGGGAGTTTGCTAGGCAGGAAGGTCTGGTGAGAGAGAATAGCACTGGAATTCAATCTGCAAAATAATATCCATTAAAGTCTGCTGTGTGCATAAGGAAAATTAAGAAAATCCCAGTGTTTTTTTCTAATATATGGAAAAATTTGATCATGACAGTTACAAATATGTTGCTAAGCTGTCCTGAATAATATTGTATGGCTTTTAAAAAGATACAGAATGAAGTTCACAGAAACTTAGTGGCTACAATGCCTTTTAGTAATTGGTGGCAATTTGTCATTTAATTGTGCATTTCTACAAATATGTATAAAAATATAGGATAAAATTGGTAATTAAAACCCAAACACTAAAGCGTTATTTAATGCTAAATGTTCTAAATTATCTAATTACAAAATCAAAAATTAAATTGTGCGTGGCAATGACAAATATTGTCAAATGGCTCACTTCCTACTGTTCTTGCTATTATAGAAAAGGCGGTACATTAAAATCACTGGTATCTGTTGAAAAGTATAATTGGAAAACAAAAATTCTATTTAATCTAGGAGTATTTGAAGTAATAAACATTTCAGATTGTGATGTTATTTTAGGCATGGACTAAAGAAATTATCAAAATTCTCCAAATACTTTTGAAAATAACACATTTACACATAAGAGGAGAAACTGTTAGTCATTCAGCCTTCATTTGTCAGCAACTGGCTTCCACTCTTCCTGGTGTACTGAGGCTGCGCTGTGAGGGCACAGCAATTTTGGCTCAACATGATACATTCTGCTGGGCAATACACACTTCACACTTACCTGCAAGGCTGTCCAAGTTTCATTAGGCTGCAGGTTGAAATCTTCTACAGATTGGCATATAGTATGTGTTGTGTGTTCCTTCCTTTTTATTGATTGGCAGTCCTCTGCTGTGTGGATGTATCTGAGTTTGCTTAAATATTCATCTATTGCCTAACATGTGGGTGAAACCTAGTTTTTGGCTATTACATACAAAGTTACTGCGAACATTTGTGTACACCTCTTTGCTTGGACATGTGCATTCAAGTTTTAGAAAATTTGAAAAAAAATTGTTTCTGCTCTGAGGAAATAATATTTTCACTTTTAAGATTGGCAGTATTTTTAAACACTGTAAGTTTTGATTAGTATGTCTTGGGGGTAATGAGTACTCCTTAACATGTAAACTGGATAACAATCTTCTCAAGGGCCTTTTGATAGAACTTTTAGCAAAGTAGAAATATATGCTTATCTTTTGTTCTTGAAATTCTCACGATTTCCTGAACTATTGTGAAACTTACCCACTTACGTGCCTCTGTTTCTCACCGCATAAAGAGAATAATACATGATACATATCTCATAAGGTTAGTACATTATTCATAGGATTATAATAAGCATTAAATAAATTAATTGATGAGGAATGTTTTCCATACCAAAAACTTTTACTTCTTTCTTAGAATGTCTTACAAGAATTTCTTCTTCAGAAATATCTTGTTAAATATATAAGGAATGTATGTTTAAGAGTGTTCACTACAATAATATTGTCATAATGAAGCATTGGAGATAATCCAAATGAGCTTCAAAGGGATTATTAAATCAATTATGGTACATCTGTAGGAGGTAAGAGAGAGGATGCAAGTGGGTGCTAGAGAAGAAGGTTCTAAATCCTACCTTAGTCCTTCCTAGCTGTGAAACTTGGTTAATACCCACCTTTTAAAAATGTTGTAAGGAATCAATGAGATGTTACATATTAGTTGCATAGAAGAGAACCAGGGCACAGGAAGCATACCATAAATCCATAAATCATAATATCACCATGGAGTTTATGCATCTGTTATAAAAATACAATCAGGTCTGCATGTGTTGCCATAGGATACTCATTATAGAAAGGTGGTTTTTATTTTTCCCCTGTATATATTGTATGGGCTTCCTTGGTGGCTCAGTGGTAAAGAATCTGCCTGCTAGTTCAGGAGACCCGTTTCGATCTCTGGGTGAGAAAGGTCCGCTGGAGAAGGAAGTGGCAGCCCTGCTCCAGTACTCTTGCCTGGGAAATCCCATGGACACAGGAGCCTGCTGCGCTGCAGTCCATCAAGTCACAAGGAGTTGAGTGTGACAGAGCACACACATAGTTATTGTATGATGAAAGAAAGATAAAATACCCACTTCTGTGTCTTTAGACTTGGTGTAAATGTTCTTGTGTTAACTATTTCTTTATCCTCTAATTATAAGAAGGAAAAAATAATCTTTTAGAAAAATTTTATTGATGTGTAGTTGGCTTACAATGTTGTGTTAGTTTGTGGTGTATAGCGATTGATTCAGTTACACACATATATATTGTTTTTCGTATTCTTTTCCATTATGGCTTTTCACAGGATATTGAATATAGTTTAGGAAGGAAGCAATAGTAAAGCATATTTCAAATTTCTAATTCAAGTTTAAAAATTTTCATTACAAGTGAAAATTTCAATATGTAAAATTTTAAACCAACAGAAAAGACTGAAAGTCAAAGTTAAAGGAAGACTTCTTGGTCTTTGAGTACTTTGAACTTGTGAATTTAAGAAACATATGTTATATATTTATGTACACAAGGAATCACAAAAGTTAAATGTTCTGTTGAAAAGATTACTGTGACTGGCAATATTGACTGATTGTCATTTTATAATATTCCTCTATATTGCAATACCTTAACATGAAAGAACAAAAATAGGAATGGTTATGCTAAAAAACTAATTTTGTTTTCTATGCTACTAAACCTCTTTAGGAGGAAAAATTCCTTCATATATGGGTTGTCTAAAAGATAATTAAGTAATTTTGTGAAATAAACAAACTTAGAGCCTTACTCAGATTTTATAAAGAGGTTCGTTTTCATTCATGTTGAAAAACCAAAAACAGAGCAGATGTGCATGCAAAGATAAATAAAAACCCTGGCTGCTTCTCAGTAAAGGTGACAGAATGTCTTTCATGCCAATTTATGTACGGTATAATAAGTAACCACTAAATGTAGTGGCAGGGGGAAATTTGGCTGGAATTGTTCCTTTTACAAGGCGCAACCACACTTCCTGCCCATAATTTAATTCTAATAAGGCATCCCCAGTCAAAACCCTATCACAGTGTATTTCACTGTTACCATTTTCAGACTCAAATGTAAGCTTGTCTACTCCATCAACCACTAAAAATCCAGAGATATGAGCACTAGCTGACTCAATGGTATACTTAAAAACATACACCCCAAGATAGGGGACTCTGAATTTTCCACTCCTTGGCGTATATGAGGCTCCATAGTTGACATCCAAGTTATTAAATAAGATAGGACCAGGTGTAGTCATTCCATAAGTATGAGACGCAAAAAATGCCACCATCGGTGCATATCTGTAAGTTCCTTTTGAAAAATCTGTTAGTGGAAAAAAGTGGAAAGAGTTTGATTTTCATGTTTTGACCTTGTTTTGTTTACATCTTTATTCTTTATCTCAGTTATAAAAAGGGTTAGTAGAAGTAAAATGGTCATTCATTGGACTTAACAAGGGCATGTGTGTCTGGATGCCTGCCTCTTTTCCTGCCTGAACTACCCAAAATTGCTTAGTTTCTCTGAGACTCAGTTTCTCCACTTAGATCATGGTAGAATGACAGTAATACTCAATATATCATTCACAAAAATGCCTCAAAGATTAATTTGTGTGTGTCTTTGATCTCTCCAGAGATGAAGGGATTCAAGGCATTTTATGATTATTATGGTATGCCAGAATGTTTTAAAGCCTCTTGCATGAATTAAAGCTGACATGATGTAGAAACAATTTTTTCTGCACGTTGTCAAACAGTTTCTGGAGGCTAAAACGGAAACCCAAGGAAATCATATGCACTACAGAGAGGTAGACAAAAGCAATCTTCTATGTAATTAATGCCAAATGTACTTACAAAGGCTGAGATTTAAAAGCAGACTAAAAAATTCACTCTTTATTATGCAGCATATTATTAAGAAAAGCCTGATTTGAAACATATTTTTGCCATCATTTTAAAGAGAATATGTATTAAGCACTGCACACATTTTTCTTGTGTGAAAATAAAAAATGATACACTCTGGAAGTAAATCTATAGCAACCAATACTTATGTAAGTAAATGGACAAAAAGGCATCTTGCTCTACTCATTACGTTTTAGCATAGTCTAACAGCCCTCAGCAAGTCAGAACAGTATTATGACCTTCATAGAAGACAGACTGCTATACACTTATTAAAGCTTTATTTAAGGAATCAGGTTTGATATGAATCAAAGATGTATTCTTGTTTGAGGAGAAAAAGTTTATGTGTATATATATACACTACATATACATATATATTATATGGCATATATATAATATATATTTTTTAAGTAAGTATAATTTATATTTTCTTATGAAATATATATTTAAGATGCACTAGAAAAAACAAGTTGGGGGATTACTAATAAACTGCTTCTATTAAACCAACATTGAAAGTTTCAACTAGTGTATATGAATTAGTTTACCTGACAAAACCATGTATATTATTCAGTGAATTTCAGAAGTAAAAGGAATTAATCTTCAAGTGAGTCCAGATTAAGCAGGTCTAAACATTCATTTGTAAACATTTCAAAAAATATTTTTGTTTAGGACATTGAGCAAATCCCAGGACACATGTATGTTCTTACCTGGAGCTAAAGCATTTTCTCCTGCCGCCTTGACAGTACAGTTGTCACCAGTAAAAGGATGTCGGCAAGCACAGATAAAGCTCGTTCTTGCATTTATACATGTACCTCCATTCTGGCATGGGGATCTACTACAGTATGAATGCTCCTCTGTTACTGAAAAAGAATCAAGATAAAAGAGGGTAAAAGTGACCTGATTTTCTGTTGATGTCAAATTAGAGTTTGCAGCAGAATGGGAAAAACACTGAGTCAGAAATAGGAAAAATGCATTCCCAGGCCCAGGTCACCCACCAATGCAGTCATGGGATTTCACGAAATATCTGAACTCTCTGAGCTGCTTCTTCTGAAGCCCTTTCCTGCTTCTTGGAAGTGAGAATAATTCTGTGATCCACTGCATTTATTTGTGTTAAATATTAAGATTTTTGTCAACTGTAGAATAGGCTATCTGGACACACAATCACATACAATTAAAACCAGTGCATGATGAGGGTAATATTTCAAATCACAGAAGGAAAACAAAGTCTGTTCAATAAGTGGTGCTAAACTAACTGTATTTTCATACAAATATAAATTCCATGTGCATAAAAATATTAAATGTGAAAAATGATTATATTATAATCAAATAAACAGAATACCTTTGTTGAGCTTTAAAATTTTAGAAAGCTCTTTCAGCACAAAATAAGAGAAAAATCCTGATGTTTGACCACCTAGACTCAAAACTCATTTGCAATGAAAGCCACACATTATGAAATTTCAAAGTGCTAGGTGAAGAGAAAATATTTTTTTACAGCCACAACAATCTAATGACTAATATCTATAACAAATAAAAAGTTCTGACTAATCCCCACAAAAAAGAGTGTAACCCTGTAAAAACTGTAGTAAATGAGCAAGTCATATGAGCTTGGAAGTCAGTGAACAACTACAGTTCAAAACTTATTCAACCTCATTATTAATTAAGGAGTAACAAATTACCATCAACAACATTTTATATCAGGTGGCAACGTTTAAAAACAAAACAGTCATACAGAAAATAAGCATTCTCATGTAATGTTGGTTAGACCTTACATGGTTGGAACCTTTGAAAAGGACAATTTGACAGAATTAAAAAGTTTCATTTGCTTTGAGCCAGAAATTTCTCCCAGCAGAATATATATTCCAGATACACTTGCACAAAGATAATGTTCAAGAAATTTCTTCATGATATCACTTGCACTAGTGAAGAATAGTAGGACCCCTAAATGACCACTGATGAAGGGACTTGTTAAATGAATTATAGTATCTTTTCAGCAGAGCTTCCCTGTATCTCAGACAGTAAAGAATCTGTATGCAATGGAGGAGACCTGGGTTCTATCTATGGGTCGGAAAAATCCCCTGGAGAAGGGAATGGCAACCCACTCCAGTATTCTTGCCTGGAGAATCCCATGGACAGAGGAGCCTGGTGAGCTACAGTCCATAGAATCACAAAGAGTCAGACAGGACTAAGACTAACACCATTACTACCACTCTCTTTTCAGCAAGGAATATTAGACAGCAGTAAAAGAGTGGGATAAATCCTCAACATACTCAATTTGCTGAAGACAGTGTTTCAGTTCACTTATTAGATATAGAATAATTTCAGTTATTTAGAAAGCCTCAAGTTATAAATATGGTTATAAACAATAAATATGGTTATAAACGTAATACATAATGTGGAAAGAAATGTTTGAAAGAATACATTACTGGATACAGTTACCACTATGGCTCCACCTTGTGGAAACAGTGTAAACTGTTTACAATTCACTCATTTCAAAACATGGTCATTGCTGATTTTTAAATTTAAGGTTATTTGCTTTAACATTTATCTCGAGTGAGATCTATAAATATTTTAAATACATTCTACTTCATATTTAAATAATTCAAATTCACATAAAATGTGACCAAACTACATGC
Organism: Redunca redunca; assembly: GCA_006410935.1. Lineage (NCBI taxonomy): Eukaryota > Metazoa > Chordata > Mammalia > Artiodactyla > Bovidae > Redunca > Redunca redunca. The sequence continues at coordinate 174,980 of SJYQ01092227.1, forward strand.
CTGTGTAATTAGAATGAAACAAATTTTTTTGAAGTCGGTTGATTTACAGTGTTATGTTATTAGTTTCAGGTGTACGGCATAATGATTCAATATTTTAATAAACTTTACTCCATTTAAAGTTATGATAAGATATTGGCTATATTCTCATTTTGGAAAAATATTTAATGGATGCTTGTTAAGTACAGAACCTTGTAACGAACAACTAAAGATTGGTTGGCACTGATTTGTCAGTTGAAGCTATTTCTATTTCATTATACAGTCAGCTACAAATCTACTTTTGTATATCATCTGATTTGTATTTTTTTTTACTTTATTACTAAAATATTTTTAAATGGTTAGATACCTTTATAAGTTCCTGTACATATTTGCGTTCAATGGGCAATTTGTCCTTGAATTAATAAAAATCAGACTCTAAATAAAACATCATTTTCTTTTTTTTTAGATCTTTCCTGTCCATAGAATTACATACATTCTCTTAATTGTTTGATGCTCTGAAGTTCCTGTTGAATTTATCAAACCTGTGTGCGTGCTTAGTCACTCAACGTGTCCAGCTCTTTGTGACCCCAGGATTGTAGCCCACATGCTCCTCTGTCCATGGGATTTCCCAGGCAAGAATACTAGAATGGGATGCCATTTACTTCTCCAGGGGACCTTCCCCACCCAGAGATCAAATTCCTGTCTCCTGTGTCTTCTGCGTTGCAGGTGAATTCTTTACCCACTGAGTCATCACATTTGTTCCTACTTTCAATTAGAGTGTGAGCTTTTGTGAGGACAGGGCTCAGGGTTTCCACTTCTTAAACTTTGTGTCACTACTGACCAGCACAGTGCTTGACATATAGAAGTACTGAGCTGTCTTTTTAAAGATGAATAAACAAATCGATGGAAGATTGAGTAGATGATCTCATCCTTTATCTAATACTCTATTTCTTTCACTTTTTCTCAAAATCAGGTAGAGTTTGATCCTATGATGTTGTTGGCAGGTTTTTCTAGAGACATGGAATTATTTCAAGCAAACTTTCCACAACTTCTATCTTGGGTAGAACTTCAAACTCCTCCTAGTCCATTTATTTTCTTTGATGAAGATCAGTACAATTTAAGTTTGGCCAACTCAGTATTCTCTCATTTTGTGCAAATAGCGTGACTAATCTGTTAATATTCACTTCCCTGCTCCGAACAGAACTAAAATTCCTTTAGCACTCTATTGGAATGTTCATAAGTCTCAATTTGTTCTGGTCTTTGCTTTCTGAACCCTGATATGTGCTCAAGTTATACTTTTCTATTAAGCCTACTTCCACATTTTATAAAGGCTCTTGTTAAATCTGAACTGCTTGAAGAACTCCTTACATTTTCAAAGCGCTCTGTCTTTGCCAATATTTACCATTCTTTATTTTAATTGCTTGTTTAATGTCTGAACTCCATGAGAAGAGAGGTTGTGTTTAATTTACCCCTCTATCCACTTAATTTTTCTCAGTGCTCATTCAGCACTTATTCAATAGGCATTTGATGAATAATGAAGGGACACTTCATACTGATGTCTTCTACATCTATTTTTGTTTATAGTACACTTAGCACCATACATGTTTTATATAATATTTTTTTATTACTTATTTAAATTATTTTTATTTTTAATGCCTAGTTCTAGATTAGCATCAGGATTTTATTTTTTTATTTCATCATTTACACAGTAACATTGTGCAGGACCAAAAACTCTGATCCCTGCTGAGGTCAGAATGGAGTTTCTAACAGACTTGTGAGAGGACCTCTCAGTGCCTCTGGGAAACTTTTGTCATACACAGAAGGAAGCACTATATAAATCCACCAGTATCTGCTCTAGAGACTGTGTCTACACAACATTATAACTTTTCTTTATCTTTCATCCCGATGCCAATGCTAACATGTTTTCACCCTCATACTAATGTATATATTAATTTTTAGTGCTATTCTATTTCATCATTTATCAAAACCATATGTATCAAATAAGTCGAATCCTTTAATTGCTCTAAAACACTTCGTCTGTCCCTTTCCAACAGCTTCTAGAAATGTGAGCAGTTGTTCATATTACTTTTTCAGATTCACTGCCTGTTCATTAGTTATGAACAGGCACTCATACACTGTTAATTAGGTAGAGGTGGATGGAAACATTGTTTTCAACCATCTTTACTACTTTTCCTTCAATTATCAGTTTTTATTCTGTTCTTTTAAATCCACGTCTGTTGTTATTGATCTTGTTTGTGGGATCATTTTCTCAACACTTATCAAATATAATTTAAAGCTCTTTTAATCATACCAGCAATCTTTACCAAATAGATTAGCCCTGTCTCACATGATTTACTCTAACACTTGTCATTTATATTTATCCTAAGTCACAACTCAGAAAACAAAATGTGTTTTACTCAGCATTATCATCTGTTTTTGCCTTTTTCTTTAGAGTTACAATCGTCAATCAAAAGAATATTAAAAATGGCAAAGGTAGGGAAATATGTTCAACAATGTTAGTCATTAGGAAAATGAAAAGTAACATCACAATTAAATACAATAATATATCTATGAAAATAGTAAAATAAACAATATTGGCAATGCCAAGTGCTGACAAGATCATGGAGCAATTAGGATTCTCATACATTTCTAATGGAAATGGCGAGTGGTTGACCAGTTCTTACAAAGTTAAAACTATATTTATTTTATAACTAAGTTACGCTACTGCTGCATAACTCAGGAGAAATGAAAACTATGTATGCACAAAAACCTGTATGTATGAATGTAAACCTGAATGTTTACAGCAGCTTTATTCATAATCACCCCAAACTGTAAACAGCCAAAACATCCTTCAATTGCTAAACGGGTAAACAAACTGTAGGTCCATCCATACAATGGACCACGATTGGGTGATGAAAAGGAACACATGCAACAAAGGATCTCAAATATACCAGGTGAAAGAAGCCAGGCTCAAAAGCCTACACAGCATGAAAGATAAAGAAAAGTTATAATGTTGTGGTGGACATAGTATCTAGAACAGATACTGGTGGATTTGTATAATGTTTTACATGACTTAACGTAAAAGATACTCTGCAAAAGATAAAAGGGTAAGGGGAGAAAACCTATCACTGTTGACAGTGACTGGGAGTAGAGGCAGATTTGATTAAAAAGGTACATAAGAGAATTTGAGGGTGTGATGGAACTGTTCTCCATCTTGACTTTTGTGGTGATTACATGACTACCCATCTGTCAGAATTCACAGACTGCATGTCAAAAATAGTGAATTAAAGGAAAAAAAAAAACCTGAATTTAACTCCATGTGAAATATAGCAACTATAAACAGACATGTCCCCAACATTTTTATTCTATTATTTTGTTTGCACAGGTCCTCCTTCTACATCGTTACGTTTTTTAAAAAATTCTTTTCTTTTTTCTTAAAGACTTTGATTCAGAGGCTCATGTACTTGCCTGGTTCTGATTACTCCTTTTTCTCTCTCCCATGGTTCTATCTTCAGTTCTCTACTTTTTCTCTAGCTACCTAATTTACTTCTGTGCCCTCAACTATCATCTCAGTGCAATAATTTCCAATTTTTATCTACAAACCCTTTTCTGGTTCCAGACCTACATTACTCATTGACTTTTGGACATTTCCATAGGGATAGAGGTGGCTTAGTGGTCAAGAATTCGCCTACCAATGCAGGTGATCTTCCCCACCCATTTGGGAAGATCCCTTGGAGGAGGGTGTGGCAACCAACTCCAGTATTCTTTCCTGGAAAATTTCATGGACAGAAGAGCCTAGCAAGGGGCAGTCCATGGGGTCACAAAGAACCGGACATGACTGAATGGGCATGCAGAAGCTCACACACACACACACAAGGACAGAGAGCTTTAAACTAATGTATCACAGACTAAACTTCTCTTCCCCTGTGCATCTGTACTTCCTTCTTACCTTTCTCTTTCCATTAATGGAATGACTGACTTCTTATCACTGATGCTTTATTTAAATGTTGATGTTATTTTTATTCTAAGTTTTTGTGTTTTCAATTGGCTGTTTTCTGTTAAATATATATTCACATTTAACTAACAGTCCCAGTTTTCATTTTGTTCCTTTCTCTATCACTTATTGAGGTCTTAATATATTCCAGTCGGGATAGTTGTAATTTTGTGACTGATCTGTGAAAGAACTTAGAATAAATCTTAATAATGCACACACATGATTATTCTATCAGTCAGTTCAGTTGCTCAGTCATGTCCAACTCTTTGTGACCCCATGAACTGCAGCATTCCAGACTTCCCTGTCCATCACTAACTCCTGAAGCTTGCTCAAACTCACATCAATTGAGCTGGTGATGCCATTCAACTATCTCATCCTCTGTCGTCCCCTTTTCCCCCTACCTTCAATCTTTCCCAGCATTAGGGTCTTTTCCAATTAAAAGGGTCTTTTCCACCTGTTCTTCGCATCAGGTGGCCAAAGTATTGGAGTTTCACCTTCAACATCAGTCCTTCTAATGAACATTCAGGGCTGATTTCCTTTAGGATGGACTGGTTGGATCTCCTTGCAGTCCAAGGGATGCTCAAGAGTCTTCTCCAACATCACATTTCAAAAGCATCAATCCTTCGGCACTCAGCTTTCTTTATGGTCCAACTCTCACATCTATACATGCTTACTGGAAAAACCATAGCTTTGAGTAGGTGGACCTTTGTCGGCAAAGTAATATCTCTGCTTTTTAATATGTCTGGGCTGACCATAGCTTTTCTTCCAAGGAGCAAGTGTCTTTTAATTTCATGGCTGCTGTCACCATCTGCAGTGATTTTGGAGCTCAAGAAAACAGTCTGACATTGTTTCCATTGTTTCCCCATCTATTTGCCATGAAGTGATGTAATCCGATGCCATGATCTTCATTTTTTGAATGCTGAATTTTAAGCCATCTTTTTCACTCTTCTCTTTCACTTTCATCAAGAGGCTCTTTGGTTCCTTTTCACTTTCTGCCATAAGCGTGGTGTCATCTGCATATCCGAGGTTATTGATTATCTTACACTCTTGCTCAAAAATCTTTCATTGTTACTAACAGAATGAATTTAAACATATGATACTCCACACAGTGTATAAATGGTAGATTTAATGAATGCTCAGCCCAAAACTAACTCTTTCATGAGATTTGCCCAAACATCCAGTTCTTAATAAGACACTAAACTCTTATGATAATAAACTCCTATAACCCTCATTTAGTGCTTAGCCTATGCTGTGACATGTCTCTCTTCTTTCACGTTCAAAACAGCTGTATCAACATGGTGTTCAGAAGCACATGGAAAAAACTTTTAAAAACTTTTAAACATAAACATAACAATGAAATACCACATTACTCTATAGGTACATCTTCCACTGTCAACTTGTGTTGCAACAAAATTACAAAGTTTTCTTTATATTCCCATTGTCTGCAGGGTTCACTATTTTTCCAGAAATTGAACCCTATCCCATGATTTTATTTACTAATACTACACTTGGCTCCCTATACACACTCAGCACATCCCACAGTACGCTGATTCTCTACCTTTCTCTACTTTTTCTTTTATGCATAACATTTATCACCTTTTACCAGACTATATAATTTACATTTTTACTTATCTTTCTCTATCCCTGATAGAGTGTAAGTGCCAAAAAAATAGGAATTTTAAAAAATGTTCTATATCCCAAACATCTATAAAAGTACCTTATTTTATTGGCACTTAATATTTGTGCAGATACCTCTTGAATCTGTTATAAATATCCCTGAAAAATTTTTAAATTTAACACTTGTTTAAGATTATAAAGTCTAGAAAAGAGTTCTTAGGGGACTGTTGATTATAAAAATGATATCCTTTTTTGTAAAAAGTAGATGTGTATTTTAATTTCTACATGACTGGAAAAATGAGACTCAATAATTTTCTTTCACTGACTTCTTTAGTTCTCCAAACACTGTATAATAAATTTTTGGGTAATTAGTTTGAGTGGTGAAGAGACTTGAGTTTACATTAACCAATTATATCAACAAAACAAAATGCCATGTTATATTTCCCCTGAAACAATGATGTTCAAAATAAGTAGATTTGAATAATTCAAGTTAAATTTATAATAAAACACTTATTATTTCTCTTAAAAAATATTTCCTATTATTTAAAACCAAATAGTATTTATTATTAAACATCCCAACTAGCCACTCTGGGACCATGAGAAAATATTAATACTTATTATTTCTGAGAAATAATACTGAGAAAATACGTATTATTTCTTTTCAGATCCCCTTTGAAACTGTGCATAGTAAAACTGGCAATTATAAACTTTTGGGGTACATTTTTCAAATTTCGTGTGCAGTTAACATATGGCATAACTATTTTTTTATGTTGCAATTTTTTGTCAAGATGTGAGAATCATGTCCACTCAGACAGCTGTGCAACATGCTCACAATTTGTAGTTTAATAATCCCAACAGATTATTCCTCATGTTTGACAATGAGTACAACACAAAATAACACTACAATGTCAGGTGCAGTTTTGAACTTATAGTGTTGTTAGCGACCAGTGGAAAGACATCCATTCATTGTATTTCATCACAGGCCAGTTAATAATTAGATCTGGTGTAAAATCTTTGGTGTCAAAGAAACACCAAAGATGTTGTTGAGAAATAGCTCCTGTACTTCTTGTCAGGAGACTAATTTTACCATATGTAGTGACTATGTAAATGAATCCTGGTATCCTGTCCCATTTCTTTTTATCGTCAGATGCATGTGTTATAAATTTGGCTCATGAGAATGTCAAGCACATAGCATTCTGACTGTTCACCTAGATTCCATGGTCACTTTATGACATGAGGCAGGAAAGAATTGTCAGTTTTGCCAGCATGTACTCTTCAACTGTCATCCTTCCATACACAGGGGAATCCTCTGAAAAGCTAGGGGATTCTTCTCTTCTTCTTGGGAACAATGAACAAAAACTACTTCATTTAATATTCTCTTCAACCCTGCTTTATTGACATAAACTGGGGATGCTATCCCCAGAAGACAGGCTTGCTAACCAGCTCTGGCACAAAGAATATCTTTAAGATCATGAGCAGAAAAGAGTTTATATAGCAGGCCTGAGACTGCCACCTTTAGAAATGCTGACTTTCAAGGATTTGCCCCTGATCCATATCTGGGAACTTGGCTTCTCTAATTAAAAAATGTCTTCATAGTGCCCTGACTCATTGTACAAATGATATGTTTTAGGCTGAACTTCTGCTTTCCTTTTAGAGTTTTGATATGTGCTTACGTGACCAGCCCTGTTTAAGATGAAACTTTGTGTCCCCCACAAACTCATATGTGAAATTTCTAACTCCCAAAGGGATGGTATTAGGAGGTGGGGCCTGTGGGAGGCATTTAGGTATTTAGGGTGGAGCCTTCATGAGTAGGATTAGTGCCCTTTTAAAAGGGACCCCAGAGAGCTCTCTCCCTCCTTCCCTTTCTGTCATATGAGAAGAAAAGAAGTTGAGTCTGCAGTCCAGAAGAGGTCTTTCATCAGAAACTTACCATGCCGGTCTGATCTCAAAACCGTGAGAGGTAAAGTTCTATTGATTATAAGCCACCTTACTTATGGTACTTGTCATAACAGTATAGCAGTGTGAGCTGACTAAGACAAGCCCCAGTAAAAACCTTAGGAGTTGGATATCTGGTGGGCTTCTCTGGACAGAAAAATTGCATGTTACTGCATGTTTTGGTGACTGGAAAAAAAAAGATCCCACACAGAAGTGGGACCCTTATAGAAGCGAGAGAGCCTAAGAAAGCCTATGCCTGGATATATCTAGATTCTGCCTGGGTCCTTTTCCCTTGCTGATTATATCATGCATCATTTCACTATAATAAACCTTAGCTGTGTGTGTAGCTATTTTCTGGGTACCATGAGTGCTTACAGCATGTCGGCAAACTTGTGTGACATTTTGGATACCTTATGAAACACATTGTAAACTAAATTCAAGCAGCAATCCTTCAAACTTTAATTAGCTTATAGTCACTATTTTGTATAGAAGTCAACTTATCCTGAGGCATATGTGAGAATGATTATTTCTTATAACATGGAAAAGCATATCAAGAGCCGAAATACTGTGGAGAAAACTCTAAAACTTCTGCAGATCTTTTTTAGTGCTTGTAATGCACAAGCATTTTTATACACTTAAGCCTTTACATTTTTACTCTTGTTCTTTTTGACTTATTGTTATGTGATAATCTTAAGCTCATTTATAAACATGTTGAGTTCAAAACACACTGAGACTTATAAATTAAAAGTAGAACAATGGAATACCATGAGCATTTAAATTATGTTGATACATGGAAATAATTACATATCAAATATTAAGTGAAAATATTAAAGAAAATGAAATATAAACATTGAATATAGCTGAGAAAATTTTATCATATCATCATAACCACGTTAATAATACACTGTGTTCCAGTTGGTTTCTTTGATCCTTAAAATAAACTTTGTAAGGTAGATATGTTATTCTAACCTTATAAATGAAGAAAGTATGTTTTAGGAAAAAAGACTTATTACAAATAAGTCTTGCTAGGCAATTCAATGCTTCATGGTCATCCAAAACTGCCTCTATGCTGTGTCACAAAATTTATAAATGATTTTAAAATGGTATAACAGTTAAATGTTCACTAGTTTCTCATTTTTCTCTTTTAAACTGCTTATATTCACAGCAATGATCATTTTAAAAGTTGTATATCATACACTACCATACCTTTTACAGAATCTTTCTTAAAAAGAGTAACTAAAGTGATCGTGATGAACGAGAGGTTTATTAAGGAGAGTTAAATATACCTGGTAAATACAGGGGAAATAGCTATAGTAGAAAGCCAGTGGCCTCACGAGTGGAGGACGCAGCCTCAGCCACACTGCTGACCTTGGTACCACAGGGTTCAGCTTCTCTTGGAAGGCAAGCAGCCAAACTCTTTCTGCAGGGACAAGTCTGCCAATTGTACAAACAAATCTTCAAAGTGGAAATAAAATCCTCTTGATGTCTATTGGACTATTGTTGAGAAACAAATCAAATATTTAGGGATTCAGCCAGAACAGTGTATCAACATTGGCCTAGGAGGAATCATAGTTAGCATAACTGAACGTGGAAATGGCTCAGAAGGAAGTGAGGGGAAGAGGACTCTGAATTTTACCGGCTGTTGCATCAGGCCCAAGAAGATCTTGTGAAAAACCAACGGTGACTTTCAATTACTACTGCCCACTGGCCATTATCATGGAAGAGCTACACTGAAAAACAGCCACTTACTTCTCTCTGATGAGAAGCAGAAATAAGTGGCAGTATTTGGATTCTCAAGAAAGCAAACTCCCTGGGAGTGTCAACTCTGGTCACGTGGAATATTCAGATATGGCCAGACTCTGAAGTAGGTATGATGCATCATACACAAGCGGAAGGAAGAGAAAAGCCGGTGAGCACACTTCAGAGTCTACCTGAGTACCGTGGTTCAGCTGAGCTCTGTGTCCAACAGACCAGGAGTCAGGCCCTCTCACTTACAGGTGTGACCTTAGGCAGAGGGTTAGTTTACTCATCTTCAAAATAAGAATAATGATAGCTACTTCATAAATATCAAATGAAGGAACATATGTAGAATAGTTTGAAAAGAGCCTGGGATGTAGTAAGTGTTATTAAATAATATTCAATATTATATCATTACAGTATTCCTATTACTAGGCTTCAAAGGAGGTTATCAGTTATTAAGATTAAACAGAAAGAGACTCACAGACATAGGAAACATTTCTGGTTGCTAAATGGGAAAAGGGGTGGGAGGAGAGATAAATGAGGTTGCAATTAACATATATACACTACTATATATAAAATGGATAAACAGCAAGGACCTACTGTATAGCATAGGGAACTATATTCCATATTTTATAATAGCCATAAGGGGAAAGAGTCTAAAGAAGAATATATATAATCTAAAAAAGAATCTAAAGAAAAGTATATATGTGTGTCTAAGTGAATGCTGTGTTGTACACCTGAAACTAAAAATATATTGTAAATCAACTATGCTTCATTAAAAAAATTAAATTTAAGGAAGTATATTTATGTGGTTTTTATTTCTGCAAATTGTGTTTATTCTGCAAATGACAATGGTTCAGCTCAGTTCAGTTCAGTCGCTCAGTCGTGTCCGACTACTTGCGACCCCATGAATTGCAGCACGCCAGGCCTCCCTGTCCATCACCAACTCCCAGAGTTCACTCAAACTCATGTCCATTGAGTCGGTGATGCCATCCAGCCATCTCATCCTCTGTCGTCCCCTTCTCCTCCTGCCCCCAATCCCTCCCAGCATCAGAGTCTTTTCCAATGAGTCAACTCTTCACATGAGGTGGCCAAAGTATTGGAGTTTCAGCAAAAGTCCTTCCAGTGAACACCCAGGACTGATCTCCTTTAGGATGGACTGGTTGGATCCCCTTGCAGTCCTAGGGACTCTCAAGAATCTACTCCAACACCACAGTTCAAAAGCATCAATTCTTTGGCACTCAGCTTTCTTCACAGTCCAACTCTCACATCCATACATGACCACTGGAAAAACCATAGCCTTGACTAGATGGACATTTGCAGACAAAGTAATATCTCTGCTTTTCTATATGCTATCTAGGTTGGTCATAACTTTTCTTCCAAGGAGTAAGCGTCTTTTAATTTCTTAGCTGCAATCACCATCTGCAGTGATTTTGGAGCCCAAAAAAATAAGGTCTGACACTGTTTCCACTGTTTCCCCATCTATTTCCCATGAAGTGATGGGACCAGATGCCATGATCTTCGTTTTCTGAATGTTGAGCTTTAAGCCAACTTTTCACTCTCCTCTTTCTCTCTCATCAAGAGGCTTTTTAGTTCCTCTTCACTTTCTGACATTAGGGTGGTGTCATCTGCATATCTGAGGTTATTGATATTTCTCCCGACAATCTTGATTCCAGCTTGTGCTTCTTGCACCCCAGCGTTTCCCATGATGTACACTGCATAGAAGTTAAATAAGTAGGGTGACAATATATAGCCTTGACATAGTCCTTTTTCTATTTGGAACCAGTCTATTGTTCCATGTCCAGTTCTGTTGCTTCCTGACCTGCATATAGGTTTCTTAAGAGACAGGTCAGGTGGTCTGGTATTCCCATCTCTTGAAGAATTTTCCACAGTTTCTTGTGATCCACACAGTCAAAGGCTTTGGCATAGTCAAGAAAGCAGAAATAAATGTTTTTCTGAAACTCTCTTGCTTTTTCCATGATTCAGTGGATGTTGGCAATTTGATCTCTGGTTCCTCTGCCTTTTCTAAAACCAGCTTGAACTTCTGGAATTTCATGGTTCACATACTGTTGAAGCCTGACTTGGAGAATTTTGAGCATTACTTTACTAGCATGTGAGATGAGTGCAATTGTGCGGTAGTTTGAGCATTCTTTGGCATTGCCTTTCTTTGGGATTGGAATGAAAACTGACCTTTTCCAGTCCTGTGGCCACTGCTGAGTTTTCCAAATTTGCTGGCATATTGAGTGCAGCACTTTCACAGCATCATCTTTCAGGATTTGAAATAGCTCAATTGGAATTCCGTCACCTCCACTAGCTTTGTTCATAGTGATGCTTTCTAAGGCACACTTGACTTCACATTCCAGGATGTCTGGCTCTAGGTAAGTGATCACACCATCGTGATTATCAGAGTCATGAAGCTCTTTTTTGTACAGTTCTTCTTTGTCTTCTTGCCACCTCTCCTTAATATCTTCTGCTTCTGTTAGGTCCAGACCATTTCTGTCCTTTATCGAGCCCATCTTTGCATGAAATGTTCGCTTGGTATCTCTAATTTTCTTGAAGAGATCTCTAGTCTTTCCCATTCTGTTCTTTTCCTCTATTTCTTTGCATTGATCACTGAAGAAGGCTTTCTTATCTCTTCCTGCTATTCTTTGGAACTCTGCATTCGCATGCTTAAATCTTTCCTTTTCTCCTTTGCTTTTTGCTTCACTTCTTTTCACAGCTATTTGTAAGGCCTCCTCAGACAGCCATTTTGCTTTTTTGGATTTCTTTTCCATGCGGATGGTCTTGATCACTGTCTCCTGTCAATGTCATGAACCTCCATCCATAGTTCATCAGGCACTCTATCTATCAGATCTAGTCCCTTAAATCTATTTCTCACTTCCACTGTATGATCATAAGGGATTTGATTTAGGTCATACCTGAATGGTCTAGTGGTTTTCCCTACTTTCTTTAATTTAAGTCTGAATTTGTCAATAAGGAGTTCATGATCTGAGCCACAGTCAGCTCCCGGTTTTGTTTTTGCTGACTGTATAGAGGTTTTCCGTCTTTGGCTTCAAAGAATATAAGTGATCTGATTTCACTGTTGACCATCTCGTCATGTCTATGTGTAGAGTCTTCTCTTGTGTTGTTGGAAGAGGGTGTTTGCTATGACCAGGGCGTTCTCTTGACAAAACTCTATTAGCCTTTGCCCAGTTTCGATCTGTACTCCAAGGCCAAATTTGCCTGTTACTCCAGGTGTTTCTTGACTTCCTACTTTTGCATTCCAGTCCCTGTAATGAAAAGATCATCTTTTTGGGGTGTTAGTTCTAAAAGGTCTTGTAGGTCTTCATAGAACTGTTCAGCTTCTTCAGCATTACTGGTTGGGGCATAGGCTTATATTACTGTGATACTGAATGGTTTGCCTTGGAAATAAACAGAGATCATTCTGTCATTTTGAGAGTGCATCCAAATACTGCATTTTGGACTTTTTTGTTGACCATGATGACTTCTCCATTTCTTCTAAGGGATTCCTGCCCACAGTAGTAGATATAATGGTCATCTGAGTTAAATTCACCCATTCCAGTCCATTTTAATTCACTGATTCCTAGAATGTTGATGTTCACTCTTGCCATCTCCTGTTTGACTACTTCCAATTTGCCTTGATTAATGGACCTAACATTCCAGGTTCCTATGCAATATTGCTCTTTACAACATCAGACCTTGCTTCTATCACCAGTTGCATCCACAGCTGGGTATTGTTTTTGCTTTGGTTCCGTCTCTTCATTCTTTCTGGAGTTATTTCTCCACTGATCTCCAGTAGCATATTGGGCACCCACCGACCTGGGGAGTTCCTCTTTCAGTATCCTATCATTTTGCTTTTTCATACTGTTCATGGGGTTCTCAAGGCAAGAATACTGAAGTGGTTTGCCATTCCCTTCTTTGGTGGATCACATTCTGTCAGACCTCTCCACCATCACCCATCCATCTTGGGTGGCCCCACATGGCATGGCTTAGTTTCCTTGAGTTAGACAAGGCTATGGTCTGTGTGATCAGATTGGCTAGTTTTCTGTGACTATGGTTTCAGTGTGTCTGCCCTCTGATGCCCTCTCGCAACACCTACCATCTTACTTGGGTTTCTCTTACCTTGGACATGGGGTATCTCTTCACAGCTGCTCCAGGAAAGTGCAACCACTGCTCCTTACCTTGGACGAGGGGTGTTATTATCTGAATAATATTGTGAAAGTTGTAAAATGATGATAAATTACCTTCTGGCATTAGGTAAGGGAATAATGTGGCTGAAGTATATTTACCATATCATAGCAAAGGTCAAAGGAAACAGCCAAATTTAAGTAGTGTTTCAGTGTGCCTCACAGCTGGTATCAAAGCAAGTATTATATTTTGCAATTGGTTTATTCTTACAGGAGAATTTAGCCTGAATCCACTGGTTTTATTACCTTACATATACTTCACCTGCTCAGCTGTCCAATGAATGCCACTAGTTTCATGGCTCATAGAAGCAGGGCTGGCTTAATGAACATGCGTATCTATGCATCCACTTGAAAGGGCCCCCTATATAATGTTGCTATTCCTGCATAAAGTGAATATCTACCCCACATATGAAATTAGGCCAATAAATCTCCATTGCCCTGACATCATTATGGGTTATCTTTACAAAGATAAAACAAAGAAATTTTAATTAATAATTAACTTTAGGTCTATAAAAGTTCTACTTACAGTAAATAAAGAAACCAGAAGTAATTATATCAAGGCATCAGTAAAAAAAAGAATCAATTCTAAGTTAATTATTTGCCCATTAATATACTGGTATATAAATATCAATGCAATTTTTATAAGCTCCAAGCATGCATTCTTTATAATGAAAGAATATGAAACTTTGTTAGTTTTTTATTTTCTATTGAATCTCTTAATTTTGAAGCTATTTAAATTTGTAGTTGCTGTATTAATACAGGTATTTTTTTTATTTAAGGGGGGGAGAAGACATGGCTTACCTGGTGTATGATCACACATCCTATGGAGCTTAACAAACTCATTTGCAGAGTCCACAGAGGAAAGACCAAGGATTAAAATAATATGAAGGAAGAACAACTCATTTTTCCTAAAATTATTATTATAAGAACATCTTGTATTGAAACACTGCCTTTTCTTGGAAATATGTAAAAAATTGTTCTGTCATCCCATAGGGTAAGATTAGTTCTCCTGAGTCAGATTAATTTGAAAGGAGTCATACATAAATAAATACAATAGTTTAAATAGTGAAGAGATATCTCAACTTTGTATTATTCTGTGATTTTTAATATTATCAGAACATTCAGAGATAAAACATGAAGGGTCATATTATTCTAAGATAATGATTACCCTTTTGTAATTAAAAAACAGTAAAATACAGAATTCATCCAAATGAGAGTATAATTTAACAGCAGACTCGTATGAGAGGTACACTGCCATTTCTTTTAGGAATAGTATTCTTTTCATTGTGAAAAGATTATTTAATGTTACTTATATGCCAAACATCTCAATAAAACACTTTTTTCATACAGAGAGACTATTAAGTAGTTTATATGCACTACAATAAATTCCTCTTTCCTCTCAAATGTATGCTTCCCTTCTGGTGTTTACAATATTTGTCAATGTTACTTCTACGCTCTCATTTCCCAAGTGCGAAACCACAGAATATTCTACTTTTCTGCCCTTCCCAAGTGCCATGCATTCAGGCTGTGAATGGCTCACATTTTTTTTTTTTACAGTGTTCCAGTCTGGGACTGATACAGTCTGGGACTGGATATTTCTGCTAATGAGCTCAGCAAAATACCTATTGCAATTCCATCACATGAATGGAAGAATCTGAGATTCAGAGAGGTGAACTTACTCAAGGCTACACAGACATACTGAAACAACCAGGACCAGAATCATGTGTTGTTCCTTAGACCATTAATTTTCCCATTATCCTTTCATTTCTGCTAATATTACTTTTACATTATTCATACCCATCTCCTCTGATTCAGCTACCTCTTCCCAAGATCTGATTCTTACGGTTTTGCCAATAGTGTCCTAACTGGTACTCTAATTTCATGCTACACACAACTACTGGCTTCATGCTCCTGAGACACAGTTCTCACCATACCCCAACCCTTTGCTCGAAATTTCCAAAGACCACTCTATACAAAATCATGTCTACCTGCCTGAAATGTATCTCCCAAAATTTATAGGTTGAAATACTAACCCCCACCGTTGATGATATTAGGAGGTGGAACCTTTGGAGGTGCTTTGGAGATGAGGGTTGTGCCCTCATGAATGGGATTAGTGTTCTTATCAGAGACCTCACAGGCTCCCTCACCCCTTCTGCCATGTGAGGATACAGCTAGTGATTACCAGAACCAAGTGAACCAGGAAAAGGGCCCTCACCAGATTGCTACTATGCTGGCACCTTAATTTTAGTTTCCCCAGCCTCTACAATGTTGAGAAGTAAATTTCTGTTGTTTATAGTCTACCCAGTCTGTTGAATTTTGTTAAATAGCCCAAAGGGACTAAGATACTTAGCGTGTCATTCAAGGCTTTCTATCATCAGCCCAAACTGAATTCCTGCTCACTGTACATTCACTGGGCCAGTCATTCAACAGATATATTCTGAGTTCCTATGGCACACCAAACATTTTGCCAGGTAACACCAAAACGAACAGGACACAATCTAGTCTTATTCATCAAGGAGCTCATTGTCTAATAAATTCCTATAATTACATATGCAAAGAAAATGTTCTACAAGGGCAAGCTTGATTGTTTTATAGGGGGCCTGTCAGAAAGAAAGTTAAGACATATAGAACAAGTATTTACACTATAAGCATTTGTTTTGTATTGATAACTGCTTTACACAGGATGAAATAAGATTCAAATAATATATCAGAGATCTTTGAATTACTTAACTATTTGCCCAAGCTCAGTTAAGTGCCAAAGCTTATGATCTTGCTAAACCATACATATCTACTAAATAGACTTGAATAGGAAAATGATTAAAAGTTATTTTTTGATAATAGCTTACCAGGAAGTAGAATGTTGTCTGTGTTTCTTTGGGCCCGGCCTATCTGGACAGTTGTCTGGTTCACTGATGTTTTAAGAGTATTTGGTTTCTTCAGTGATGTTTTTATCTGCTTCTGTGACTTGACATTATTTGCAAGACTACTGGACAATGATTGATTTATATACCAAGTTAAATTAGATAGGGCAATTTGAGTTTTTATTTCAATTACTGATTCCACATATTCTGTCAGACTTTTCTGAAGAAGTTGGATATTTGGTAGGGAATCTTTTATCCTCTTGGGTATGGTAGCATTCAGTTCTGATATACTTCTAGAAGAATCATGACATATTGTTACTACTTCATAGAGAGTCTTGTTAATTAAAGAGAAGTTAATAGAAAGATGGATGGATTTTGCTTCTAGTGCTTTAAATCTGGAATTTAACACCTGCAATTGTAGAGCCTGGTTGCTCTCATTTTTAGCTGCACTGTCTTTTTTTAGTGAAACATAGTAAGGTATGAGCATCTTGGTCACTTTAGACTCAAGGCCTTGCAACCGAGTTTCAAAATTTTTGGAAATTTTTGTGGCTGAGAGTATTTTTTCCTCCAGATAACTTATATTTTGCTGGAATTTTGTCACTTGGGAACCGGTTTCATTGAACATTTGGGAAATCTTTTGAAAGCTGGATGGCCTTAGTTTTTCATCTTTAGGAATATATGCAAGGGCCTTGGCAACTTGCAGAACGAAGTTATATCTCTGATTGTCATTGATCAAAATCTGAATAGAGTCATTCAAATGTTGGAACTGAGAAATAAATGTCAATATAGTGTCCATATTTTGGGTACATTTATGATGGATCTCTGGATTATAGTTTATTCTATTTAAAGTTTCTTTCAATACATAGTTGTCTTGAATGAAATCAATGGCATCATTTACAATAGTTATTGTCTTATTTATACCATCTTCCATTTCTAAGGCATGTTCATCAATACGTCTCTCTAAGGCATCCCCACGATTCTGTACTTCATTTCTAAGTAAGTTGTATCTTCTTGTAAGTTCTTTGGTAAGTACATTAAGACTGTTAACAGCCCTGGTCAGACTTTCCACTTTTTTCTTTGTAGCTACTACTTCCTTTGGTTGTTCGTAAGTCATTGTCTCTCTCAAGGATGCTCCCTGCTCGAGCAAGGGTTGAAGAATCTCCATATCATAAGTCAAATCATTTAGTTGCTCATTCATTTTATCCATTTTATTGTCCATTGGAAAGAGAAACTCAACCAATGTTTGGTTTAAAACTTGTAAATTCTCTTCTGTGTCCTTAATTTGAACTTTAAAATCATTTCTGTACTTGGATAACATGTCTTCACAGTCCTCCCTGACGGATTCTTTCTCCATCTCCAAAGCAAGGGTGAAATTGTTCATCTTGCTCTCTTGGGCATGCAAATCATCAGATATCTGCAACAACATCAAACCTTGCTTCTTTATAGTCTGGTGTAGAGTAGATACGTATTCAGTGATGTTATTGCTAACTGATACAGGAACTGGAACAGTCTTCTGATTTGATGCTTGTTCAGTTGATAAAAGATGCTCTTGCACTTCCTTCATTTTAGAAAGGGTCTTGTTGAGTGAGTCATAGTATAGAATTCTCCTGGAGCGCTCCTGTTCTAGAGCATCTTCTAAATGAGTCTGCTTTGCTTCTAGTTCTTTAACAGGCCTCTCACACATAAAGGTCATTTCTTGTCTTATGTTTACAATGTGATTTTTCAGGTCCAGTATATCAGTTGAAGTAGGCCTATTTTCTTGCATTAAAACAGACTTTTGCTGGACTGCTACTGAAATTACAGATTCATTAACTTGTTGAATTATTTGTCTGACATTTTCAAGTTCCTTGGAGACGGTTGATACAGTCTTGAAGAGCTGCGCTACGGTCTCCTCTATGTCACTTTGAAAATTTTTAAATTGTTCTCTTACTATTTCTTTTACCAGATCACTAATGCTTTTAGACTTTAGGCCTGGAGAAAGAAATAAGAAACAATAAACGACATATGATTTTAACTGTGTAAACTCTTTATATCTCTAAAAAGATAAAAGTTTGTGACTAAACATTAATGATATGAACTAGAAATATTTCTTGACTACATTGCTTATGAAATTTTTAAAAAATTACTGGCATTCCTACAAGGTGATCACTTCTTAACTGGTAAGTCTGAGGGGGAAAAAATCAGTTGCAGGTAGTACACACTAGAACTGTAAAACTAAGTTTCTTTGGACAAAAAGACATGAAGGAAATGCGATGGACTTCAGTTAACAGACCCTTGTATGCAATGATTCTAGCCTTAGTTTTATATGAAAATAAATGGTTTGGGGCTTTCTGCCTTAGTATCTGGTGTTAGCTCGTGACTGTTTATTAGCTTTCTAGTACAGTTGACCCTTGAACAAAGCAGGGATTGGAGCACCAGCCCTCTGCACAGCCCACACTCCACATATTATCTGTAGTGGCCCTCCATTATATCCAAGGGTCCTCTGAATCCCTGGTGGCTCAGTGGTAAAGGACCTGCCTGCCAAAGCAGGAAACATGGGTTTGATCCCTAGGTTAGGAAGATCCCTTGGAAAAGGAAATGGCAACTCACTCCAGTATTCTTGGCTGGGAAATCCTGGTGTGTTACAATCCATGGGGTCACAAAGGAGTTGGACATGACTGAGTGACTAAACAACAAATCTCTGAACCCACAGTTCCACATCCTTAGATTAGTAAGAGAACAATGTAAAATTTTTCAAAGTGACATAGAAGAGACCGTAGACAGCTCTTCAAGACTGTATCAACCGTCTCCAAGGAACTTGAAAATGTCAGACAAATAATTCAACAAGTTACTGAATCTGCAATTTCAGTAGCAGTCCTGACTGTGGATTGTGAGGCACTGTAGTAAGTACTACTGAAAAGTTTGCTTATGCTTATGTAAGTGGGCCCAGGAGATTCAAACCTATGTCGATAAAGGGTCAACTGTAATTAGGTTTCAGAGCTTGTATTTTGTGCTTCTAAAACTTTACAGTATACTAACGCATATATATGGAATTTAGAAAGATAGGGATGATGACCCTGTATGTGAGACAATAAAAGAGACTCAGATCTATAGAGTGAACTGTTGGACTCTGGGGGAGAGAGGGAGGGAGAGGGTGGGATGAGATGGGAGAATGGCATTGAAACATGTATACTATCATGTAAGAAACGAATCACCAGTTGATGTCCGATGCAGGATGCAGGATGCTTGGGACTGGTGCAAGGAGAGGACCCAGAGAGATGGTATGGGGTGGGAGATGGGAGGGGATTCGTGTTTGGAAACGCATGTACACTCGTGGTAAATTAATGTCAATGTTTGGCAAAACCAATACAGTAATGTAAAGTAAACTAAAGTTAAAATAAAAATTAAAAAAAAAACAATACAATATTGTAAAGTAAAATAAAAAATTAATTTAAAAAGAAAAAAATTGACAAGGTAAAATAAAACTTATGTGTAACTGAATTTATTAATTGTGAATAATAGCAACAATAACAACAGATTTTAAAAGGGGAAAGCAGCATGATCTGAAAATCAGGAAAAGAATGAAAATAGGTGAAAACACTGTAAATAGGTATAAAATTCAGTACAGAATCCTGAACAAAGTAATTATTTAAAAAATAAACAATAAAAGTAACAATTCATGCTTTAAAATTTCAATGGAAAACTACATTGGGTAAAGGGTAAAAATTATAGCTAGTGTCTGAAAAGGAATCAAACAGATTATTAGCTTTAAAAACTTGTTTCAAGAAAACAAGCTTTTTAGATAATATTCGTATAATTTGTTACTATAGAAACATCAGCACAAGAATCTAACTTTTGCAAAAATATGTCAAAATGCCTTATGTCAATATTTGAGGGAGCACATCATTTTAAGTGTAGTTTGATTCTGTTTCATGTGACTTAATGTGTTACTACTTCCTAGCAATTCGATATTATATATGGTAACTTAAGAGATATATCTGATATCAGATACCTTGGCATGTCCCTCCTGTGGCTGTGAACACATGGCCTATTCATAACATTCAGATAACTCTTAAAGTGTTGGGGCATTTGATTTTTAAACAGTTTCTCCAGCTCCTAGCAGATAAAACAGTGCTTCTCGGTCCGATGTAGTGTAAGTGAGAGAAGGGTCATGGTTTTGCTGGGAAAGTGCATTACCTTCAGGGTGAATTTAGCTCTTGTTCCCTGTATGAACTTTCATTAACTGCAAGCCCTCTGGTTCTTTTAACTGATAGGGCTCAGCTCACAATTAATGCCTCCTATTGAAGAGGGACTGCTGTTGTTACTATGAGTGCATATTTGTCCTGCGTCAGGGCCAGTTTTTTTGTTAGTAGGTTCACAAAAGGCTGTTGACAGGCCTAATTCTCTCAGGTTGTGATAACTAAATTTTGCTAAACAAATTTTATTACTATGGTTATAGTTGACTGTGTACTGTTCCTATTTAACTTCTTTCTCATGCTGTCACTTCAGGGAAAATATATTCCTTTCTCAGGCTTGCTATGAGTTTTAGCCATAGGGAACATACCAGAAATGTAAGACAGAGTCTTTCTTTCAGTTGGTTAATAGCACTAATAATTTACATGACTGAAAAAATAATGATTGCTCTGTACTAGTAAACGATATGGAAAACTTCACCTTTTTATTTCTTTTATTTGTGAACCACATAAAATAGAGAAAAAAATAACATGAGTGGTAGAAATGGGATGTACAGTGAATATTTTTTATGTACAAAATAAACGGAAAGGGACAAGTAATCCTGAAACTTGGAAACATACAATAAACCCAGTGAATTGAGATGCTCCTAGTAACCAAAACACATGTCTAGAATATCCATGGCCTACCTGAAATCTCTTCACCAAATTAAGTCCTCCTGATCCATTACTTATCAGTTGACTTGTTTTTTTTTTTTTTTTGTTCCCCGATCCCCTTAGATTGGATTTATTGAAATTATCAAGTGGTCCTATTGTATTGCTGCTGCTGCTGCTGCTGCTGCTGCTAAGTCGCTTCAGTCCTGTCTGACTCTGTGAGACCCCATAGATGGCAGCCCACTAGGCTCCTCTGTCCCTGGGATTCTCCAGGCAAGAAAACTGGAGTGGGTTGCCATTTCCTTCTCCACTGCATGAAAGTGAAAAGTGAAAGTCAAGTCATTCAGCCGTGCCCAACTCTTAGCGAGCCCATGGACTGCAGCCTACCAGGCTCCTCCATCCATGGGATTGCAACCATACCAATTACTCACCATACATAAAACTCTCTGGTAGGCAGAATAATGCTGCCCCTAAGATGTTCAGCCCCTAATCGCCTGAACCTATGAATATGTTACCTTCCCTGGCATCTTGACAGATATGATTAAGGTTAAGAACTTTGAAATGAGGAGATTATCCTGGATTATCCAGATGGGTCCAATGTAATCATATGTGTCCTTAGTGAGGAAGTAGGCAGAAGAGTGGGTGGAGAGCTGCCATGAGGACTCAACAGCTGTTGAGCTGGCTTTTGCAAATGGAGGAAGAAGGCCATGAGCCAAGAAATGCAGTAGCCTCTAGAAGCTGAGAACAAGTTTAGTCATCAAGAAAATGGAGCCTCAGTCCTACAACTGCAAGAAAATGAATTCTAACAACTCAGATGAACAGGAAATGGATTTTCCTGCAGATCCTCCAGAAGAGAACAGAGACTGCTATTTCAAGAGCACAAATTCAGGCAAAACTGACTCAGATTTCTATGAATAATGACTTGATGGAATTTAGAATATATTTTATTGAATATAGCCATGAGCTAGATAGTTTCTGGGTTAATAATATATTTTAGATTTATCCTCAATATCTTTATCAATATTGAGACAATCATGGATCTATGTGCCTTGACAAGCATCCCTTGACCTCATCTTTATTTTGAACTGGAAACCACAATGGAAGCAGATTACATATAGCTCCTTTTAACTATAAAAGAATACAAGTAAGGCTATAACCAGGTACACAATGTCAGTAGGTCAGATGAAATATTTAAAGATTTGTCTGTATTAGTAAGAATATATTTAGATGGTTCAAATTATTTCAGAAATTAAGGGATTTTAAAGTATCTTATTCCTCCCAAAAGTCTGTTTTAGACTTCCCTACCTCCCACTCTAAAGAAAAGATCTTAAAATGATGTGGGAAAAGATAAATGAGTCATTTCCCTTCTGTCTCAACTAAATGAATAATTTACTTTTACCTTTTAGAAAAGATTGTAATTCCCTGGTTTTGTCTTCATTGATTTTCTCTTCTAGTGAGGAATATGTGCTCCTTACA
>SJYQ01092227.1:213127-231370 GCA_006410935.1 Redunca redunca
CCTTATGACTTTAATATTTAGGTAATACTTCTTATTAAATGGGTCTGTGAAATTGGTTTGTATTATCTTGTTTAATCCCCATATTAGTTCTATGAGGACAGTATTATTACCCTGGCTTGGTGATGAGGAACCTATCATTATCTGAATTTGTCACATATGACTATGTGGAGACAACAGTAGCCACTATTATATGGATAAACCCTGATTATATGAGGAAATGTATTATAACAGGCTGGGTCTTGGTTTCTGTGATAACTTGATGGGTGATTAATTATGTGTGAAATTATTTCTCAGTTTTAAAATGAGCTATAAGACTTCTTCCATCTCTGAAAGTAGGCTAATCATTTATCTGTACTTATTTCTATAAATTATAATCAGCAAATAACTCTGTCCAGTGAAATAGCATCCCTAGTCCAGCAGCTAATGCTAAACAGGGAGTAAGGCAGTTTGGGAAAAGACTCTCGAGTTTATCAGGGTAAACTCAAGCAGTTAGTTGCATTACTGTTGGACTCAAATGTTCCTGCTTTGACAAACTGTCTCCCTGGTGCATGTGGCTCAGACAAAGAAAAACTGACAAATGTTGCATTTGTACTGAAATAGAAAGTAAATGGAGAGATTCACTCAAATGTAAAGAAAGATTAAAAAATGGGAACAAAGATACATATTTCTAGTTTGTTCAAAGAGAAAAAAAAAGCTCACCTTAAACTCAGAAGGGCAGTGTGATAAGGGTTACTGTAGTGATATTTTCACTACTAAAGAATTAACAGTCCTTTCTTTGTATTGCACATTGACTAGGAAATTGTCATAAAGGGAGTAGATGCCAGAAGAAGAACTGGAGCTCAGTTCTCCCAAATCCCTAAGATGTGCTTAGCTCTTTGGACCTTGGACTTTAGCTACGCCCTTAGGGATTAAGAAGCACCTTGATTTTATGTATCCTTACTGCACACTGTTCCAGACTGATTCATTGCCCGAGTTATTTGTATGACAATTTGCATAACATTAGCCATCATGGCCTGAATAACAATTTTAGTTTTTATTGCAGGCTTTCCTGAAACACCCCCAGCTGAGCTACTGTGACTGCATGAATTCAGAGAATTTATCACTCAGCCTCATATTTTAGGAAAATTACATAATTTAAAAAAAAATCCTAAATAACGTAAGTCATTAAAATAGACACAAGAAGAAAGAACCCACTTAGCTCCTTTACCAAGCATAATTGCAATTAGTGGCTTGCCAAGTTATGGGCTTCTCTTTAGCCTAGTATGAAAGGGAAATTATCCATAAACCTTTAGAATCATATGAGTTTCATGGAATTAAAGGATTGTTGGTCTAGTCATAGAATATAAGTAATAGTAATAATAAAAATAGAAGCAAACTTAAGAGTTAATATTTATTAAAAAGCCACAAAGTACCAGGCACTAGGCTAAGCATATTACTCCATTTATCTCACATATGCTAAAAACACCCATAAGTGGCAGTTCAGTTCAGTTCACTTGCTCAGTCATGTCCAACTCTTTGTGACCCCACGAACCACAGCACGCCAGGCCTCTTTGTCCATCACCAACTCCCAGAGTCTACCCAAACCCATGTCCATTGAGTCGATGATGCCATCCAACCATCTCATCCTCTGTCGTCCCCTTCTCCTGCCGTCAATCTTTCCCAGTATCAGGGTCTTTTCCAATGAGTCAGCTCTTCGCGTCAGGTGGCCAAAGTACTGGAGTTTCAGCTTCAGCACCAGTCCTTCCAATGAACACCCAGGACTGATCTTTAGAATGGACTGGTTTGATCTCCTTGCAGTCCAAGGGACTCTCAAGAAACTTCTCCAACATCTCAGTTCAAAAGCATCAATTCTTTGGCACTCAGCTTTCTTTATAGTCCAACTCTCACATCATACATGACTACTGGAAAAACTATAGCCTTGACTAGATGGACCTTTGTGGACAAAGTAATGTCTCTGCTTTTTAAAATGCTATCTAGTTTGGTCATAACTTTCCTTCCAAAGAGTAAGCGTCTTTTAATTTCATGGCTGCAATCACCATCTACAGTGATTTTGGAGACCCAAAAAATAAAGTCAGCCACTGTTTCCACTATTTCCCCATCTATTTGTCATGAAGTGATGGGACCGGATGCAAGGATAATTAGTTTGTGCATTTTAGCTAAAGATCACACATCTAGTTTAATGTGATGGCTCTACCCTGACCCTACTGTACATACATGTACTTGGTATGATTAACTTTCTTTGCATATTCCAGGCCACACATGATTATGGTATAAGCAATGGGTATTTTTAAGAAACACTACATACCTTTGAGGACAGGGTCCACTGGTCCAGCCACAGGGCCCTCTGCCATTTGGAACATAAGTCACTTGGTTGTCCAGTATCACTGTTGGAGATAATCTGGTATGTACATAAGCACACCAGTTCCTAAGGAAGAGATCATTTATATTAGGAAAATATTATTGTTAGAAAGCATTCTTTTCATCAAGATTATTTTCATAGACCTATGTCTACTGCCACTAGTGTGTATTAGATACATTGAAATTTTGATATCTAACTTTAAAATAATCTAGAAATGAGAGAAAACATGCCTATTATTGCATGACTGTATTTATGGATAATAAACATTGTAAGATCAAAGTAAATTAAGAATAAATCAGAGCTAAAACCAGAATCTTTACTGTTCAGCTATAAGCTAAGTCAAAATCCAAGATTGCCCTTATGCAAATTATCAATACTAGACTGAGACAGTGACTCAGACCTAGATCCATTGAACAATATGCAGTAAGACAAATATAAGCAAATGAATGGTGTAAGGTTCAAAAGAGAAGAAAAATTGTTATTAGCTGCAAGTGATGCGATTGTGAATGAAGAAAATACCGCTGTCTAGGTTGGTCATAACTTTCCTTCCAAGGAGCAAGCGCGTCTTTTAATTTCATGGCTGCAATCACCATCTGCAGTGATTCTGGAGCCCCCCAAAATAAAGTCAGCCACTATTTCCACTGTTTCCCCATCTATTTGCCATGAAATAATACAATTTAGGAAAAACATTCATAATCTTTCCCAGATTCAAATAAACCAAAAACGTTAACATTAGATGAAAATGATCTATGGAATTTTAAGCTAAAAATATGTTCAATATTTATATTATGATAACTAAGAACTATAGAACTTAAATGAAGGTCTTTAAAATACATACCAAGATATATTAATGTGTTTCCATTTCAGTTCAGTCTCTCAGTCATGTCTGACTCTGTGACCTCATGAACTGCAGCACACCAGGCCTCCCTGTCCATCACCAACTCCCAGAGTTTACCCAGACTCATGTCCATTGAGTCAGTGATGCCATCCAACCATCTCATCCCTCTGTCATCCCCTTTCTCCTCCCACCCTCAATCTTTCCCAGCATCAGGGTCTTTTCAAAAGAGTCAACTCTTCACATCAGGTGGCCAAAGTATTGGAGTTTCAGCTTCAACATCAGTCCTTCCAATGAACATTCAGGACTGATCTCTTTTAGGGTGACTGGTTGGATCTCCTTGCAGTCCCAGAGACTCTCAACTGTCTTCTCCAACACCACAGTTCAAAAGCATCAATTCTTCAGTGCTCAGCTTTCTTTATAGTCCAACTCTCACATCCATACATGACTACTGGAAAAACTATAGCCTTGACTAGATAGACCTTTGTTGACAAAGTAATGTCTCTGCTTTTTAATATGCTGTCTATGTTGGTCACAACTTTCCTTCCAAGGAGTAAGCATCTTTAATTCATGGCTGCAATCACCATCTGCAGTGATTTTGGAGCCCAAAAAATTGTCGGCCACTATTTCCACTGTTTCCCCATCTATTTGCCACTTAAGCATAGCTGGAAAATCCAGCTGCCCTCACATCTGTTTTGCATGACCTTTCAATCATCAGCAAATACTTCTGCCTCTAGGAATGGAGGACTGGGTAGGATATGGCTATGTGACTTTCTAAGCTATCACTATGGAAAGCATATTGAAACAAAATTCACAAATGCCATGTACTGTACCCAGAAATTAGAGACTTGTCAAGATGGTGTTAAGGTTTTGACCTATCCAGAGTGCTCACACCTGCTTCTTACATTCATGTTGTTAATCCTTTGTTCACAAAATGGGTCATATTATGAAATATGTGAATGGACTTCTCTGGCTGAAGTCTTAAATGTTTATGCTCCTAAACTGGTTCAAACTAAAATAACATTCATGAAATAGTGTCTTATAGACTTCTAATGATCATATTTATTATATGCAGAAGCCTGTGTGATTTGACTTAACTCTCTGCTTCCATGAGAGCCCTGACTTGATTACAGTACCTGAGTTCTTGGTAGTAACAAAATGTTCTGAAAATAGGAAAAGAAGGAAAAAAAAAGACTAAAGAATCCCTTGAAAGGATTGTCATGAAGTTTACTCTTACACTAATAAAATTTCATTCTCACACTAATTTGATGAGAAGCCAGTGGAATAGGTGCAAGAACACGGTTTGGTTTATATCAAGACCAACTTTAGCTGTTGTCAAAGAGAAGCAGTTATACTGAACACAGTAGTTATCCATAAATATTTGAATCAAGCGTTTAAAGAGAGGGAACTTTGTTTAGGAGGAATATTGTAGGTGCTGGCATTTGATAAGTCTCTCTGAGCTGAACTTTGATTACCCTGGGCTGAACTTAGGACTTCCCTGGTGGCTTAGATGGTAAAGAATCCGCCTGCAATGTGAGAGATCTGGGTTTGATTCCTGGGTCAGGAAGATCCCCCGAAGGAGGGCATGGCAACCCACTCCAGTGTTCTTGCCTGGAGAATCCCATGGACAGAGGAGCCTGGTGAGCTACAGTCCATAGGGTCGCAAAGAGTCAGACAAGACTGAGCGACTAAATACAGAACAGATTGAACTTATTTGTAGGATTGCCACAGGCAGGCTAATAATTTGGATAAATGAACAGTATTGCTTTTTAAATTTTTATTCAATATTTATGTGGAGGGAAGATTGAGTACTTTGTTCGGGGAGAAAAGTGGGTCCAGGATCCCTAGAGATCAACCTTCTAGGATGCTCTGATCCACTTAACTCTGCCCCATACTTGCCCACCCTGCTCAGCAAAGCAGCCCTCAGCCAGGACTAGCTGGTGGTGTTCCAGAGTCTCCCTAAGGAGTCAGTCCCTGACGCTGTGCTACTTATTAAAGTATCTCATTCAACCCCATGAAGTTCTCTCCCCTAAAATCACCCCCCAAATCACAGTTTTCTCCCCCTCACAATGTTTCCAGTGATGTTCAGAGCTTCTCATGGATGGGCACTCTGGGCAACTGGCCAGCAGACCAGCTTCTTAAACTGGTGTTCCCTCCACTGAGGAACCAACTGATCTTGGAAAAGCTACAGAATTTGGTTGAGTCTGTAAGAGAAGAGTGAAAAAGTTGGCTTAATGCTGAACATTTTGTTCTTCCTATTTTCCCCCTATAATAGGTCTGAAATCTTGGTCTACGCCTTGCTCATAAGATCTATGTCTTTGCTGTTTCCGTAAATTGAGGGAATAACACATTAAGTCAAGAAGCCTTTTATTTTCAAGTCAAATCTTAACCAGAAGGGAAAATAAATAAAACCTATTAATAATGGAGTTCTCAGAGACAGAAATGGATGCTAAGGCAAAAACTCTGCTGGCTTCTCTCCAGGGTAACTGAGATGGCCCTCCTTATGAGAAAACCTTGAGAACAAGTAAGTAAGAAACAAATCAATACTGTTAAAATTTTCTCTGCCACCGGAAGAAACAATGAGTTGTCTCAATGTGATTTTCTGGCGCTGGACTGTAAGCAAGATGGGACAATAGCATCGTGACTCCTTTTTTTTTTTTTTTAAAGCCTTCCATATCAAGGAAGAAGTTCAAGCACCATGAATCCCTTATTTCTTTCATCAAAGTGCTGAGCAGCTAAATGCAAATGGTCCATTTAACTTCATATAATACAAGTGGATTTTTAATGTCACTAGATATAACACTCCAAAAATAAGCTAGTATTTTCATAAGCCTATTCTACCAGAGAAATTAAATATGGCTTTGGCTTTACTAGTATTCTGATTTTCTGTTCTGTTATATCAATACTCCAAATCTGTTCACCCGTATGAATCAAAAAATGGTACTTCTATCATAAATGGATTGGAAATGTTCTAGAGAAAACTTAATCAGATCTTCAGTAGAATTTCCCAGAATGTAACAATCTATCCATCTGTAAAAAGCAACTAGCTAATCAAAGTTTGCCTCAGTTCAGTTCAGTCACTCAGTCGTGTCTGACTGTTTGTGACCCCATGAACCACAGCACACCAGGCCTTCCTGTCCATCACCAACTGCCAGAGTCCACCCAAACCCATGTCCATTGAGTCGGTGATGCCATCCAGCCATCTCATCCTCTGTGGTCCCCTTCTTCTCATGCCCTCAATCTTTCCTAGCATCAGGGCCTTTTCAAATAAGTCAGCTCTTCGCATGAGGTGGCCAAAGTATTGGAGTTTCAGCCTCAACATCAGTCCTTCCAATGAACATCCAGGACTGATCTCCTTTAGGGTCGACTGGTTGGATCTCCTTGCAGTCCAAGGGACTCTCAAGAGTCCTCCAACACCACATCAAAAGCATCAATTCTTCGGTGCTCAGCTTTTTTTTACAGTCCAACTCTCACATCCATACATGACCACTGGAAAAACCATAGCCTTGATTAGATGGACTTTTGTTGACAAAATAATGTCTCGCTTTTTAATATGCTCAACATTCAGAAAACTAAGATCATGGCATTTGGTCCCATCACTTCATGGGAAATAGATGGGGAAACAGTGGAAACAGTGGCAGACTTTATTTTGGGGGGCTCCAAAATCACTGCAGATGGTGATTGCAGCCATGAAATTCAAAGATGCTTACTCCTTGGAAGGAAAGTTATGACCAACCTAGATAGCATATTCAAAAGCAGAGACATTACTTTGCCAACAAACGTCCATCTAGTCAAGGCTATGGTTTTTCCAGTGGTCATGTATGGATGTGAGAGTTGGACTGTGAAGAAATCTGAGTGCCAAAGAATTAATGCTTTTGAGCCGTGGTGTTGGAGAAGACTCTTGAGAGTCCCTTGGACTGCAAGGAGATCCAACCAGTCCATTCGAAAGGAGATCAGTCCTGGGTGTTCACTGGAAGGAATTGATGCTAAAGCTGAAACTCCAGTACTTTGGACACCTGATGCAGAGCTGACTCATTGGAAAAGACTCTGATGCTGGGAGGGATTGGGGGCAGGAGGAGAAGGGGACGACAGAGGATGAGATGGCTGGATGGCATCACTGACTTGATGGACGTGAGTATGAGTGAGCTCTGGGAGTTGGTGATAGACAGGGGGCTCTGGTGTGCTGCAGTTCATGGGGTCGCAAGGAGTTGGACACAACTGAGCAACTGAAATGAACTGAACTGAACTGATGCTTTATTTTTCCCCACTAGTGTGTCCTACGTCTTGGAGAATGATTATTCTCCAATGTCTTGGAGAGTTGTTGAGACACATATGGGATAGTACATGTGAACACACCAGAGCTACAATCCAGTCTTTTTTTCAAGGAGATAGTAAGTGATATTACTCAAAGTACAAATTCACATTTTTAGTCCTTTGTCCAGAAAATGAGTTGTATTTTGTAATATCTGGATGGACCATTATAGCTTAAATCTCATGTGTTCTCAAATAGGTTTGAAACTTGCCATCAACTATCTCAGAGACTCACAATGCACATTTAAACATCTTGTTGTGAAAAAGAAAAATAATTAATAGTATAAACTATGTTTTACTTAAATATATTTGACCATGAACCCTTACTTAAAAAAACTTTTATGGGTCCTACATAATACAATTTGGGAAATATTGGCTCATCTTTTTTCTTTTTTTGGATGAATACCCTTAGTCATGAAATTAAAAGTCTCTGGTCTTGGAGAAGACTCTTGAGAGTCCCTTGGACTGCAAGGAGATCCAACCAGTCCATCCTAAAGGAAATCAGTCCTGAATATGGATTGGAAGGGCTGATGTTGAAGCTGAAACTCCAATACTTTGGCCATCAGAAACAAAGAACTGACTCATTTGAAAAGACCCTGGTTTTGGGAAAGATTGAAGGCGGGAGGAGAAGGGGACAATAGAGGATGAGATGGTTGGATGGCATCACTGACTCAATGGATGTGAGTTTGAGTAAACTCTTGGAGTTGGTGATGAACAGGGAGGTCTGGCCTGCTGCAGTTCATGGGGTTGCAAAGAGTCGGACACGACTGAGCAACTGAACTGAACTGAAACCTTAGTCATGCTTGCCTTCACATTTTAAACCAGCAGTTCTCAACATTCTGTGCATATTAGAATCTTCTAGAGGGTCTGACTCCTGGAGTTTCTCACTCAGGTCTGGAGCTGGTGAATATCTTTATTTCTACCAAGTTCCAGGTGAAGCTGATTCTCACCACCTGAAGACCAGTCTATGAGTAACACCTGTTCTAGATCTCGGACCCACACTTCTCACGTTAATATGCAAATGCCCCAGGACCTTGTCCCTGAGCCCGCCCTCAGAGATTCTGATTGGGTGACTGGGATAGAGTCAATAACCTCGCATTTCTGAGCGGCTCTGACAGTATTGCTGGCCCACAGACCACGCTTGAAGGCGGTGTTCTCTCGCTTGGATCTCTCTGAAGGTAAGGGACCTTAAGAGAATACAGGTAGAAACCAGCGTTTTTTTACTTCCTCTTGTGTCTAAGACCAGAGACACCCACTTCAGTTTCTGAAAATTAGTCAATGTAAATGATTATTATAAATGAGTTTAGCAATTTAGTGAAGATTAATATAAACATTTTTATAATTAATAAAAAGTTTAGACATATGGCTAAGATCAGTTATAGTTACAGTAGCAAAAATAACATTAAGCTTATTAAATTTTAAACAGCAGGTAAAATATTGACCGGCTTAACCTAGTTTCATATTCTTAAATATATCATTGATTAACCAAATGGAAATAGCACCAGCTTAAAGGGGTCTTGCCTCCTTGAGTAGACTGTTGGTTAATGAAACCTTGAGTTATTTCACAGAGACAGCACTGGGCATGTGCAGGACAGGAACTCTTATCTCCAGAATAACCGTAGGATCAAGACTCTTTGGTTTGTGGAACTCAATAGGAAAGAAATGTTGCTACTTGAGGCTTTCATGAAATGAGAATTTCTTCAATCGGGAAAATCTGGCTTCCAGCAGCAGGGAGAGCTTATATGGACTAAGCCAATCAGGTTCAAGACTAGCCAATCAGGTTCAAGACTAGCCAATCAGGTTCCAAGTTTAAAATTCCCCTGAAAAAGTGAAAGTGAAGTCGCTCAGTCCTGTCCAACTCTTTGCGACCCCATGGACTGTAGCCCACCAGGTTCCTCCCTCCATGGGATTCTCCAGGCAAGAGTACTGGAGTGGGTTGCCATTTCCTTCTCCAGGGGATCTTCCCGACCCAGGGATCGAACCCGGGGCTCCCTCATTCCAGGCAGACGCTTTAACCTCTGAGCCACCAGGGAAGCCCCCAATTCCCCAAATTTCATCCTGAGCCCTGGATGCAAGAGATAGCCAGTCAATCTTGCAATACACTTTTATCTTCTCAAAAGCTGGTACCTTGGTATTGGCTTCTGTGCACAGTGGGCAGAGAGCCCTTGCTAGGTAAAGATTTTGGTGACCCTAAGGGACAGAAATCTTGTGACTGTCTGCCAAAGGCACCAGGGGCACTATGGCCCCTGGCAGCATGTGGATCCTTGCCACTGATGCTAAGTGGCCACCCAGACCGAACGTGTCTAGGGGTCAGCAGCCGCGGTCCTGCATCCTGCTGCTGCTGCTCTCACTTTTGAGAGAAGAAACTGCTCCAGGATCAGACGTCTTTCGGGTGAGCAACCTTGTTAAAAGGTGCCTGTGCTGAAACCTCAGAATTGTTACATTCCCACCCTAAGGGAGGGTGGTGTGGCTTCCCTGGTGGATCAGACGGTAAAGAATCTGCCTGCCATTCAGGAGACCTGGGTTCGACCCGTGGGTCGGGAAGATCCCTGGAAAAGAGAATGGTAACCCACTCCAGTATTCTGGCCTGGATAATCCCATGGACAGAGGAGCCTAGTGAGTTACAGTCCACAGAGGCGGACAGGACTGGGGGACAAACACTTCCACAAGGTAGGGTGGGAATAAAAGGTTATAGCTGCTGAGGTATGCAAAGGATTGAGTCCCAGGCTTTTGGATTTCTTTGTCCATGCTTGTCTGTGTCTATTTTGTTAGGCTTGGTTAATAGCCATTGGCTTTTGGAATGACTGCAGCAAAGTATTAAACTTGATATATTAAATTTTTTTTTATTTAACTATTTTAATTTCGGCTGTGTCCTGTCTCCCTTGCAGCTCTATAGTGGGGGCCCAGTAATTCCGGCAAATGGCCTTAGTTGCCAGAAGGCATGTGGAGTCTTCCCCGACCAGGGATCAAACCTGCATCCTCTGCATTGGAAGGTAGTTTCTTACCCACTGGACCCCCAAAGTCCCTACACCTGATATTAATGAGGGTCCTCTGATTCAGGAGAAGACATCGCTCTCTCACTAGAAATTTTGCTTTCTGCAGGGGTTGGTCTTTCACTCATGCCTATGTGATTGCCTGGAGGTATAGATGTGTGTTCTTAGTGGAACCAGCCCTGATTACTCTCTTGTGTGAGAGTGTAAAGAAGAAATGAGGGAGTGTAAATCAGGAAAACTGCCCACTTCAGAAGAACAAAGTCTGTACCTGGGTTAGAGGAATTTTCCACCTAAGACACGTCCTTGGTATCATTTCCCTCTAGTCTTCCTGAGGTGTAGGGGGGAAACTTCCAAAATGGGGTATCTCAACCATTTACTTGCAAATTTAATGGGAAAAAAAAAAAGAAGTATTTGATCATACCAATCAGCCTAAGGAGCAAGCATAGGAAAAATAAATGGGAAATACATGAAGTAAAATTAGTAAAATGGGAGCTAGAAGAAAAATCATCTATTTCCAAGTTGGTCAGCATGATATAAGACACCCATGTAACTTTAGAGTGAGCTGATGAAAGAGATTAAAACAGGTGGGGCAATGTTATTAGACAAATAGTAGTTTAAGGAAGGTTGAGATAGTTAAAGCAGTAACAGGAAAAAAGAATTTTATATAATTACTTGTAGTTTAAATAATAAATATAGTAGTCAATTTGGCCTACATTTAGCCAGGTATAAAACAAAGCAAAAAAACACCTTCCAAAACACAAATAGAACTTTAAGAAGATGCTTGGTAAGCTCCCTGAAAATCGCGGTTGCTGCTGCTGCTAAGCCGCTTCAGTCGTGTCTGACTCTGTGCGACCCCATAGACGGCAGCCCACCAGGCTCCGCGTCCCTGGGGTTCTCCAGGCAAGAACACTGGAGTGGGTTGCCATTTCCTTCTCCAATGCATGAAAGTGAAAAGTGAAAGCGAAGTCGCTTAGTCGTGTCCAATTCTTAGCGACCCCATGGACTGCAGCCTACCAGGCTCCTCCATCCGTGGGGTTTTCCAGGCAAGAGTACTGGAGTGGGGGGCTATTGCCTTCTCTGGAAAATAGCAGTTAAGTAGTATTAAATGCATCTAAGAGTGGCTGGAGAGGGTTGAATTATCTCAAATATGGAGGCACTTTCTAATGGAGATATCTAAGAATCATTTGGTTACAGAACTCTATCAGTAAGTTTGTACCTGTCCTTTCTTATAACATGGCTCTTTCAATTATGTGCTTTTATTCTTTAAATGGTAACATGTTCTTGCAATTTCTATATAAAACTTCCTACTGTATATATAGTAAAATGAAGTTATGAAAAACAACAACAACAAAAAAGAAAATGGCTTTCTTTTGTTACACAGCATAGTTCTAACATCAGCTGGAGTCAGAGGAAAATGCCAGAGAACGGTCTTTGAATTATAACACTCACTTACAATTAGACTTCTTTTGTAAAAGAGGCAAAATGGGAAGAAATTTGCTTTATCCCTGTTGGTTGAAAGGGAAGAAGCCTTTATACAATTGAATACATTTTGGTTTTTCCTCACTGACAATTTTAACCTTCTTTTGTATGAGCCAAGCTAACAGGCATTAAACTGCTTTTAAGGGTGTGTGTGTGTATGTATGCAGGGCTTCCCTGGTGGCTGAGCAGTAAAGAATCAGCCTGCCAATGCAGTAGACACAGACTCCATCCCTGGGTCAGGAAGATGCCCTGGAGAATGGCTACGCACTACAGTATTCTTGCCTGAAAAATCCCATGGACAGAGGAGTCTGGAGGGCTACGGTCTCGGGAGTTGCAAAACGTCAGACATACTTTAATGACAAACAATAACATATGTATTTAAGAAAGGAAACTCTGCCAGTAGGAACAAACATTGGTGGTGGTGCTCAATGCTACGGACTATAATGTGGAGGAGGCTTTGAGGTGAATGCTTTCTACCTGGAAATGGCCCAGATGTCTTGATTCGCTTGTCTGTGGTCTCTGCTGGGGAGGTAAAATGCTTTGATTTTCTACTAGGAAGATTAAACCCCAACATGTTCTGAAAGAAGTGAGCGCTTGATTGTTTCGACCTGTTTAGTTGTTCAGTCGTGTCCAACTCTTTGCAACCCCATCCACTGCAGCATCTCAGGCTTCCCTGGCCTTCACTGTCTCAACCTGTATCCTCTGTCAAATTCAGCTTTGAATCTCAGGCAGCCTCCTCACTTCACTTTCTTCAGGGTGATATGGTCACCTCGTCTACCCTCCTCATCAGGTAAGCTTTCAAGGTGGTGAGTGAGATAGACCTGGGCTTTCCTAAGGTCCTCTGCAATAGGCAAGCCCACATCCAGCACGTTGGAGAAAACTGCTAAGGATCCTCTGACCAAGCTGGCGGTCTTAGGAATGCATGGATGGGTTTCCTTGGCAACTGGGCAACACCTGTGTACACTATACTTCTGACAAGCATTTCTAATGGAAAGCTTTCCAGTGATCCCTGAATGAGTCCTCCCGTCCGAGCTGGTCACCTTTGAGACTGTCATTCTCTTCAGTGGTGTCTCGGGGACTTCTTATAGCCAAGTCACTGCTACGTTGGCTTGTTTCTTTCCAGAAACCAAACCAAACTAGGGACTGGTTTCTAAATCCTAAGGTTCTTACTTTCTGTCTCATGCCTATTGAGGCTGTTTCATTTCCTTCTTTTTTGAGAGGAGTAACAATCCATTTGCAATCCATTCTCAGCTCTTGGGTTTAAAACTTAGGATATTGACCAAGCTTTGATGTAGGGGTCGCATGCCCACCCAGGTGCTCTCTCTCTCTTTCTAAACCTTCACTCTTGGAGGGGTGGGCTAACCCCTCAGAACCAGCATTAAGGTTAAGAGATGGTGAGGAGGGCAAGGCTCTACTGTGCTCAGATAATTCCTGTACAGGAAAAAGTATCCTTTGAACCCCAGATTGGTGCCTTCCTTCATCTCCTGTGAACTCAAGGGTGCAGCCAACATTGCATCACCCAGACCTTGAGTTTCTGCTGGTTGACACCAGACCCACCCCATGAATGTGAGGAAAGGCCTTTCTAGGCTCTTGATATTTTTGCTAGCCAACAAGCACACTATTTTGAGCACTACTATGGAGGAAATCTTATCAGCCAACTGCAGAGCTCAGTTTCACTAACAGGCTTATTTTTCCTCCAGTGATGGAGGACTCCTGGTTGTTCTACCATCAGCTCTGCCTTGCACTGTGGTTATCCACTTTCTTCATGTTAAGAATAGGCATGTACAAGTAATGGGGTCACATATTTCACTTCAACTGGTTTTTCCAAGTTATTAAATACATTTTTCAGCAGTAAAACCAAGCTAGGTATTTGTAGAAGAAGAAGGAAATGGCAACCCGCTCCAGTATTCTTGCATGGAGAATCCCATGGACAGAGGACCCTGGCAGGTACAGTCCATGGGGGTCGCAGAGAGTCGGACATGACTGAGTGACTTTCATTCACTTCACTTCAAGGATTTGCAAAAGAGATGTAAACTTCTGATTCAGAGGGAAAACCTTTAGAAAATGCCTGTCTTGCCTGAGTCAGAGCCTAATGATGACCTTGACTCCTCCTGTGGCGTTTCCAGTAGTTCTCTCCATATGTGAAGGGAGGAGTCTCTGCAAGTGTCCCTGAAGTTTTCACCGACCATCCTAGAGCTGCAGGTCCAGCTCTGGACTTGTACCCTTCCTTCCAGATCATCAAAAGGGATTGGTCTCCCTTCTGCGTACTCACCAGAGTACATAATTTAGTCCAGGGGGTCCTCTGCCTCAGGCAGGGCAAAATCCCACGAGACAAGTTCCCACAGGTCTGGATGACCAAGGTCTACCCCAGGGGATTTGTATATGTCACTCACTCTTTTCTACCTTTGATCTATGATGGTGGTGGTTTAGTCCCTAAGTCGTGTCCGACTCTTGCGACCCCATGAGCTATAACCCACCAAGCTCCTCTTTCCATGAGATTTTCCAGGCAAGAATACTTGAGTGGTTTGCCATTCCCTCCTCCAGGGGATCTTCCTGATCCAAGGACTGAACCCAGGACTCCTGCATTGCAGGCAGATTCTTTAGCAACGGAGCTACCAGGGAAGCTCATATAATTTGATAAATAAAATGCTGTCCTACTGAGATGATCCTAAAAAGGTGAAACTCTCCAGGCTGTTCTAATTGGGAGAAAAACACCAACCTGAAATTCCTGAAAAATCCCAGGAAGGAAAGTCTAGATGTTTGGGATGACAGGAGGGCAGTAAGAACTAAGACAGCTGACCCAATAGTAGTAAAAATTCGTCCAGGTGCCGGGACTCCAAATTCAAAGCAATAGCCTTTAAAAGAAGCATGTGGAAGGAAATATAAAGCCTTTGATAGCCACATTTCTTATATGCAAAATAATCTGATTTAACCCCCACATAACCCTCCAATCCCGCTCGTACAAAAACTCAGAGAGGGGGCTTCTGGTTAGGATTCCAGGCTTTCACTACTGCGATATGTGAAAGAAAGTGAAAGTTGCTGAGTCACGTCTAACTCTTTGCTATCCCATGGACTACAGTCCATGGAATTCTCCAGGCCAGAATACTGGAGTGGATGGCTTTTCCCTTCTCCAGGGGATCTTCCCAACCCAGGGATAGAACCCCGGTCTCCTGCATTGTAAATGGATTCTTTACCAGCTGAGCCACAAGTGAAGCCCTGTGATCCAGGTTCAGTACCTCGTCAGGGAACTAAGAGCCTACAAGCCATGTGACATGGCCAATAAATAAATAACAAAAGCTCAGGATCAGAGATTATCATTTTTGTACATTTGAAAGCCATTAACCAAATTGTAGAGGATATATATCCTGTGGTGCCAAATACATATGCTTTGTGAAGAACCTTATCTACAGCCTACTGCTGGTTTATAGTTCTGGATTTAAAAGATGCTTTTTACTACATAGCCCTGAGTCCCAGGAATTGTTTCCCTGTGAATGGGATGATCTAGAGACTAATATAAAACAATATTTTTTAGATGGTATTGCCACAAGGATTTTAGCATGCCCCTCCTTGCTGCCACCTATTTTGGGGGAAGCCTTAGCCAAGGAACTCCGGGATCTCCAATTAATGGAGTTTTAATTCAATATGTGGATGATATACTAATTGCTAGTAAAATTAAGGAAGCTTCAGACCAAAATATAAACTTCACTTTAAACTTTTTGGTAGACCAGGAATATAAAAGCATACATTTTCAACCAATTTTAAGATATATACGATTTGAATTATCAAAAGGGCAAATAGATTTACTGCAAATAGAAGGAAAGTATTACCTAGAGTAGCTGTACTCACTACTGGATGGCAATTGTGTGGATTCTGGGGAATGGCTGGGTTTTGTCATATTGGGATTCCCAAGTTTGGACTTATGGCTAAGCGCTTATATGAGGCTCTTAAAGGAAATGACAGTGAGCCATTAAGATGGAACTTCTAACATTTTACTGGAGATTTTATTCAGGGTAACTGGGGAAGAGTAAAAAAAAATGGATCCATACTAAATAGGAAGAAGTAAAACTTATATTTGCATATTTCTTGCATGTAGGAAATTCTGAGTCCACTAAAACACTACTAGAGCTCATATGCAAATACAGCAAGGTTGCAATACATGAGAAATAGTTTCGTTTCTACACATTAGAAACTATTCAAAAAATGAAACGAGAGCAATTCCATTCACATTAGTATCAAAATAATCATATCCTCATGAAATGTTTAACAAAGGAATTACAAAAATTACAAAATATCATGGAAAGGACTTAAAGGTGACCTAAATAAATGAAAAGTGTTTACCGATTAGAAAACTTAACATTGTTAGATCAGTTTGGTGAGTATTGCCATCCTATCTCTTAAACACAGTCTTGATCAAAATCCCAGCTGGCTTTTTCGCAGAAATTTAAAGCTTAAAATTCATATGGGAAATGCAAGTAACTCAGAATAGCCAAAGTATACTGGGGAAAAAAAAAAAATAGAGCACTCTGTACTTACCCTATCTAATTTCAAAGCATACTACAAAACTAATTAAGACTTGCATTTGGCTTAATTAATAAAATATAGATAGAGATCAATGGATCAGTTAGAGTCCAGAAATAAACCTTTACATTTATATTCTGTTGATTTTTGTCAAGAGTGCCCAGCACTTTAAAGGAGAAAAGAATACTCTTTTCAAGACCAGACAAATGGATAGCCACATGCCAACAAATGAAGCTGAACTGCTATTTTAAGCCAGATATGAAAATTAACCAAATAACAGGTCAAAGCTCTCAAAGGAAGAGCTAAAACTCTAAACCTCTTGAAAGCATAGATGAATATCTTCACTATTTGGGAACATAAGAGAGAGAAAGGCACATATACTGAAAATAAGTAAGTTATATTTACCTGCAGAAAACATGTTTTATGTGGAAGACTGTGATGTATTTACAAAAAAAATTTGGAGGTAATGAGTGAATTTAGCCATCTTGTAACATATAAGGTTAAAGTACAAAAACAACCCTCTTGTTTTTCTTTGTACTAACTAAAATACTTAAATATATAAAATTTTAAAATTTCTATTCATGTGAAAGCACCAGAAGTAATCTAAAAAGAGACACTGTGGATCAGAAGAAAATATTTGGCAAAGACAAAAAAAAAAAATAACATTCAAAAAATATAACAAATTCCTTCCAATAAGTAATATAAAGACAAAAAAATAGAACACTGAAAAATGGATAAACTACTTGAACAAACATTTTATACAAAGAGATACTAATGTCTATTATACATGTAAAAAGGTCAGTCTTGTCAACTTCAAGAAAATGCAAATTAAGATCATAATGGAATAATACTTTATACCTCCAAAAAGCAAACATTGAGGATTTGACAGTCTCATGTGTTCAGAGGAGATAGAGAATTGGAATCTCATACATACTACTGGTGGAATTATAAAGTGGCACAACCACTTTGAAAACCAATGTGTTAATATCATGTAAAAATGAACTTTGAATCCTCTGATCCAGTGGTTAGATACACACTTTAGAGAAACCATGGCACATATGTACCAGGAATCATGTATCTGAGTATTTATAGCAGTATTATTCATAATTATCAAAGCTTAAAAGTAGTTTCAATGTCCATTTACCACAGAATGGTGAAATACATTCTGAAATATTTACACATAGATTTATTCATCCATACTTAAACTTGTGTGATGCAAGCAAGTTACAGAAATAATACCATGTGATGCTCTTTTCTTACATAACGCTAAAAAATAAATTTTTTAATCAAATATCACACAATTTTAAGTATCCTTTAAGAATAACATAAAAATAAATCCTGCCTTACAGAAAGATTCAGTTGAATTGCTGTGCTGATCCATGTCTTATCAATTAGACCATATAGTACCTATAACTTTTCTCAAGTCCATTTCTAAAAAACTTTGTTTATATCCAGGCATGTATGCTCACTCTCTTCAACATATAAGATAATAGAGGAATGTGAATTGACCATTCTCCAAGGAGGCTAAGAAGCTGTAACAAGATTAAATTAGGTCATTTGCCAAAAATGCCATGATCTGACAAAAATGGCCTTTATTAAAATACCTATTTTTAGTTGACATTCTGGCAGAAGCCATCCAAAATGATAAAGATATTCCACACCTCAAGGAATTTTAAATTGAAGATATATATTAATTTTACAAATTAAGTTGTAGGTGAATGGAGAGTTAAATGTTAACAGTTAAATGA
>SJYQ01092227.1:231460-242671 GCA_006410935.1 Redunca redunca
GAGACTATTTTTCTTGAACGTAGAGGCAGAAATGATTTACAAAGTAGCAAAGCTCATGACTGTAACATCAAATGAACAAAGAGCCTCTTGATGAGGGTGAAAAAGGAGAGTGAAAAATCTGGCTTAAAAACAACATTCAAAAAACTAAGATCATGGCATTTGCTCTCATCACTTCATGGAGAATAGATGGTGAAAAAGTGGAAACAGTGACAGACTTTATTTTCTTGAGCTTCAAAATCTCTGCGGACGGTGATGGCAGCCATGAAATTAGGAGATGCTTGCTCCTTGGAAGGAAAGCTATGACAAACCTAGACAGCATATTAAAAAGCAGAGACATCACTCTGCTGACAAAAGCCTGTAGAATCAAAGTTTTTCCAGTAGTCATGTACAGATATGAGATTTGGACCATAAAGAAGGCTGAGTGCTGAAGAATTGATGCTTCTGAGATGCTTGAGAGTTCTTTGGATTGCAAGATCAAACCGGTCAACCCCCCAAAGGAAATCAACCCCGAATATTCATTGGAAGAAATGATGCTGACGCGCCAGTACTTTGGCCACCTGGTGCAAAGAGCCAACTCATTGGAAAAAACCCTGGTGCTGGGAAAGATTGAGAGCAGGAGGAGAAGGAGGCGACAAAAGATGAGATGGTTGGATGGCATCACTGACTCAACAGACATGAGTTTGAGCAAACCCCAGGAGATAGAGAAGGACAGGGAAGCCTGGCGTGCTGCAGTCCATGGGGTTGCAAAGAGCTGGACACAACTGAGCAACTGAACAGCAACAAATGAGTTCAAATCAGTATGAGACGTATGTCAGCCAATCACTAGAATATAAGAAATCTATGCTGCTTAAAATAATAATTATTATTATTATTAAAATAATACAACAGTCAACCTAAATGTTAAAAACCAACGAAGGAACACATTTTTCCCCAGAGTCACTAAATATCTGCTTTGAAATATTTAGGTCTTCTACAAATAAAGCTGACTCAGTCGTTCATCTATCTAAGGTAGATAAATTGAGCATTATACAGCTTATCGTGCAAGGTTCTTTTGAATGAGAAGTTTGATAATTCAGTTCTGTAAAGACAAAAAGACACATTAGCAAATTTTGTTCAAGTGTGGTGATACTTGGAAAAATAATGTGAAACAAAGAACTGGCAGAAACAGGTAACAAATTTAAAAATTAAAGACTACAATAAAGGGATATTTAAAAAATAGATTTTTCCATGCAAATCCACTGATTATCCTAATTACAGAGAATGATTAACTTCGGCTGAAGCCCGTTTAAATTGTCTGTCATGTGAGCATTGGCTGAATGATTATGGAGGGGACAGAATGAGGCAGGAAAAAAGTACCACTGTCACTACATAACCTGGGTTTTGGGGAAAAAAAAGATGATAGAAAGATAGCTAGATATTGTTTGTGAGAGTAAATCAGCATCACCTGCAGTGATTGTTTAAAACTCTAGATAGTAAAACCATTTCTTGACTAAAATAGTGTAGTAGGCAAAAAAGCAGATCAGTACATTGCTCATGGCCCAGCAATCTTTGATCCAGTGTAAATTGGGAGAACTATCCACAGCCAGAGTCCCTGGTGTGACTCATAATTAGGTTTATGCTACCAACGAAATAAGCTCATTAAGGGATATTAAATATGTAAATATAATTTTAAAACCGAATAATTTGAAAATATAAGTTTTAAAGTAGAAAATTCAACATGGTGAAATGGTGACAGGCAAGTTTAAAAGCAATGTAATGATCCCAGACAAGCATTTTGCTTAAATCTAGAAATCCTTTGTACCTTTCCAGACTGATTATGGCAAACAGAGAGCAGTTTCTTTGAAGTGTTGAGCTTTCCGTGGGGTCCTAACCCTCCAAACAGCAGACTGCATTTGGGATTCCCTTTAAGGGTAATAACTTGCTTTTGTGCAGCAACATGTACTGAAAAAGGCGTGTATTGATCCTTTGGATTTTCCAAGTTAATAGGCAAAAGATTTGTTTGAGGGAAAAGCAGACATCTTTGGCTATTTGTGAACATGAGATGCACTTGCAGAACTTGAAAAAGTAATGATAGAAGAAGATTCTATTTTGATTCAGACAACTTGAAGTCTTGTGGTTAATGAACTAAGAAAAGCAATGTAAATAAACAGTCATTCTATTTTGAAACATTTTAGAAATCCAGTCTTCCAGGGAGCCAGTGAAAACACTAAATTAAAAATTCCATGAGTTGGTCACTTGCTGTTTCCTGTGCACACTGACCAAACCATGGCCCACACATATCCATTCTTATCCTGAGTCGAGAGTGGACTGAAGCAACAAAGGATTCATTTAAATAATGACCAGGACACGTATTTTTCTTAAGAAATAGAAAACACCAATTGAAAAAGATTAATGTATTTATACTAGTCCTTAAAATTCAGATTAATAAATTGCTTGTCATCCTGTTCATAGAAGACAATGTTTAAATGTTTATACTCACACCCTGTGATTTGAATTGACACAATACCATGAAAATACCAATTCCTGAGACTGTACACTAGAAATCAAAGTCAATCAGCAAAATTCCCACCATAAACTAGCCAATGGTATGTAATTTTCTCTTGTAAATTGGATAAGATTTTGTACTTGGGGAGACTATGTATTTACAACCAATTTAATAATGTTACCTACCTCACAAATTGTTGTGAGATTAAATGACTTAATATATTTAAAACAGTTGCTGCTGCTGCTGCTGACTACATGATTCAGAGAGTTCAATAGGATATTTTTATGAAGGGAATAGATACCTATATAGCTGTATATATGTATGTATAAATCTCCCACTTTGTTTTTTGTCTCGTACATTAATAGAGATTGCTCCTTTTTCTTCTCTAATGACCTGATAAATTCATCTTAACCGTAAATGCCTATGTATATCGGGTCAATACAGAAGATTATTATTGTTGCAGTTCAATGCATATGATGAAGCTTAGCTCTCAGAAGAAATATATTCCAGATGTCTTTATAGTCCCAAGAAGACATGAACCTAAATACTTCCCAAATGTTATGTAATCTTTATAGGAATCTTTATTTTCATTGGGCTTCCCTTGTGGCTCAGCTGGTAAAGAATCTGCCTGCAATGCAGGAGACCTGGGTTCCATCCCTGCTTTGGGAAGACCCCTGGAGAAGGTAGAGACTACCCACTCCAGTATTCTGACCTAGAGAATTTCATAGACTGTATGCTGCTGCTGCTATGTCACTTCAGTCGTGTG
Source organism: Redunca redunca (assembly GCA_006410935.1). Taxonomy (NCBI): domain Eukaryota; kingdom Metazoa; phylum Chordata; class Mammalia; order Artiodactyla; family Bovidae; genus Redunca; species Redunca redunca. The sequence continues at coordinate 234,712 of SJYQ01092227.1, forward strand.
CGACTCTGTGCGACCCCATAGACGGCAGCCTACCAGGCTCCCCTGTCCCTGGGATTCTCCAGGCAAGAACACTTAGATTAGGATTTATAGGTAGTGCACCAGTTACAGAAGAGAAAGTAGTCCAAAGGAAATATACAATGTGAAAGAAATATTAACAGAACTTGGAAGTAAGCATTTATATTGTGAAAAGATTCTTATTATGTAAATCACACACAAAGCATTAGACATTTTATGTTTAGTTTTGGCAGTTAGTCCAAAAGATAAGTCCATCTTGATAATTTCCTTAAGAAAATGACTATTTTCAAATTTTAAAAATTGTGGTTCATTTTATTTTAGTGTAATACCTTTATATAGCCCATCCATTTTCTAAAGTCTGTATAATATTTAAACTGGGATAGAAGTATTCGTTTTATAAAAGAATCATAGAAATATTTGAAACAGATCTTGAGAGGCAATCATGAAAATCTCAGATGATGGGAAATTTCTGATACTTGCATTTTCTGGTTAATTTAGGTTTTAAGAAAAAAAAGACCTTTTGTATACCATCCTTTGCAATGGATGTCTTTTGTCAGGCACCACTAATTTGCCTTCCATGGTGGGCACAATGTAGTGAATATAATTGAGTTTTTAATGATATATGCTCAGAGTCACAAATTATTGTGTATAAACAATAATAATAATAGTGATAGTAGTAATTTTCAATGTAAAACTTTAGGAGAATGAACTGAGGGTGCCCCCTACCCAGGATGTGCATGGAGTTTGCCTTTTGGACCAAACCTATTTTTCAAGTTTTAAAGCCAATGACAGAACATTTTTAAGAGGTACATTGAATTAGATATGCATAACGTGCATTTTTGTAAGTAGCAATCATGAAAGGTACCTTAAACATTTTTTCATACATTTGTTTTATTTTACCTAATTTTATTTTATTGTTGTTTCTTTTCCCCATCCTGTGACTTGAGTGTTTTCAGGGATATTGTAAACTCTACTCCAGTAGGTGTCAGACTTTCCCACTGTGCAAACTGCAGAGCCTCAGGAAAGGCAGGCTAATAGATGCTGTGATGCTTAATGCTGTACTTAAATCAGTTGTTCCTGTAAACTGACTCTTTTAGCATCCCCCCAAGCAACACATTTTTAAATTAATTTCATATTTAAGTAAACAAAGTATACAAACACGTCTCATCTCACCACCTGGATTCTATAAGTACCCCTTAAAATCTGGCATTTATCATACAATACGTATTTATATATTCAGCAGCAAGTTAGTGAGTAAAAATATCAAAGAAATAAAAGGAAATGATTAAGAAAAAATTGAGATGCGGAATATACTTTAGTATTTTCACTGGCAATAATGTAGTAAATACATTTATTTCTCAAGGACATAAATGGTGTGTTTCCTTTTAGATATTTACAGCACAAGAGAATAATCCCCTTGGATGCTACTAGGCCTTTGATAAGAACTTTGCAAACTACACATGTTATAGACTGAATGTTTGTGTCCCCCTCCTACTCCATTTGTTGACATCCAAATGCCCATTATGATAGTATTGAGAGATGGGGGCTTTGGGAGTTATTAGGTGTAAGGTATTAGTGCCCTTATAACAGAGGCCCTGCTGCTGCTGCTGCTAAGTCACTTCAGTCGTGTCCGACTCTGTGTGACCCCATGGATGGCAGCCCACCAGGCTCCCTCATCCCTGGGATTCTCCAGGCAAGAACACTGGAGTAGGTCGCCATTTCCTTCTCCAGTGCATGAAAGTGAAAAATGAAAGGGAAGTCTCTCAGTCGTGTCCAACTCTTAGCAACCCCATGGACTGCAGCCTACCAGGCTCCTCCATCCATGGGATTTTCCAGGCAAGAGTACTGGAGTGGGCTGCCATTGCCTTCTCCGAACAGAAGCCCTAGAGAGATCCATCATCCCTTCCACCATGTAGGGGTAAAACGAGAACTCAGGAACCTAAAAAAAAAAAAAGCCCTCATTGACCATGCTAGCAACCTGTTCCTGGGCTTCCAGCTTCTAGAAATGAGAAATAAATTTCTGTTGTTTATAAGCCACACAGTCTTTCATTTTGTTATACTAGCCTGAATGGACTAAAATGTTATCTGAATTTAACTGACCAGATTTTTCACACCTAAAACCTCATAATTTACAGAATTAAGCAGAAAAATGCTTATTGTGATAGGCAATAGAATTAATTAGATGGTGAGTTTTTGTGATTTTAAACCATTAAATTTTAAAATTATATTTAAAGTTTCTATTTACAAGTGGTCTAATTAATAAAAAACTTGTAGTATTTATTATTTTAGACATACTGTGCTATGCTTAGTCGCTCAGTTGTGTCTGACTCTTTGTGACCCTATGGGCAGCCCATCAGTCTGCCCAGTCCATGGAGATTCTCCAGGCAAGAATACTGGAGTGGGTTGCCATGCCCTCCTCCAAGGGATCTTCCTAACCCAGGGATTGAACTCAGGTCTCCCACATTGAAGGCAGATTCTTTACTGACTGAGCCACCAGGAAAGCCCTTAGGCATAGTAGAAATCATAATTTATTGAACTTGAGCCACCTGTTTGTACTTAAAGCAAGTTATATAGCTTATAGAAAGAATAAACAAATGAAATTCTAAAATAATCAAGTTTCCAGTAAACTCAGCAAATAAAGTACTCATCTCATTTCATATTCAACTTTTCCCTTCTGGCCTTTTCATTAACATTTTACAATATTTATGGCTATTCTCTATGCAAAATAAAATACAAGGGCAACAAGAGAGTGGGAAACTCTCAGGGCCAGCTCTGATTTCTGCCCTCTCTCCCTTTTCCTTTTCATTTTTTTTTAAAAAAGAGAAAACTCCTCAATTGATTATCCATATTTTTATAGTTGTCATATTTTCCAAACTTATGTCTCTAGCCTTGATCTCTGCTTCAAACTCCAAATCCATCCAATAAGCTGTCATTCCAAAGAATTTTATTTGGCTTTTTCTGTGTGCATGACACTTATGTTAGCAGTTGAATAGAATAATAATTGAGAAGGGAAAGGTTCCTATTATCACAGGGTGTATTTTTGACTTGAAGAAATATAAAATACATGAATATCTATATTAATAGACCCAATAATTTAAAATAAGTGCTTTAAAGAAAAAAGTAAAGGTGATAAGGATGGCAATTTGACATTGGGTTGTCAGAGAAGGTCTGCTTGAGAGAGGGACATCAATGCTAGAGTTGCATGAGGAAAAGGATCCATCATTCAAAATACTGAAGTTAGAGCATTCTTTCAAGAGCAAACAGGAAATTTCCTTGAGATACATATTAACTTGACATGGTCAGTAACCAGAAGGAAGCCCACTGTGGCTGGAGAAAATGAAGTAGAGTGAGCTTGGAGCATGGTGGAAATTTAGATCGTAAAGATGGGGGGTCAGTGTGCATAGTGAGGATTTAGAATTTTATTCTATAGATAATGGAAAGCTACCAAGTGAATCTGAGCATGTGAGCAAAATACGAAGTTTCACCAATTTTTAAGACACATCTCTGAAATCAGGAATATGTTTTGAAATCAATGGTATCTTTTAGTCACTATTAGTCAGACGGTATTATTACTGCCTTTACTTGGAGAAGGAAATGGCAACCCACTCCAGTGTTCTTGCCTGGAGAATCCCAGGGACGGGGGAGCCTGGAAGGCTCCTGTCTATGGGGTCGCACAGAGTCAGACACGACTGAAGCGACTTAGCAGCAGCAGCAGAAATAGCTAAACCAGTTTTATTCATATTTTCATTTCAAGGAGCATAAGTGATATATAATAAAACTCCAAGAGATAAATCTAAAAACTTTAATGTCATACTTTCTTATTAGTACATAAGATAATGCATCACAGTGTATGAAGTCTTACATTCAATGAAATTTATTAACCTGAGTTAAAAAGTTTAAATGCCTTGAAGTGAAGTGAAAGTCACTCAGTTGTGTCCAAGTCTTTGTGACCCCATGGACTATACAGTCTGTGGAATTCTCCAGACCAGAATACTGGAGTGGGTAGCCTTTTCCTTCTCCAGGAGATCTTCCCAACCCAGGGAGAGAACCCAGGTTTCCCGCATTGCAGGCAGATTCTTTACCAGCTGAGCTATCAGGGGACCCAATCTTTCAAAACCTCAGGTTACCTCCATTTTCACTTGCAATCCCTAGCCCTTTTCAGTGTTTTTCAGATGGCTACCACTGTTTCAGCGTCACATCCAAACTGAAAATATCCAGGCACAGCGTTATCCAATAGAACTTTCTGCAACGATGCAAATACTCTGTGTCTACACTGTCCCATACGGCAGCCACTAGCCCCAGGTGAACAGAGTGCTTGACCATGTCACTAGTGTGACTGAGGAACTGAGTTTTTAATTTCACTTAATTTTAATTCATTTAATTTTAAATAGACACCTGTGCTTAGTGGCTATCACAGTAGAGAGTGCATGTCTAGAAGAGAAACCTTGAGTGTCAAGAGTGGGCAAGCTTTTCCTTGAGGTCCCCCCGTGGTTTTTCCCATGTGTCTCCTTGGTCAAAAGCTGGTCACATGCCTACTCCTAAGTCAAACATTGCCAAGGGAAATCATTTCCACAGTTAGCTTAAAATAATCAGGATTCAGTGCGGGTACAGTGGCCCCCGCCCTGGCGGCACCTGGGTGGGAGCGGGTGGCTGGGCACAGAGGGACTCAGAGGAGCCGAGTTCTATGTCAAACATACAATGTTCTATGTCAGATTTACTCAATAAAAAAGTTTGAAAGATCTCACACGTGTGGAGGCAAGAGTGGAAATGTGGACAAGTTAAGAGATTGGTGGTGGATAATGGTGGTAAGAATGGGATGGTATGGTAAAGGTGGAGAGAGGCTAGGGGTTTGAAGGATGTTGGAGAGGACACTGAGACTTCTTAATTGATTATATAAAGGCCAGGGGAGAAAATGTAAAAGGTATACCAAAGGTTTCTAGTTACGGAACTAGCCGTTCACTGAGATGAAGATTCAAGTACACATGTGCAGGCGTTGGGATTGTGCGAGAAGTTATTAGGTAGGCAGTCGATGCCTCTCAATATCTCATTTTACCTACTATCCTCTCAGGGGAGGCTCACAGTATTCAGGGTAGGCCACTCACCCTGTTACATATTCTTAAGAACTTCATTCAGAATGTTGATCACCATTTTGATTGCACATTAGTATTTGTGATGCAGTCTTTTTCCTCCCCATGCCCTCCTGTACTGCAGGTTCCATGAGGGCAGAACAGGTGGGAGTTTGTTTTTACTGTTTTACTCTCAGGACAAGCACAATGCTGGGGACGTATTGAAAGTTGAAAGTGTTAGTTGCTCAGTCATGCCTGACTCTTTGCTACCCCAGGAATTGTAGCCTGTATTAGTCCTCAGCAAATATTAGCTCACTGCATAGATAACACTAATTCTAATTTCTCCTTTTTATCCTGTCTGTTTCAAAGTGCTTGGTCACTGACCAACCTCCGTTGTGCTAGACAGGAAACCACAACTCTGGTGGGTCAGGAGTTCTGTGGTGCTAAGATGAGACAAAATACGAGATAAGACAAAAATATGCCAGAAAAATTCTATTGATGTAACTATTCCTTTTAAGTAGAATCACTATAAAATTCCAAGAGTAGTAGGGAAAAAACCCCAAAACCTATAGATGAGTTTATCCCCAGTCAATCAGGTTTTCTCATATAGAAATAATTCTTTAGGAAGGATTTGTTTATATATTCACATATAGATTCATAAACTTTACATTCAGTTCATTAAATATTGTGTACTTATTATAAACCAAATACTTTACTAGCAATGAAAATATGTCCCTAAATGCAAGGAGATCAGATATATAATTATAACACACTACTGTAAGTGCGGCAAAAGAATTCAGAGTATATGTACAGTCAGAGAGCCACCTGACTGAGACTGAGAAGGCCTCCTGGAGGTATTATTATTAGGTATAAAAGAAGTAGGTGATAGGAAAATAAGACTATGCTAGCCAGAAGTACACACAGGGACCAGAGGTGGGTTTAACAAACAGTATACTGTGGACTAGAAAGCTACACATTTTAGTGGTCAGAAAGTGACAGAAGATGAGGCTGGGGAGATAGGCGAGAGCCAGATCAAGGATGGCATTTGCGACTGACTGGGTAACGAATCCAGACTCTATTATGGAGCAAAGATGGAGAGGTCAATGGCACCCCACTCCAGTACTTTTGCCTGGAAAATCCCGTGGATGGAGGAACCTGGTGGGCTGCAGTCCATGGGGTCGCTAAGAGTCGGACATGACTGAGCAACTTCACTTTCACTTTTCACTTGCATGCATTGGAGAAGGAAATGGCAACCCACTCCAGTGTTCTTGCCTGGAGAATGCCAGGGATGGGGGAGCCTGGTGGGCTGCCATCCATGGGGTCGCACAGAGTCGGACACGACTGAAGCGACTTAGCAGTAGCAGCAGTATGGAGCAAAGAATATGGAGCCACTGAAGCCTCAGAAATGGGAAAATATACTGGCCACTTGTTTTTTCCAGTTGGGATAGTAGACTGTGTTCGCTGAGGGAGTATAATGTAGGGATAGAATGCTTTGTCTCTGAAGACAGTCAGCCTGGGTTTGCATTTTCGCCCTGCAATTTACTAGCTAAGTGACCCTAGTTAAGTTTCTTAACCTCTCCATAATGAAATAGTAAAAGAATCTTCTTCATAGACTTACAGTGATGTTTCAAGGATTGAAAATTATGTATTTTCATATATATATATATATGTATATACACACACACACACACACACACACACATATACACACACTCAGAAAAGTACAGTACTAGGGAAAATACCATAAANTATATATATATGTATACACACACACACACACACACACACATACACACACTCAGAAAAGTACAGTACTAGGGAAAATACCATAAAGTGTTTGCTACTATTATTGTTTGTTAATCAAATGAAAATATGAAAGATCTCATTTGACCTTGTTAAGGTTTCTTTTCGTCAGCACTGGGTCCATAAGAGATGGGCCTAAATTTTCTCTAATACCATTATCAATTGCATGGCTTGATGAGTAAGAAGTCTGAGACTTAATGAAAAGTTTACCAAAAGAAAACCTCAGGACCTCCCTGGTGGTCCAGTGGTATATAACTCAGTGCTCCAATGCAGAGAGTTTGATCTCTGGTCGGGGAACTGAGATCCTGCATGCTGCGTGGTTCAGCCAAAATAATGAAATAGAACCTCGGCTCTCCAGGACTTCAGGATGTAGACTTTCTGAGATGTTCAGTAAGTTCAGTCCTCCACTGTCTCCTGGAGTTTGTTCAAGACTCTTGAAGTACATGTGTGCTAAGGCACTTCAATCATGTCTGACTCTGTGCAACCCTATGGGCTGTACTCCGCCAGGCTCCTCTTTCCATGGGTTTCTCCAGGCAAGAATACTGGAGTGGGTTGCCTTTATCTCCTCCAGGGGATTCTCCCGACCCAGGGATCAAACCTGCTTCTCTTCCATCTCCTGCACTGGCAGGAGGGTTCTTTGCCTCTAGAGCCACCTGGGAAGCCCCAGAAATAAGATTATGGTCATTGGAAAATCCACGGGGTGGAGTTCTGCTCAGCAGGTTACAACTGTAATGTCTTGTTTCCTCCTAAGATATAGTGAATTTTTAAAAATCTGAGACATGTCGGTGCTTACTTTTTATAGAAAATATTCCTTGGAAGCAGGAATTATTTTAAAAATTCTCTATTTCCCCAGAGACCAGTACAATGTTAGGCACATAATAGGCAATATATAAAGATCATCAAATAGGTAGGTGTTCATAAGCTTTGACAGTGAGGTCTCTGGGTAAAACAATTAGCATGTATCTAGTATTCATCAAGTTATCAATTACTACTTCTAATTATGAAACAACTATATGCCATTTCTATATGCCTTGTAAAACTTTAAGCAGTATTTTAATTAGAACTGTTCCCTTCTT
>SJYQ01092227.1:243079-273569 GCA_006410935.1 Redunca redunca
TGGAATTAAATAAATACAAATCTATTGGTTTATATTCCCAGTGTGTCCTCATCTTTATATCAAGAACATCTTTATATCATTAACACAATGCCTTTTATATAGCAGGTGTAAGTTGCTATTATTAACTTGAGTTAGTTTATATAGTCAGGTGTTTAACTCAAGCTTCCAAGGCATTATTTGGTGTCTTGAAATTTTTATTATAAGCAAAAGGTATATGAAAGTTTAATTTCATAATACTAAACATCTAGTATTCCAAACATAGAAATAATTTTGGACATTAAATGAATAGAACATTGACTTGCATTTCTCAGTGTTTCGTTCTTGTTTTTTGGGCCTTTTAAAAGTCTTCTTTAATGATACTGTTTTAAGCTTTGTTTTATTATTTTGTTTCAACAATTCAAATTGAATTTTCTCTAATTTTAAATCAAAATCAATTTGAAAAATTGGCCTTTCTAATCAACACATTAATAATAATAACTCAGTATAACAGTACTAGTAAAATATGATTTGTTGAGCACCCATTCTGTGAGAAGTCTGTGTCTAAGCACATTTCATTACTTTGAATCTTGCATGATAACCCTGCAAAGTTGGTATTTTTATCTGTATTTCCTATCTGTATTTTACAAATGAAGAAACTTAGATTCAGGAACATCCCTTGACTTGCTCAAGTCAAGGATCTCGACAGTACGGGAGCCAGGATTCCAGTCCAGCTCTGCTTGGTTTGTTCTTGATAACTGTTTAATTTCCACAGCACCAGGCTGTTTCAATTTTTAAATCTGTTCACACATTAATTGTATTGACATGTTTTTTATTTCACCTTGTGGGTGTATTTCTGAGCACAAACAGCATATGCTTGACAGTGAGTTAACTAACAAGTCACTGTAGGGTTACACTGTAGGGTTAGTGACCATCTCCAGTTAAAGTACCTCTGTTTAGTAACTTGGACCACTTCAATTAAAACAAATTGCTGCATTTTGTTTGTTCAGCTTTTCCTTTTAAGATAAGGTAATGCTCAATTCCCTCATCTAACTGACATGATCTGGTTTCATCTCGAACATAAAATCCTTTCTGGAAATGAGACCGTTTAACTGTTAGCTTGCAATCTTATAAGCCATATCATTAGAAAGGGGAACAAAGAGTTTCTTACTTTCCTCTAGTTGTTTCAAAACGTGAGTTTTGTTTGCTGGTTCTTTGGCTTCCAGGACTGTCACCTCTGCTGAGATACGTTCCCCGCGGCGATCGATTTCCCACGCCTCCAACTGAGTTTGGAGAAATGCCTTGTTCATTCGTCTTTCTGGCAAAGCTCTGAAGAAATTTCAGGGTGGAGTTGGAAAGAATCACTGACTCTGCTTTAGGACTGAACTTGAGGGTAGATTCCGTCTGGAGGGCAAGAGTTCGTAACTTCAGCATCCCTTCTCCTGTCTCCTCTGTGGGTGTGAGAGTTTGTTTTCTCACACCCTCAGGAGATGCACTTGTCTCTGAGGCCAGTGGTATTGATTTCAGAAGACTGTCTTTGGAAGTGCTGGAATCTAGAGCTGTGGCCACCTCAGTTGATGTGATCTGGGGTGTTGGAAGCACCTGGAGACTTTGTCCTTTGTTTGGAGGAACTGAAGCAGAGGTTGCATTCTTCTGGGAGTTCTCATCCTCAGTTGTAGTCCAAGTGTGCATAGGGCCATTAAGCCCAAAGCCTCCACTCCATAAACTAGAAAGCAGGATAAATAGCCTTGCTCCTTTCATTTCAGTAGTTTGAAGCTAGAAAGCTCAAGTACAATTGGGGGATAAAGTCCTTCTAAGCCTTTCTGACAGCCGCTTCCACACTGAATCTGCTAAGACAGAGGTTTGCCAATTTGAGATGTGAAGAGGAAACAGGTTTCTGTGTATTGTAGTGGACTCAGGAAGTTTGATTTCCTGTTTCTGTAGGTTCTGTGTGATCTGTGACCTCTGGTAGGATGATCTATGGAAGCAGTAAAGCGTGTCCGATGAAGCTGAGGGTAAATGGAAAAACACAGGCAATGATTATCAGGATAACCCATGAAAGAAACCTTCCCAAGTCCACTTGTATTTCATGTGTTGTTCAGTTTTGAAGAGGAATTTCATGGTGATGATGGAATTTTGTTTGGATGGGTTAAGTCAAATAGTTTACATTTTGTTCTACTATGCAAGGAAATTGAGAGAAAAAAAAATGTGATACTTCCTTTCAACGGTGCCCCATCCAGAGAGCCATGTTTAGTTTCAGGACATATACACAAGCACACACACAAATAAAAGCTTGGTCTGCAGTGTGTCTGCCCTTTCACACATCACAGGCTGAATTGTGAGACAATAAAAACATATCCCTATTTTTCTGTCTATACTTTTTCTGTAGCATTATTTGAAGTCAGTCTCAATGATGATAATAAAAAAGAGAAGGATAAATTACTGAACTATGTGAGTATACAAGAAACTCACTTTAAATTTTGCTCTTGAAATTCCTATTAGAACCAATTAATGGAATGAAGCATCAGAAATTTAATTCTTCTATTTTCTAATGCTTATCTTCTCATGGTTGAGAGTGATTAGTATTTTACCACTAAAAAAGGATGAAGAAAGTGGACTCATATGAAAATAAAGTGGAATCATACATATTAGTTTTTTTTATTTTTACTGTAGTGACAAATGTATCAGCAGCAGAAAATAGGGAATTGCATTGATCAAAGACTTCAGTGGTGGTTTTCCCAGTAGAGATGCTTCATGGGATTTATGATTTCACTGTTCCAACAAATGTCTGATTCTCAGGCTTCCATTAAGCTCTCTGAACTATAAAAAAATTTTGCATAGCATACCCTTCGGACATATAAGTAACAAACTAGAATAGTTCATCCATCCATATGTTTCTACTCTTTCATTCATTCAGTAATAACCAAAATCGCCAGTCAGCTTTAGTGAGGTGCTCTCTTAGATGCTGAGATTATAAAGCAAGAATATTCTTGGGTCTCAATGTACTTGTGTTCTGTTATATATTACCTGAGGGCTAGATCTCCGTGTAATTAATCTTTTTGTCAACTTCAATGCCTGGTATTAAGTTCTTGTTAAATATTCAGTCTTGTAATGTTTTCTTTCAGAACCAAAAAACTGGAAACCTCATGACTATTTGGTTATATATTATTATAGATATATACATCCTTTATACATGGGGTTGCAAAGAGTCCAGGGGATTACAAAGAGTCAGACACAACTGAGCAACTGAACAACAACAACAGATATATATTCTTGTCTCTAATCCTATATACAGGACACCAGGTTTTGAAACAAGACCTAAATTTCCTCTGAACTACTAACTTTTTGGTCTTAATACATTTCCCCCCCTTCATCTCCGTCATTCTCTTATACAAGCTATTGTTGACATTTAAATAAGATTGGGCACATTCAGGGTGGTATGGCTGTAGACTGTTGTTGACATTCAGAGAGTATATAACATGAGGTTATTTAAACTATGACACACATTAGTCAGCAGCAACCCAACTGACTTTGATATGTAGTACAAAACATCTGTTTCTCAGATATATCACAGAGCAACTAACTAACTTTGCATTTGTAAAGGAGCAAATAGGTCCAGCACAGACAATCCAGGCAGCAATTACTTACTAAAAAGAGTGATGAAATGCATAATTTTCACAACACAAGCATAGTTGTCAGTACTAAGAAAAAGACATTACAGCTTCTTTATCTGGAAAAGACACAAGCAACTATCTTTGACTTAGAACAGAATAGTAATTAGAAAGCTCTAAGTGAAGTATTTCTATTTAGTGTACAATTTTAAATCATTTTCTTAGATTTAGTAAAAGTAGATGAAGAGACCATCCTGAAAGTTTAAGAAATAATCAGAATAATGACACACATACATTTTTTTTGTTTCTATGATTTGAAAAAAAAAAATCTTGGTCCTATTCAGGACAAATGAACTTGAGTGGTAAAGGGTCACACTCATTGGATCTATAAGAGATAACAAATGACTCTCAAATGGTAACAAAAACTGAGCTGAGCTGAAGCAATTCATTTCTCCTCCTGTAACCTATTGACCAATAATGATTTTGGTTACCCCTATCCTAGCTTACAAGTGACCTTGTGATCAGAAGGCTAAAGGTTCTGTATCTCATTATCAATCCAATAAGCCATCTTGTGCTGTAACTCCCTAGAGAATCACCATCTCATCTGAGGGATTTAGATGTATGGATTAGTCCTTAATTGGAGACATAAAATAAGTATCTATACTTAAGAAACTGTCAGAAGTCTAGCCTCAAATTCTGCTTTTGAGACTCATTAATATTCATCAGCTAACAAGAATAATAATATTCCTGGAATTATTGCCTAAATATTTAGTCATTCTTCTAATTACTATAAAAACTATCCCTGGATTAAACTATATTGTCAGAGATTTTACACCTGGACCCAGTCATTTTGCTATACCCCTGTGGTTTTGCTAAATTGTTTAAGTTATATTGTTTTACTCTATTGCCATTTTTGTTCATTGAGTAATTTATAAGAAGTGAAGCAAAGTTGCTCAGTCGTGTCCAACTCTTTGCGACCCCATGGACTATAGCCTACCAGGCTCCTCTGTCCATGGGATTTTCCAGACAATAGTACTGGAGTGGATTGCCATTTCCTTCTCCAGGGGATCTTCCCTACCCAGAGATCGAACCCAGGTCTCCCACATTGTGGACAGATGCTTTACCATCTGAGCCACCAGGGAAGTCCTAATTTATAAGAAAGCAACTATAAAACTCATTATATTGTGTACTACAAATAGATGGGGAAACAGTGGAAACAGTGTCAGACTTAATTTTTCTGGGCTCCAAAATCACTGTAGATGGCGACTGCAGCCATGAAATTAAAAGATGCTTACTCCTGGGAAGGAAAGTTATGACCAATCTAGATAGCATATTCAAAAGCAGAGACATTACTTTGCCAACAAAGTCCATCTAGTCAAGGCTGTGATTTTTCCAGTGGTCATGTGTGGATGTGAGAGTTGGACTGTGAAGAAAGCTGAGTGCCAAAGAATTGATGCTTTTGAGTTGTGGTGTTGGAGAAGACTCTTGAGAGTCCCTTGGACTGCAAGGAGATCAGTCCTGGGGGTTCATTGGAAGGACTGATGCTAAAGCTGAAACTCCAGTACTTTGGCCACCTGCTGCAAAGAGTTGACTCATTGGAAAAGACTCTGATGCTGGGAGGGATTGGGGGCAGGAGGAGAAGGGGACGACAGAGGATAAAATGGCTGGATGGCATCACTGACTCGATGGACATGAGTTTGAGTAAACTCCAGAAGTTGGTGATGGACAGGGAGGCCTGGCCTACTGTGATTCATGGGGTTGCAAAGAGTTGGACATGACTGAGTGATTGAACTGAACTGAACTGATCATCTGGTTTGTATGTCATTTTTCACTATATCTTAAGGACTGAATATATTTTGCAAAAGTGCTCTCTCTAGCTGATGAGATAATGGGGTTATTTCCATTTTCTTTTTGTAATATATTATTTATTATTATTATTTTAGTCTTTTCTAATCATAAAAAAATCATATTAAGTTGAAACAAAAATGTAATTAGGAGTTAAAAGAGAATCTTAGGTTAAGGACGTCATGATTTGTAGATTGTTGTACAGTCACTCAGTTGTGTCCGACTCTTTGCAACCCCATGGACTACAGCACACCAGGCTTCCCTGTGCTTCGCCATCTCCCAGAGCTTGCTCAAACTCATGTCCATTGAGTCAGTGATGCCATCCAACCATCTCATCCTCTGTTATCCCCTTCTCCTCCTGCTTTCTATCTTTCCCAGCATCAGAGTCTTTTCCAGTGAGTCAGTTCCTCGAATCAGGTGGCCAAAGTACTGGAGTTTCAGCTTTAGCATCAGTCCTTCCAATGAACATTCAGGGCTGATTTCCTTTACGATTGATGGATTGATATCCTTGTAGTCAAAGGGACTCTCAAGAGTCTTCTCTAACACCAGAGTTCAAAATAATCAGTTCTTTGGCACCCAACTTTCTTTATAATCCAACTCTCACATTTATACATGACTCCTGGAAAAACCATAGCTTTGACTATACAGACCTTTGTCAGATTTGTAGATAGTGCTATGTATTATTTTAAAGCCGTTTTATGGCTGCAAGAGTTATTGTCCTCTATAAAATATTGGAAGCAGGGAATAGCTTCAACTAGATTAACAGGGTTTCTTGGCAGCATCTTTCTTTCTCACAAAGAAATTCTTATCTTTAAAACAGTATAAAATTTTGAAAATAATACTTCACTATAGCCCTTCTCCATAAGTTGGAACTGTCATGCCAAGTAAGTATTTAATTCTCATTTTACTGATAGAAAATCAAGCTTAAAGAATTTAAGTAACCTCCTAAAGTAGCACATTGTTAATTGATGCATAGTATGTCCAATTCTTTATTGTGCCCATTTTGCATGAAATGTTCCCTTGGTATCTCTAATTTTCTTGAAGAGATCTCTAGTCTTTCCCATTCTTTTATTTCCCTCTATTTCTTTGCATTGATCACTGAGGAAGGCTTTCTCATCTCTCTTTGCTATTCTTTGGAACTCTGCATTCAAATGGGTATATCTTTCCTTTTCCTCTTTGCCTTTAGCTTCTCTTCTTTTTTCAGCTATTTTTAAGGCCTCATCAGACAACCAGTTTGCTTTTTTGCATTTCTTTCTATTGGGGATGGTCTTGATCACTGCCTCTTTTACAGTGTCACGAACTTCCATCCATAGTTCTTCAGGCTCTCTATCAGATCTAATCCCTTGAATCTATTTGCCACTTCCATTGTATAATCGTCAAGGGATTTGATTTATTAAGAAGAGGTGGCAAGAATACACAGATGAATTATAGAACAAAGATCTCCACGACTCAGATAACCATGATGGTATGATCATTCACCTAGACCCAGACATCCTGGAATGTGAAGTCAATTGGGCCTTAGGAAAAATCACTACAAACAAAGCTGGTGGAGGTGATGGAATTCCAGTTGAGCTATTTCAAATCCTAAAAGATGGTGGTTTGAAAGTGTTGCACTCAGTATGCCAGCAAATTTGGAAAACTCAGCAGTAGCCACAGGACTGGAAAAGGTCAGTTTTCATTCCAATCCCAAAGAAAGGCAATGCCAAATAATGCTCAAACCACTGCACAATTGCATTCGTCTCACATGCTAGCAAAGTAATGTTCAAAATTCTCCAAGCCAGGCTTCAACAGTATGTGAATCATGAACTTCCAGATGTTCAAGCTGAATTTAGAAAGGGCATAGGATCCAGAGTTCAAATTGCCAACATCCGTTGCATCATCAGAAAAGCAAGAGATTTCCAGAAGCACATCTCAGTTCAGTTCAGTCGCTCAGTCGTGTCTGACTCCTTGCAACCCCATGGACTGCAGCACACCAGGCATCCCTATCCATCACCAACTCCCAGAGTTTACTCACACTCATGTCCATTGAGTAGGTAATGCCATCCACCATCTCATCCTCTGTGGTCCCCTTCTCCTCCCACCTTCAATCTTTCCCAGCATCAGGGTCTTTTCCAGTGAGTCAGTTCTTTGCATCATGTGGCCAAAGTATTGGAGTTTCAGCTTCAACATCAGTCCTTCCAATGAATATTCAGGACTGATTTCATTTAGGATGTACTGGTTGGATCTCCTTGCTCGCTAAGGGACTCTCAAGAGCATTAATTCTTAGGTGCTCATCTTTCTTTATATTCCAATTCTCAGGTCCATATATGACTAAAAACATCTACTTCGGCTTTATTGACTACGCCAAAGATTTTGACTGAGTGGATCGCAACAAACTGTGGAAAATTCTTTAAGAGATAAGAATACTAGGCTGCCTTACCTGCCTCCTGAGAAATCTGTATGCATGTCAAAAAGCAACAGTTAAAGCTAGACATGGAACAACAAAATGGTTCCAAATATGTCAAGGCTATATATGTAGCCTACTTATTTAACTTATATGCAGAGGACATTATGCAAAATGGAGAGCTGGATGAGGCACAAGCTGGAATCAAGATTGCCAGGAGAAGTATCAATAACCTCAGATACACAGATGACCCCACCCTTATGGCTGAAAGCAAATAAGAACTGAAGAGCCTCGTTTTGGAAGTGAAAGAGGAAAGTGAAAAAGTTGGCTTAAAACTCAACATTCAGAAAACTAAGATCATGGCATCTGGTCCCATCACTTCATGGCAAATAGATGGTGAAAAAATGGGAACAGTGACAGACTTTATTTTCTTGGGCTCCAAAATCACTGCAGATGGTGATTGCAGCCATGAAATTAAAAGACACTTGCTCCTTAGAAGAAAAACTATGACCAACCTAGACAGCATATGAAAAAGCAGAGATATTACTTTGCCAACAAAGGTCCATCTAGTCAAAGCTATGGTTTTCCCAGTAGTCATGCATGGATATAAGAGTTGGACTATAAAGAAATATGAGCACTGAAGAATTGATGCTTTTCAACTGTGGTATTGGAGAAAACTCTTGAGAGTCCCTTGGACTGAGAGGAGATCCAACCAGTCCATCCTAAAGGAAGTCAGCTTTGAATATTCATTGGAAGGACTAATGCTGAAGCTGAAACTCCAATACTTTGGCCACCTGATGCAAAGAACTGACTCACTGGAAAAGACCCTGATGCTGGGAAAGATTGAAGGTGGGAGGAGAAGGGGATGACAGAGGAAGAGATGATTGGATGGCATCACTGATTCAATGGACATGAGTTTGAACAAGCTCTAGGAGTTGTTGATGGACGGGGAGGTCTGGTGTCTGCAGTCCATGGGGTCACAAATAGTCGGACCTGACTGAGTGAATGAACTGAGACTGATGTCCAATTCTTCTTTCTATCAGCTAACAGTAAACTCTGCTTCCCCCCAACTCCATGCCAAAAATAGAAAACTAGAAGCCAGTTTACAAAAATCTAGAGAAAATAGTTTTCAAGTTGTCACCATTCATTTTCTCAATTGTTTTTAACTGTATATTTTGCTTTTATGTCACAGCCAAAACATATAATGAGATACTGCTGATAATATTGTGATTTATATTTGTTTAAATTTATGGAATTAGAGGGGAGATTTTTTGTTTGTAAATTTGCTTTTAGTCTAATCTTTACAACTTTATTCTCTTGTTTGGATGCCATTTTCAATTCCTGTTCAGTATTGTAAGTGATATCACTGATCATTTGCTAAGTCATGTGCAACTCTTTGTGACCTCATGGTCTGTAGCCCACCAGGATCCTCAGTCCTCCACTAACTTTCAGAGTTTTCTCAAATTCTTATCCATTGAGTCAGTGATACTATCTTTCCCAGCATCAGGGTCTTTTCCAGTGAGTTGGCTCTTTGCCTCAGGTGGCCAAAGATTGGAGCTTCAGCTTCAGCAACAGTCCTTCTGATGAACACTCAGGGTTCATTTCCTTTAGGGTTGACTGATTTGATCTCCTTGCTGAGACTCTCAAGAGTCTTCTCTAGCAACACATTTCAAAAGCATCAATTCTTCAGCACTCAGCCTTCTTTATGATCCAACTCTTACATCCATACATGACTCTTGGAGAAGCCATAGCTTGGACTAGATGGACATTTGTCAGTAGTGTTGTCTATGCCTTTTAATCCACTCTCTAGGTTTGTCATAGCTTTCCTGCCAAGGAGAAAGTGTCTTTTAATTTCATTGCTGTAGTCACTGTCCACAGTGATTTTGGAGCCTAAGAAAATAAAATTTGTTACTGTTTCCGCTTTTCCCCCTTCCATTGGCTGTGAAGTTACAGGACCAGATGCAAATGCGTTATTCTTCACAAGCATAGATAATAGGCTCCTTCACTTGCTAGAGTGAAACCTCCAAGACAGTATGAGTGCTACATCCCCAGCATCTAGAATAGTGTTTGGTAGACATTCAATAAGTGTTTACTAAATAAATGAATGAAGGGATAAAATGATGAAGTACTTCTATATAGCTGTAGTAGCACTTTTCAGCGGTTAGAGGGGAGGATCCATTCCCCAACTCATAACTACACAAAAGAAAAAAAAAAGCAAGGTAAATAAATACAAGGTATTCCTTCTGTGAATACAACTTTAAGAAGTCTCCTAGAATACCCTTTTAATAAGACTATCTCTTGCATGCAAATCCTTCTGAAATCCCACTGTTTCTATCTCATCTGTTCTCAAAATATGTTTGAGACAGTTTATCTTGAAACCATCACAGGCACGTGAGAACTACAAAGCAAAGTGTAAGAGCTGTATAATAAAGGGTAATAAAGAAATAGTTATGCCAGAAAAATCTCAGGTGTGCAAACAAACCAAAATTAACTATAAAATTTAGGTCCAGTAGTCTGGAAAGGAAATATGGAAGTATAATGAGTCAAATAATTTTTAATATTAAATGAGACAAGCTTATTACTTTGTCAGGAAAGAACATATTCTGTCCTAATATAAAAATTTTAACTCTATAATTAGGAAAGTTAAGAGCAAATTGATAAAAGATGACCAAATAACCCTCTTAGGAAATGTTTATATTGTAGTTTGAAAAATTCCCTACTGCTTATTTTATATTTTCCATTTAAGTAGAGCGATATACTTGAAAGTATTAAAAAGTCTTTAAGACTAATTCCTTTTGCACATTTTTAAAATAGCATTTTCTTTTCNAATATTCTTGAAAGTATTAAAAAGTCTTTAAGACTAATTCCTTTTGCACATTTTTAAAATAGCATTTTCTTTTCCTTCATGAAAGTTATGGCTAATCATTGATTGACTTCTGCTTCTGGAATTATAGAAGCATATGTTTCCCTCTTCCTCCTACTAAGTACCTCCAAAACCTCTGGCCACTATGTATAATACAAACATAAGAAAACTCTGGAAGGTGAGGAAGGCAGATAGGCTAGGAGACCTGAGGAACAACTGCACTGGGTTCTCTGGATTTTCTTTTTGCCTAATATCTCCCTGACCAAGTATGGGAGGATTTGACAAACAAGAAACACTGATGGCATAAACAATAAAAACCTCAAGAAAATCCAAAGGACCAGGAGAAAATGGTCAACCTAGAAAGACAGAAGTATTTTCAGACAGTAATTGCTCTACTTCCACCAAACACCACAAAAAGAACTGTGGTGCTGCCCTGTCCCTGCCTGCAGAGGCTGAATGGAGAGCTTAGATTCTACACTCACAGGATTGTTACAAGCAACCTCAGCTTCCATCCCTTTCCTGGGGTAGTGACAAGAAGAGGCTAATAGAGGAGGAATTAGTTTGCACTAAGTCACTGCCTTCGGAGAAGGCAATGGCACCCCACTCCAGTACTCTTGCCTGGAAAATCCCATGGATGGAGGAGCCTGGTAGGCTGCGGTCCATGGGGTCGCGAAGAGTCGAACATGACTGAGTGACTTTGCTTTCACTTTTCACTTTCATGCATTGGAGAAGGAAATGGCAACCCACTCCAGTGTTCTTGCCTGGAGAGTCCCAGGGACGGGGCAGCCTGGTGGGCTGCTGTCTATGGGGTCACACAGAGTCGGACACGACTGATGTGACTTAGCAGCAAGTCACTGCCATACCCTCCAAAGGCTGGGTAAAGGGCAAGAGGACTGAAAATAAAAATGGTTTTGAGGCATGCTAGTCTTCACTGAGCACACTTCAGTGGTCTCCTAAAGGCAGAACAGAAGGCAAAAGGTGGGAGAAATATCCTCCATAGTGTAGAAATCCAGGGGTGGTTCTGGAGAAGAAAGAAAACTCACTAGAGATGGATTTCTTACTGTAAAACAGGAGATCTCCCACAGCATTTTAATCACCTCCTCTTCACTGGTGAGAAATTCCCACCTTATGATGGTAGGGGTGGATGACACATGACCCCTGGCAATGGGCAAATGAGATTGGTAGTAGTTTGTATATATACTCACAGTCCTGGGAAAGAAGACACTACATGCCACACTAGTCTGCACCCAGGTTGTAACCTGAGAACAGAGTAAAATAGCCAGGGGCTGTAAGGGACCAGCTTTATAATGTCAAGAATGTAGGTTGCCCCCTGGCTCTCACTGGAGGGTGAAATTGGCTTGTTTGAATAATTCTACAAGCTGGCAGCGAACTGAATCCCACTACTCAGGATCGAGGAGGAACTGTGCTTGGTCCCCTTGATAAGGAGAATTATTCGGCCAGGGGACCTTATCTACTGGAGCAGAAAGGGGAAGGGAACTTGTGGTTAGGGCCATAAGAAGCCCTCTAGGTTTCACATGTTGAGGCAGCATATAATTGGAAACCTTATTTTTAGGCCTGTAACACACAAAGTTCAGAGATATTTTTTCTGTATTTCAAAGAATAAAGAACTCTTTGGAGCTTTGTTTGTGCTTTGATCATAAGCTTAATTGAAAGGAAAATCCTGATCATTCTCAAAGTATGATCAATTTTAAAACTGTGTTGAGTTAAAACGATAAAAGATGTAACAACTTTAGATTAAACCTACCTCAACTACAAATTGGTGTGACTTAGACCCCATATATTGGGGCTTCCCTGGTGGCTCAGTGGTAAAGAATCTGTCTGCAATGCAGGAGACGAGGGTTCCATCCCTGGTTGGGAAGATCCCCTGGAGGAGGACATGGCAACCCATTCCAGTAATCTTGCCTGGAGTATTCCATGGACAGAGAAGTCCATAGGGTCACACAGAGTCAGACGCAACTGAAGGGACTCACCAGCGGTGGACCTCATATTTGAGGCCTGACGGGAGAAGTACGCCCCTCTCTGAAGTAAGTATTATTTACTACAGTTCTTTTACACATAATGCTCTCAAAAAGACATGAGACAAATGAAGAAACAAGAAAATGTGACCCATAGTCAAGAAAGAAAACGTTAGTAGAAAAAGATCCAGAAAAAGCTCAGCTATTATATGTATTGATATAATTTAACTTAAATATCCTAGAGTGAGAACAACATGTCTGAATACAGAAGGAATGTCAGCAGAGACAAAAACTATAAAGAAAATAGAAATAATAGAAACAAAAATATATTAGAAATAATTTGATAAGCTTAATAGCACAGTGGAAATAGAAAGGGAAACAACTGGCTAATTATGAAGACAGGCAGGTTAAAAACAAATCGTCCAAACTACGACACAAAAAAGATAAAGGTGTAGACAAACAAACCCGTATCTGAGATCTGTGGAACATTTTTATATGGTATAACATAGATGTAGGATTTAATAAAAGAAAAAAGGAGATTAGGACAAAAGGCACAATTTTAAAAGATAACAGATAAAAATTTTCCAAAATTGATGAAACACATTAACCCAAATACTAAAGAAGTTCAAAAAATCCTGAGAAGGGGATTGTGCCTGGACATATTGTAGGTAAAATCCTGAATAGCCAAAGAAAATACTGAAAGCACTCAGTAATTTTAAAAAATCAGTTACATTACACAAAGTGTACAACTATTATGGCTGACTTTTAATTAAATACAATGAATGAGAGAAGACAATGAATGATATCTTTAAAATACGCAAAGGAAAAAAAAAGTTAGAATTTTCTATCTATGTAATAAAAATATCCTTAAAAGTAAAGGAGAAATAAAGACATCTTCAATAGGCAAAACCTAAAAGGATTTGTCTCTCCAGAAGACCCACATGCCAATATACTTATCAATTTAAGTGAAAGGACATATTATTATATTTTTATAAAAACTTAATACATAGAATCAAAAAAATCTTAAAAGCTACATTCATAATAGACTTTCCAACAACAACAACAAAACTCCAAGCCCATATGGATTCATTAGTAGGTCCTTTAAAACATATATCATGTCTTCATGAACTCTTTTCCAAAATAGAAGAGGAAGTAATATTTTCTTACTCAATCCATGAGGTCAGAAAAACACTAGAACAAAATATTTTTTAATCCAAATATTTCAATAAAAATAAAACCACAGACTAACATTCTGCATGGACATGTAAACAAATATACTCTAAGTAAAAGCACTATGTAAAAGGCTACTATATCATGACACCATGACGATTATTTTAAAGAATTCAAGGTTAGTTTACAGTCGGAAATCAAACAATGTAATCCATCACATTAGCTAAAGAAAATACATAATGAAAAAAATGTAGATATATATGTCTAAATAGATGCTGGAAAAGCATTTGACAAAATTAAACACCAGTTCATATTAAAATCCCTTGGTATACTGGGACTAGAAGGCAATCAATAAAAACCTACAGATAATATCTGTATTAATTATAAAACATTTGAATGTTTTTCCTCTGATTTAAAAAACAAGCAAAAATCTTTGATCTTTTAACTTCTACTCACTATGGTATTGGAAGGCCTGGTCACTGTTACAAGGCAAACAAAAGAGACAAAAGCAGAGTGACTGAAAAGGAAAAATAAAATGCTGTTACTAGAGATAACACACCTATGTACATAGCAACTCTGTGTAATCCTCAAAAATTTTTTAAAACTTCTACTAATTAATGAATTTAGGCAAGTTCACAAGAAAGTGAATCTAAAGTGTTCAACCAATTTTCAAAAAGAACTAAACTGATTAACTCTCACACCTGATTTCAAGACAATCTATAATCTAAATAGAGCCGTTTTGGTATTCCAAATAATATAAGGCCAAGAGAGTTTTTTTTCTAAAAATAGAACAGCTGAAGGAAGTAGTGAGTCCATTAGTCAATCAACAATGATTTGGAGGCAAAAACACTGTCAATTCTGTGATTAAAAAATCTTACTGATAAAAGATACTGGAGCAAATAAATATATAATTTTTAAAAATGAAAATTTACCTCTATTTGACTCCAAACCCCCAATTAATTTAAGGTGGATCATGGACCAAATTTTAAACCTAAACCATAACCTTCAAAAAAGAAATGTAAGAGAATATCTTCATGACCTTGGTGCAGAGGAAGATTTCTTGGATAGGACACAGAAAGCATGCACCATAAAAACTTGATCCATCTAATCCCTTCAGAAGCTCATCAAAAGATACAGTTTTCTTAAATAAATAGCAAGCCTCACATTGGAGAAAGATGATAGAAATTCAGATATTTGAATAAATTACCTATCCAGATTATAAAATGTATTCCTGTAAATAAATAATAAAAAGACAATCCAATTAATAAATTGGCAAAAGCCTTAAACAGACACATAACAAAAAATATGTATAAGTGGCCAACATATGCATGAAAAACTGCCCAGAATTTATAATTATCAGAGTAAAGCAAAACAAAACTCTAATGAAATACCATTTCACTACCATTAGAACTAGAATCTTCTGTTGGCTGCATTCATATCAGCTCTCAGATCCCACGACTCAGACCACAGCCCAAGTGTGACTGCATCCCAAGGATGGACCCCAGTGCCAAGGGGACTGGGGCTGTCTCAAATTCCTACCACACTACACCCTGACAGCCAGTCCCTCACTGGGGAAGCAGGCAGGAGAATCTTGTGGTTGGACAGTCATTCTGGTTAGTTCCTCAGATGGAGTACATAATGCACCAGGTCTGGAGCTTGAGCATAAATGCCTGGTGGTACGTGACTGTGGAAACGGAATTTAGAAAGATCACTTCTCTAAGAAACTCAAAACTTGAATGGGAACCAATCTATGCAGAAGGAGAGGGAAGTGAAGTGACACCCACGGTGGAGCTCATGTTAAGAGAGCTAACTTAGGCAAGTGGATGAGGAGTCCAAGCCTAAGCCCCCTTTAAGAAAGAGGTGAACACTTTCTTTTTCACATTCTTTTGCCTTAGACATGTAGGCCTCATGCAGTATTTCTTGCTCAAGGACAAGCTTTTTTGAGCTCAGAATGTATGTTGTGGGAGAAGGTCTGGGTAAAACTTCCACAGCCTTGAGCTCTGGGTTAACCCATTCCTTCCAGCTAATCTTGTGCTAAAGGGTCTGGGCAAAATTTTTACAACCTTGAAGTATTTTTTTCTGTTCTCAGCAGCTAGCAGAAAAGTATATAAAGACCTGCTTAAACTAAAAAGGTGGGTAATCTTTCTACCCCCTTCTGATGTCTATGTCAGAAACTTTATCTGTCACTGTCACTTTAATAAAACTTCTACTACACACACACACACACACACACACACACACACACAAGAACTAGAATTTAAAAAGACTCACAACACCCAATGTTGGAAGGGAGTAAAGCAATCAGAGCTCTCATATATTTCCTGTAGAAATGTACAATGGTGCTATCACTTTGGAGAACTGTGTGACAGTTATAAAGTTTAAATATGTATCTCACCCTTGACAAAGAAATTTTACATGGAGATATTTATCCAAAATAAATGAAAATGTGTCCACAAAAGCTCCTGTATAAGAGTATTCATGTGTGCATGCTCAGTCGTGTCTAACTCTTTGTGATGCTATGGACTGTAACCCGCCAGGCTCATCTCCATGGCATTCTCCAGGCAAGAAGACTGGAGTGGGTTGTCATTTCCTCCTCTAGGGGATTTTCCCAACCCAGGGCTCAAACAGTGTCTCCTCTGTCTCCTTGCATTGGCAGGTAGATTCTTTACCAGTGAGCCACTTGGGAAGTCCCTTATAAGTGTATTTTGAATACAAGAGTAGTTCAGTTCAGTTCAGTGGCTCAGTCATGTCCAACTCTTTGTGACTTCATGAACTGGAACATGCCAGGCCTCCCTGTCACAAACTCCTGGAGTTCACCCAAACTCATGTCCATTGAGTGGGTGATGCCATCCAACCAACTCATCCTCTGTCGTCCCCTTCTCCTCCTGTCCTCAATCTTTCCCAGCATCAGGGTCTTTTCCAATGAGTCAGCTCTTCGCATCAGGTGGCCAAAGTATTAAGAGTTTCAGCATCAACATCACTCCTTCCAATGGACACCCAGGACACCCTTTAGGATGGACTGGTTGGATCTCCTTGCAGTCCAAAGGACTCTCAAGAGTCTTCTCCAATACCATAGTTCAAAAGCATCAATTCTTCAACACTCAACTTTCTTTATAGTCCAACTCTCACATCCATATATGACTACTGGAAAAACCATAGTCTTGACTAGATGGACCTTTGTTGGCAAAGTATGTCTCTGCTTTTTAATATGCTATCTAGGTTAGTCATAACTTTCCTTCCAAGGAGTAAGTATCTTTTAATTTCATGGCTGCAGTCACTGTTTCCCCATCTATTTGCCACAAAGTGACGTGACCAGATGCCATGATCTTAGTTTTCTGAATGTGAGTTTTAAGCCAACTTTTTCACTCTCCTCTTTCACTTCCATAAAGGGGCTTTTTAGTTGTTCTTCACTTTCTGCCATAAGGGTGGTGTCATCAGCATATCTGAGGTTATTGATATTTCTCCCAGCAACCTTGATTCCAGCCTGTGCTTCTTCCAGCCCAGTGTTTCTCATGATGTACTCTGCATATAAGTTAAATAAGCAGAGTGACAATATACAGCCTTGACGTACTCCTTTTCCTATTTGGAACCAGTCTGTTGTTCCATGTCCAGTTCTAACTGTTGCTTCCTGACCTGCATATAGGTTTCTCAAGTAGCAGGTCAGGTTGTCTGGTATTCACATCTCTTTCAGAATTTTCCACAGTTTATTTTGATCCACACAGTCAAAGGCTTTGGCACAGTCAATAAAGCAGAAATAGATGTTTCGTTCTGGAACTCTCTTGCTTTTTTGATGATCCACTGGATGTTGACAATTTGATTTATTGTTTCTCTGCCTTTTCTGAAACCAGCTTGAACATCTGGAAGTTCACAGTTCATGTACTGCTGAAGCCTGACTTGGAGAATTTTGAGCATTACTTTACTAGCGTGTGGGATGAGTGCAATCATGCAGTAGTTTGAGCATTCTTTGGCATTGCCTTTCTTTGGGATTGGAATGAAAACTGACCTTTTCCAGTCCTGTGGCCACTGCTGAGTTTTCCAAATTTGCTGACATATTGAGTGCAGCATTTTCACAGCATCATCTTTTAGGATTTGAAATAGCTCAACTGGAATGCCATCACCTCCACTATCTTTGTTCATATTTAGAGCTGCCTTATTCATAACAGTATCCCCAAACTGGAAACAACCCAAATGTCCATCAATAGAAGAAGATTTAAATGAAGATTGAAATGTTTATATGGTGAAACACTACTCTGCAACAAAAAGGAATGAAATACTTATGTGTATAGTAATATGGGTGAATCTCAAAATCAATACATTGAGTGAGAAGTTTGAGACAAGAAAGGTGGAAAAGAGCACAGTTTTAATTATAGGATATCTAAGAAAAGGAAGTACTAAATTATGGTGGTAGAAATCAGAAAATAGTTTTTCTGGGATTGGGAGGACTTATTGGAAAAGGACATGAAAGATCTTTATGAGATGATGTAAATATTTTACATTTTGCTTTGGGTTGTGAGTACTGAGGATATACAGTCGTTAAATTACTGTGAATTTTAATGTATGTAATTTACACATTAAGTTTTTGTAAGCAGGAAAAGAATTTAAGAAGTGTACAAGAACATTTGCCCCCTCTTAGCAGTGTGTTGAACTTTCTTAATGTAAGTGTACAGTCTTTCTTTTATCAAATACAGCAAATCTAGTACTCATATTCATTTGTAGAGCAGAGATGATCTCCAGGACAGAAAGTCAACTTGAATTGATATTAACCAAAAATTTAGTATGTCTGAAGGAGGAAAGGAACAGACCAAGCTGACTCCATCTTGAAAAATAAGGAAAGTCCATCTTGTACTTTCAGTGAACTTTGGACTATGTGCCTGGTACCCGTGGAGATAACATACCTAGTGCTGAACTGGCCTCCTGGACTGATAAACACCAGATTCCATAACGAGATTTCCCATTGCCAAAAAGAATGAAATAACCCCCTGTGTTAATCACAAATGTGATACAATCACCTTTGTAATCTTTATGGCATCCATTGGTGTAGGCTACAATGTATAAGCAGCTGACCCTTCTGATTATTAATCATGGCTTTAACCTGATTATATCTCCCTTTAACATTTTCCAGGCTAGGTTTAAGGAATTTGGGGATGTGGGCTTGAGCAGTACACTTAAGGTATATAAGGTTTTCACAAAAGTCAGTCAGGGTCCCTGGCTAAAGAGGACAGTCTGCCTCAGACCCACTGGTGTAATAAACTGTACTCCATTATCCATGCTGTCCTTCTGAGTGAGTTTGTTTCCTGGAGCATTTGGCTATAATATGTCTAGAACATGAAGTGAAAGAAAAAATACAGTAGGACACTCAGTGAATTTTGCTGTTAGAATCAGGACTAAAATCCAGATTTTGTAAAATGAAATCAATAGTCTTTTTATACCTAATTCTGTCTTCATACACATTCTCTTAAAAATACCTTAGTAAAGTTTACAGAGCTTAGATAATTTTTTCTAATTTTAATACTGGGAAAAATGTTAAGTGCTCTTTCCAACTGACTATGATACATGTGCACACGTGCGTGCACACACACACAGAGAAACTTAATAATAAGTGATGATAAGTAGTTGACTAACCATCAAACAATTCGTTTTTTTTTTAACCAGAAAAAAATTTCCCTAAAATAGGAAAATAAGAAGCCAATAATTTTGTCATATCTTAGAGGAATTAACTAAAAGAAATATGGTCATTTTGCAGAGACTTGATTGTAACACACAGAGACAAAATATGAAAGCAATTTTCCTAAGAAGTTTACTTTTCTTAAGCAGCAGGAAAATGGTTTAATATCCTAATTTAAATAAGCTTAGCTTAAATTTAGAGCGATCCCAGCTGCTAACAAACGCTCATTAGCAATAAATTTAGGAAATGACCAGATGTTGTAAACAGTGTTATAATCAGAACAAAAATAGCTCACAACGGACTTTGCATTCATCTGAAGGATTCTCAGCAGTTGTGATGCATAACTTATTATACTCAACTCCTTCATTAGTGATATCATTACTGTTATGTTCCCAAAAGCAAAACTGTAAGTTGAAAAGAAGACCTGCAGAAACGGATTCAGTATATTACTCACAAAAATACAATGTATTGAAGAAGGTATATAATATTTGACTGGATAGATATATAAATCAATGCTAGTAGAACCATTACCAGAGTAGCAATAACAGTACTGAGTAGAATAAGACGTCTTACATTCACCATAGGCAATTCTGAGAAACATAAAACAACCTTAACATTTCTGTCTCAATCTTTCATTTTAAAAAGGCATATAACTCATTCATACACATATAAGCATTTACACAAAATGAAAACACTTTCATTTCTAACACTTTTATAGTTAAAAGAAATCATCTTAACAAAACAACTGTATCTAACAGTAATTCTCAAGTTTTGAAGATTTTTATATGTGATAACTAGAAAACAGCCACATTACCTTGGGTCCTTTAATATCTTAGAATAAACAACTCCTATATTTAAGAAATATGTTGCAAATGCATTTGCTTCAACTTCACAAATGGAATTTTGAAGTACATATTTGCCGGATTGTAATTTAAACGTTAACTAGATATTAGCCTACATGCCAGTAAAATTAAGAAATTGCCTCCATTGACATTTACAGTTCATTGTTTAGCATAGAGTATGCAGATCTGTATATTGTTAGTTAAACTGAAGAAATAGAAAAGGGAATTACCCATTCAAAACATCCCTGTGACTGCAGGCAAAGGACCTCTCTGGATTTG
Organism: Redunca redunca; assembly: GCA_006410935.1. Lineage (NCBI taxonomy): Eukaryota > Metazoa > Chordata > Mammalia > Artiodactyla > Bovidae > Redunca > Redunca redunca. The sequence goes on from SJYQ01092227.1 coordinate 263,690, forward strand.
CATTGAAGCAGCCAACAAATGGTTTTCCCTTAAATTTATCAGCACTTCTGCTCCTGAATCTCAGTAAATAAATCTCTTTTCCAAATACAGCTACCTCATAAAGCACATAACTTTTCTCATACTATCACGAACTCTTTCTCTCCAAATTCTTTACCTATTTCTTTTAGAACCTTAGGCAGTGCAGTGTAGAAAGAAGGCAGCATGGCTAAAGGTCTCAGGTTTGAACCTGAGATCTTTCTCATCCATGCTCTGTCATGCAATGATGGTATGATCTTAGACATGTCCCTCAATCCTGCCAAGCTTCTCTTATCTCCTCTCTAGTGACAAGCTTCTGTTATCTCCTCTCTAGTCTCCTTCTGATGATTACATGAGTCAGTGTACATGAGACTTTTTATACAATGTAAAGTAATATGTTGGTCAAAGTTGAGATGTTATTATATCAAGAAACCAGTGTTATACTTGATCAACCCAGTGCTTAACTTCCATATTTTCTGGTGGTGAAAGAAAAGTCCAGTGCTATAAAGAACAATATTGCATAAGAACCTGGCATGGTAGGTCCATAAAATAAGGTAAATTGGACGTGGTAAAGCAGGACATGGCAAGAATGAACACTGACATTTTAGAAATCAGTGAAATAAAATGGACAGGAATGGGCGAATTTAATTCAGATGACCATTATATCTATTACTGTAGGCAATAATCACTTAAAAGGAATGGAGTAGCCCTCATAGACAACAAAACAGTCCAAAACGCAGTATTTGGGTTCAGTCTCAAAAACAACAGAATGATCTTGGTTTGTTTCCAAGGCAAACCATACAACGTCACGGTAATCCAAATCTATGCCCCAACTGAAGAAGCTGAAGTTGAACAGCTGACCTGTTGTATGAAGACCTGCAAGACCTTCTAGAACTAACACCAAAAAGTATATGCCCCTTTCACCATAGGGAATTGGAATGCAAAAGTAGAGAGTCAAGAGATAACTGGAGTAACAGGCAAGGTTGGCCTTGGAGTTCAAAATGAAGCAGGGCAAAGGCTAACAGAGTTTTGTTAAAAGAACACACTGGTCATAGAAAACACCCTTTTCCAACAAACCAAGAGTCCACTCTATACATGGACATGGCCAGATGGTCAATACCTAAATCAGATTGATTATGTTCTTAACAGGCAAAAATGGAGAAGCTCTATACAGCGAACAAAAACAAGACCTGGAGATGACTGTGGCTCAGATTATGAGCTCCTTACTGAGCTTAACTTGAAGAAAGTAGGGAACACCTCTATGCCATTCAGGTATGACCTAAATCAAATCCCTTATGATTATAGATTGGAGGAGGGGGAGACAAATAGATTCAGGAATAAGATCTGGTAGACAGAGTGCCAAAGAACTATGGATGGAGGTTTGCAACATTGTGCAGAAGACTGTGACCAAAATCATCCCAAATAAAAATAAATGCAAGAAGGCAAAGTAGTTGTCTGAGAAGGCCTTACAAATAGCTGACAAAAAAAGAGAAGTGAAAGGCAAAGGAGAAAAGGGAATGATATACTCAACTGAATGAAGAGTTCCAGAGAATAGCAAGGAGATTTAAGAAAGCCCTCTTAAGTGAACAAAGCAGAGAAATAAAGGGAAAAAAATATTGGGGAACACAAGAGATCTCCTCAAGAAAACTGGAAACACCCAGGGAATATATCACACAAAGATAAGTAAATAAAGGATAGAATGGCAATGACCCAACAGAAGTAGAAGAACTGAAGAGATGCCAAGAATACACAGATGAATTATAAAAAAAAAAACAGTCTTAATGACTCATATAACCATGATGGTGTGGTCACTACCCTAGAGTCAGACGTCATGGAGTGTGAAGTCAAGTGGGCCTTAGGAAGCATTGCTGCAAACAAAGCTAGTGGAGGAGATGGAATTCCAACCTGAGCTATTTCAAGTCCTAAAAGATGTTGCTGTTAAAGTGCTTCACTCAACACAGCAGCAAATTTGGAGAACTCAGCAGCAGTGTCCACAGGACTGGAAAAAGGTCAGTTTTCATTTCAATCCCAAAGAAAGGCAATACCAAAGAATATTCAAATTACATACAGTTGTGCTCATTTCACATGCTAGCAACGTAATGCTCAAACTGCTTCAAGCTAGGCTTCAGCAGTATGTGAACTGAGAACTTCCAGATGTAGAATCTGGATTTAGAAAAGGCAGAGGAACCAGATATCAAATTGTCAACATTCACTGGATCATGGAGAAAACAAGAAAATTGCAGAAGAACATCTACTTCTGCTTCTTTGACTATACTAAAGCCTTTGACTGTTTGGATCAATAGCCAAACTGGAATATTTGACTGGGACAAATTTTCCCTTCAAAATTGGAACCTGGAAAATTCTTAAAGAGATGGGAATAAACAGATCACTTTAACTGCCTCTTGAGAAATCCGTATGCAGGTCAAGAAGCAACAGCTAGAATCAGAGCAACAGACTGGTTCAAAATTGAGAAAGCAATATGTCAAGACTGCATATTGTCACCCTGTTGATTTAAGTTATATGTGGAGTACATCATGTGAAATGCCAGGCTGGATGAAGCACAAGCTGGAATCAAGATTGCCAGGAGAAACACAGGAAACCTCAGACATGCAGATGACACCACTCTTACGGCAGAATGTAAAGAGGAACTATAGAACCTCTTGATGAAGGTAAAAAGGAGAGTGGAAAAGCTGGCTTAAAACCCAACATTCAAAAAACTAAGATCATGACATCTGGTCCCATCACTTCGTGGCAAATAGATGGGGATAAAATGGAAACTGACAGATTTTATTTTCTTGAACTCCAAAATCACCGTGGTCTGTGACTGCAGCCATGAAATCAAAAGATGCTTGCTCCTTGGAAAGAAAGTTATGACAAATCTAGACAGCATATTAAAAAGCAGAGACATTACTTTGCTGACAACGGTCCATATAGTCAAAGCTATGGTTTTTCCAGTACTCATGCATGAATGTGAGAGTTGGACCATAAAGAACGCTGAGCACCAAAGAATTGAAGCTTTAGAATTATGGTGCTGGAGAAGACTCTTGAGAGTGCCCTGGACTGCAAGATCAAACCAATCAATCCTAAAGGAAATCACCCTGAATATTCATTAAAAGGACTGATGCTGAACCTGAAGCTCTGATACTTTGGCCACCTGATTGAAGAGATGATTCATTAAAATAGACCCTGATGCTGGGAAAGGAGAAGGAGGTAGCAGAGGATAAGATGGTTAGGTATCATCACTGACTCAATGGACATGAACTTGAGCACGTGCCAGGAGACAGTGGAGGACAGAGGAGCACGGTGTGCAGCAGTCCATAGGGTTGCCAAGAGTTGGACAAGACTTAGGTACTGACCACCAACAACGATGCTTTACTTCCATTGTATTTTCTATACTCTTGACAAAGTAAGACTTGGACCCATCTATTCTTGAATTTCTCTCATCTTCAAGGAAAGATTTTTCTTACTCAAAACACCAGAAATCCTTCTGTGTGGTTCATCTCTTTTTAAAATTTTTCTGTTTCCTCTTATGGCCTTAGACAGACAAACAAATAACCTCTCCTGATAATTGCAGTAATACTTTAACTTTGAGGCTTTGCCCTCTTCCCAGGTTATCCTGATATCATGTATTATGCTGGATTCTTCATCTTTGTTGACACACAGAGGCCAGTTCCTGTTATATTAGAAAACTGGTTGAAATAATTAACATGGAGCCTAGTTTCAAAAGGAAAGAAAGCAGTCAAATTTGCAAATGGACAAAATGTCCTTCATGATTTCTGTGTCCAGAGCAATCAAAATATCTGTAAAATTACGGCAGCAGCAGTCTTTTTCCAAAATATTGACAGCTTCACAGTACAAAGTCTATGGATTTAGTTTATCAACTAAAGAAACAGTTAAATAATTGTGCCATAGGCAATAATAGCACGATAACAGTTTTCACCATAAATGCTTTCCTTCAGTCTGTATTGTTAAATTCTGCCAAAAAGATTTTTTCAAGTTCCTGCTGAATTAAAAGTGCCACACATTTTAAAGGAAAAGCAATGCCTTAAAAATAAATTTATTGTGTGTTCAACAAAATACTAATACCGTTAATACTCGAAATAAACCTGTAATCTCATTAGAGTCAACAATATCAAACTTCGGTTTAAAAAAATTTCCTTCAAGTAGAATGCTAATTTAGAAAAACTCCTTGATAGCTCTTACCTTAAAATTCTTTGCCCAGGGATATTAACTAGATGGTAACGTGTGGAAATTTCTGTTGGCCTCTTTGTAGACTGTTTCCAAATAGTCACTTATTTCAGAACCAGAGAAACTGGAGCTTAAGAGGGAAAGGGGGAAACCACCCTTAAACAATAGCCCTGCCTTTATTCTCTGTAAGTGCCTAGCAACAGAAGCCCAGAGAAAGAGAAACTAAGATGCCTGAAGGCACTGGCCCCCAGTCTGCTCCTATCCTTTCAATGCTGATGTGATCCTAAGGCTGTTACTAAGAAGTGTTATCCAACCTGGAGATTTAGCCACTGTAATGGAAGTGTTCTGACCAATATAAGGCTAAGAGAGTTTTCTCAAAAAACTTGATAGCGTTATACTTTGGTAATTAATAACATTTAAGTCTGTCTTGAAAACAGGCATGATATATCAATATATATAAATCTTATGTATTACAATTTAGACTTAATTCTATCAGATTTAGGAAACAAAACAAAAAAGTGGAGAAAGCTAAGGTAACTTGTTATAGCTTTTTGATTAACACAATTGCTGCAGGCCTGGGTTACATTACTAAGAGCATTTCATAATCAGCCACCCCTCGCTGATAAAATCTGCTCTAATTCTTTGCTGAAGTGTTCTCTATAGTTTCTTATACAGCTCTAGGGAGTGGATAGAAAATTAGTTCTTGAGAGTTTGCCTCTGACAGAATTTTTCTAGAGTCTAGAAAAGTTTCAGTCAGCTAAATCTCTTTACTCTTAGCTTCGGCCTCTGTTTCAGCCTGTGTCACATTTCTCCTGCTGAGTACAAAGATTTTCCTCCACAAGCTGGTGGGAAGGGCCATGTGCATTGTTGTCTTTTGAATCGCATAGGCTTAGTAGTGCACATGATTAGTGATCAGTTCGTGGTGTTCCTTCTGTAGCTCAAAGGAGTGAAAGCTTTGACAGCAGTTTGATGTGTATTTTGCTCCCTTAAAGAGTTTTCTCTCCCTGATCAGCTCAGACTCCCCAACTAAATGCATGGTTTACAACTGAAAAACAGTCTCCAGGTTATAGTACATTCAGATCTCAGTCTAAAATACATTTGAAAGTTTAGAGGCATATGGATGGAAGTGTATCTAGATTCCAGTGAGTCTTCAGTGTTCTGCTTTTCACACATACATACACACACACAAAGTCTATTTAAGAAAAAAACAACCAAAAATATAAACCCTGACTACAACAATGTTCTTTTTAAAATTTAAAATCCATTTATGCTTCAAATATTTGCATGCTTCATACACAAAAATTGTTTATAACCTTTGAAAAAAAATGGTGTTCTTTTTTCTTTAATGATGTAAGCATTCCAATAGTTACCCTACTCTTATGAAATGGGTAGAATCATAGCAAAGTATCATAAATCTCTCACATGAAATAATCCAAAATTTTATCACAGATTTTGTGAAAATACAACATATAAAAAAGCATTGCATTCAGTTCTATGTTCCACTAAGCTATCCTATTCAGAGTCAATGTAGAAAATTTCTAAATCGTTTTTTAAATATCTGTTAGGTAGTTAGAATAGGACAAAGGAGTTCAGAATGGCGGTGGCCAAAAGACAAGGAAGAGAAAAGCCTGCAAAAATAGAACAAAGGAAGGTCCGAGGACCTGAGTGAGGACCTCAGGTAGAACAAACAGCACTCCTGGCTAGCCCAATTTACATAGGGCAGGCCCAGGGGGAGGAAAAGGCATATAAAAAGAGGAGCCAAAAGGCCGGGGGTCTCTCTCTCCCTCGCGCCCGAGCTCAGGCATTCTCTCTCTCTCTCTCCTCTTCACGTCTTTTGGGTCAGGAGGCCCTCATGTCTTGAGGATGTATTTTCCTTTTATTTTCTAAATAAAACTGAGCTGTAACACTGATCTGTTCGAGAGCTATAACATGGTCTGTTTGAGAGCTGTGACACTCTGAGGGCTTTAACGTCCGTTGCTTCACATTTTTGTTGTGATGAGACAGGACCAAGGAAATTACCTACTCCCCTGACATATCTATCACAAATAGGAGTTAAATAATAATTAGTCATAGGTAAACAAAAATATTTTTGCCTTGACACTAACTTTGACTTATATTTAAAAATAAGAAATGTTTATTTAGGTAATTTTCACATAAAATAGGAAAAGATGATGTTTAAAATAATTATTAAAATAAAAATATAAAATTATTTTTATAGAGACATATGAACACAAGTTTGTGAATCCAACAGAGAATATCCTGTGGTATATTATATAGTATTGGGCATGATAAAATTGAGATTACACTGCAAATGATTAAAGTTACTACTTTTATTTAAATAGTTAACAAACATGAAAACTCTATGTATTAATGCATAATTTAGCATGGGTATATTATATATAACATCTATATAGTATTCTATACACATTATAATATATATACTATATACACATAATATATACATGTGTATACAAACATAATTGTGCTCATGCTCAGTGGCTCTCATGCCCATGTTCAGTCGCTCAGTCATGTCCAGCTCTTTGCAACCCCATAGACTGCAGCCTGCCAGCCTCCTCTTTCCATGGGATTTCCCAGGCAAGAATACTGGGGTGGGTTGCCATTTCTTACCCAGGGGATCTTCCCTAGCCAGGGGTCAAACCCATATCTCCTGCACCTCCTGCATTGGCAGGTGGATTCTTTACCACCGTGCCATCTGGAACCCACATACATCACACACACATACATACATAATATACATGTATAGCATATAGAATATATATCTATATATATAATGTAGTATGCATATAAATTGTGTATGTATCACAAATTAATACAAGGTAAAAGAATGGTATTTTTTAAAGGCAAAAATAAATATATGAAGAGCTATAAGATTATTCAGAGATTACTTTTCATACAGTCAATTTTATAAATTTGTGTTTGTGCATAAAGAAGTGATAGGGATAGAAAGAAAATCTCTTTATAGAAAATTAAGCTTCATTAAGCAAGTTATTTTGTCTTTTTCTCATCACTGTATTTCTAGAGTATGGAACACTTCTGTATTTATTAAATAATTGTTGAAAGCAGTTCTCAAAAAGAATGTCAAGGTTTCTGAAGTCTTTTTAATCCCTAAGTATCTGTTTCTCAACTACACCTAGAGATAATTTATGTACGGTATTACTCTGATCACATGTGATTTCACTGGTGTTAAATCCTTGTCTTCCATTGTGCCTAGAAAATAACCTAGATTCTCAGGCAGTGAGTAATCTTACCACTCTAATCTCATCTCACATAACTCTCTTTTTTGCTTACTATGTCCCAGTCAAGCAAATGTTTTCTAGTTCTTAAACTCGTCACTTTGTCATTGAATGGACCCCTTGCCTAGAAATCTGTGCTCCCATTCTTCCTGAGACTGCGTCCTTCTCATCACTAATTCTCACTTATATAGTTCCCTCTTTCCTATGAGTATCTCCTTCAAATACATATTTCATAATTAGTCATTTGTTACTGTTTATTAATATTGTCTTTCTATCACATGTCAAGATTAGCTGTTTCACTTATTTACTTGTTTTCAATCATTCTTCCAAATGAGTCACTAAATGTCATGATGCCAAAGGAACACACCATCACATCCATTTGTTTTATCATGTTGTCTAGCGTGGCATCTAACATACAGTAAGTGCGTAATAAGAATTGTAAATGAGTGGATTAACTGTACCCTCTGAAACCCACCCCTCTTTGTTTGCATTTTTCTTTAAATACTTAGTTCTTCCAGTCTTGTGTTTGAGTTCTTTGGAATGTAGCTAGAAAGTAAGGTCCTCATTTGGCAAATGAGGCAAATATGTTTTCTATTTCCTACTTTATCCTCCACAGCAATCATACTTCTAGCAGTCTTCGATGGTAGATATTACAAGGTCCCTTTATAGGAATGAAGATTTTTTTTCCCCAAGTGCTGGCAGAGAGCTTCTCAATTGTGACTTCTCTTTGGAAATTTTCTCAGCTGAAGAGAATTGTCTTTCCCAACATATCTTTCAGCAAGAGTCTTCAGCCTGCAGTAAATGACCAAAGTTGAAATATGAAGGCTGACTGCCCCTGCCCCGTTCCAACAATGGACAACTCTGGATGAGATTGGCTTAGATCTTTGTTGGGACTGTGGAGCAGTTCAACATCTCCGACAGGCATTCTCTTCCCCAACCTTTCATCAGCTGTCGATCCTGAGAACACTATCCAATAAACTTCCTTGGAAATAACCTCTATCTCAGATTCTGCTTCCCAGGGAACTTGAAATGTAACATCTGCAAATATTTATTTCCCTCTTTCCCATACCAATAGAACCTGTTATTTTTATCTGTACCACCCAGAATGAAGGCTACATGTTTCTCTGCAGTCAGCCATGGCCTTGTGGCTAAGTTCAGCGGTTACAAGCAGAAGTTGTGCACCTAACTGCCAGAAAGTATCACTAAAGGAAAGAAATACACTTACATCTTTCTTTGCCTCTTCCTCCTGCCTACTAGATGGAATGTTTAGAGTTCTGATAAATACCTGGTATCATAAAAATAACAAGAAATGAAAATCCATGCAGGGCAAAACATTAGGACAGACATGCCTATGTGCTGGACCTCATCATTATCACCATTTGGATTAGCAACATTTCACATGGTTGGTGACGCCATCTTTCTAGAAACACTATCTTCACTTGGAATATGGAGAATACGACTGTCTTGCTTTTTTTATCTCATCTCATTGGGCAGTTTTTCTCAGTTGCTTTTTTTTCTTACTCCTCCTACACTCCCAACATCTGAGGTTAGAATTTCCCCTAGCTTAGTACAATACTTGGGCCTCTTGCATTCCCTATATCTATTTAGTACTTAGAGGTCATCTGTTTAAAGATTTTTAATCTATATCCAGTTGACTCTGACATTTAGAGACATTTATGTCTCTAATTCAATGTTTGCCCTCTAAACTCCCCACAGCCATAGAAAATTGACTAACTTTTCTATAAATCCTCATTTATATGTATAAGGGGTAACTTCAAAACTGAACTTTTGATTTCTCTATCCCCATATTAACAAAATAAAACTAAATATTTGTTCTCTAGCTGCTTCACTCATAGTAAATAATCATAATTCACCCAATTGCTTTCTCTCAAAATGTACATCTAATATAAAAACAAAAGTGATAGCTTCCATTTTCAACATATATTTAGAATTAAACCTATTCCTATGACCTCCACTATTTCCAGCTTAGTGTAAGTTCTCTTCTCTCTCCTAGACCTTTGTGTATTTCAACTCTACTCTGGTTTCTCTATTATAAGTACTGCACAGCTGTCAGAGTGAATTTTTAAATTGTAGGTCATATTATAAAACTACTTCTTAAAACTACACAGTTACTTCCTATCACAGCCACTATAAAATCTGAATTTTTTCGTCATAATATTCAAGTCACTTCATGACTCTCTGCCTGATCTCATTGCCTATAATTCTCCATCTGGCTCACTTCTCTTAGCCATATTGATGTTCTTCCTGCTATAAAAACACATCAAGCTAATCCTATTTCAGGATGTTTTATTTACTGTTTCTTTTGGTTTCATCTCTGTGTGCTTTTCTCCCTTAAATTTGTATGTCTTCTGACAAATATCACCTTAAACATTTTAAAAAAATTTATGTAAGTATGGTTGATT
>SJYQ01092227.1:273618-303887 GCA_006410935.1 Redunca redunca
AGTGAATTAGTTATGCAGATATATATATATATATATATATATATATATATATTCACTCTTTTTTTAGATTCTTTTTCCACACAGGTTTTTACAAGAGTATTGAGTAGAGTTTCCTGTGCTAACAGCAGGTTTTTGTTAGTTACCTATTTTATATATAGTTGTGTGTATAAGTGAACCCTTATCTCCCAATTTATCCCTCCACCTTTTTACTCCCTGGTAACCATAAGTTTGTTTTCTACACCTGTGATTCTATTTTTGTTTTGTAAATAGGTTCATTTATACACCACCCCCTTTTTTTTAGTTTCCACATATAGGTGATAGCATATGACATTTTTCTTTTTCTGACTTATTTCAATCAATATGACAGTCTCTCTATCCATGTGTATCAGTCATAGTTCTTTGTTGCAAATAGTAGAATTCATTATAGGCAATTTAAGAAGAGATAAATGTATTAAAAGATATTACATAACATATTATACCAGCACCAAAACTCATACCAATGATGCTGGGACCCCATTTATGTCAATATTTTGGGGAAAATAAATACCAGAAATGGCCAGTACTATTCTCCTGGACTATGTATTACTACATCTATCAAGAAACTCAGTGTACTGAATGAAAAAAAAAAATCTTCAAGATGTTCAATTCCATATTAAAATCTATGTTAGTGAATATTATTTACAGAATCCAAGATACTGCCTGAATCCTAGATGAAAGATGGCTATGAAAGTAGGTTTTCTATTTTCTATTTTGGAAAAGGTCAAAACTCAATGTAAAAAATTCAAAATGTAATGCAAGTGCTCAAAAAGATTGGTCATCCTTAAATGACATATTCATTGTATATGTAAATGACATATATAAAGGTATATACTGCTTTTATTAATCTTTTTTTAATGCTCTATCACTTTCTGATGTTATAGGCGCTACTTATTTATTGCCAGGTTGTCTATCCATTGAGATATAAGCTCCACGCCCCTCAGCCAGAGCATAAACTGTGTATTCAACTCCCAGTATGACACTCTTTGATATTCTATGATTTTGTTAGCACAGAGATAGACATATATTTTAACTTGGAACTGAATATCATGAAGACTTTTTTCATTTAGGTCACTGAATTTCTTGAAAGATAAAGGTGTCTGGGTCTTCAGGAGTGGTATAAGTGAAGTATCTGCATCAAAGTTATGCTCACTTTGGCATCCTCAGTTGCCTCACCTGTAAACTGGGAATCCCAGTGGTTCTTGCTTCCTAGTTTTGTAGTGAAGTATAAATGAAATAACTTAGGACTCAGCAAAAGACTTTTCTTCTAGAAAATATTCAGTAAATATTAAAGTTATTAATAATATCTATTTTACTTCTATCTCTGTATATTATTAAACAAAATCTCCAGCCTAATAGGACAATTAAACCATCTATTTGAGAGATACATCCTTGAGTGAACACAATGACTCATTTTTAAATTGGACATGTTAGTTGAAAGAAAATATTTTTTTCCATTGAATAATCCACAGAAACTTGTATAGAAAAGAATCCAGGAGCTGCACTGGGTCATTGGAAAGAAAAAAATGATCAAACAACCAAAAATTAATTCATATAGAACATACTTATAATTAAAGTTTATCTGTAAAGTTGGAAAACTGTACAATATTTTACAGTAAAGGTGGAAAAGCAATTCTAGCTACAGGAAGTTGATGGCATAATATTCAATGTTAGTCAGAAATCAACCTATATTATGAAAACTTTGTATGGTGACTTGAGCATCTTAGAATTTTCAAACCCCCATCCCTTAAACTTGAAAAACATGGATAAATTTATCATCAGTCAGCATATGATTAAGGGAAAAGGAGGAGAAAATAATTAAGGTTGAGTCTCTTTCATTCAGTACAAGTTCAGTAATGTGCAATGGAAAAATACATGTCATATTTTTTTAGTATTTAAAAAAATGTGGTCATCAGCATCCAATAATTTTGATCATTCTCTACACCAACTGGTTTGGTTTTGAAGAGTGTCTAATACAGAACGTTAAAATGACACATACGTTAAGAAAGAGTTGTTATTATTAATTTTGAGATAAAAAGGAAAGAAATGTTTAATTTTATAAAAACACAGGCGTAACTTTTAGGAAAACATTTGAAGGAAAAATGAAAGGTTTTGTAAAAATCCTGACAGAATTTATTGCTAAGTCTTCATGTAGCCAAAGTCAAATGCTGCTTTCTAAATGTGTCATAATAATATTGGAACTAAGACCTAACATTTCTAATTGTAACATGTCGAATAAATGCTTATTTGAAAGAACCCTGGGCTACATTTAAACTTGATCATTCTCATTTTCTATGCTGTTAACACTTCGCCTGCTTTTTCCATTTTCTTTTCTCTAGGCATTACATATAATGTTTAAATGTACCTAAACTTTATGTGTGTAAGCTAAGTCCTCTATGATTTAAAAAATAAAATAGCAGATATGTGATTTAGGTGCTAGTATAACAAATTAGTTGTATTAGTATTAATAAGAATCAGTTCAGTCACTCAGTGGTGTCTGACCCTTTGTGACCCCATGGACTGCAGCAGGCCAAGCTTCCCTGTCCATCACCAACTCCTGGAGTTTACTCAAACTCATGTCCATCAAGTCAGTGATGCCATCAAATGATCTCATTCTCTGTTGTCCGCTTTTCCCCTGTCTTCAATCGTTCCCAGCATCCGGGTCTTTTCCAATGAGTCAGTTCTTTGCATCAGGTGGCAAAGTATTGGAGTTCCAGCTTCAGCATGAGTACTTCCAGTAAATATTCAGGACTGATTTCCTTTAGCATGGACTGGTTGGATCTCCTTGCAGTCCAAGGGACTCTCAAGAATCTTCTTCAACACCACAGTTCAAGCATCAGTTCTTCCGCGCTTAGCTTTCTTTGTGGTTCAACTCTCACATCTATACACGACTACTGGAAAAACCATAGCTTTGACCAGATGGACCTTTGTTGGCAAAGTAACGTCTCTGCTTTTGAATATGCTATCTAGGTTGGCCATAACTTTTCTTCCAAGGAGCAAGCTTCTTTTAATTTCATGGCTATAGTCACCATCTGTAGTGGTTTTGGTGACCGCCCCCCCAAAATGTCACTGTTTCTACTGTTTCCCCATCTATGGGACCAGATACCATGATCTTAGTTATTTGAATGTTGACTTTTAAGCCAACTTTTTCATTCTCCTCTTTCACTTTCATCAAGAGGCTCTTTAGTTCTTCTTCGCTTTCTTCCATAAGGGTGGTGTCATCTGCATATCTGAGATTACTGATATTTCTCCCAGAAATCTTGATTCCAGTTTATGTTTCATCCAATCTGGCATTTCACATGATGTACTATGCATAGAAGTTAAATAAGCAGGGTGATAATATACAACCTTGACATGCTTCCCAATTTGAAACCAGTCTGTTGTTCCCTGTTCAGTTCTAATGGTTGCTTCTTAACCCACGTACAGATTTCTCAGGAGGCAGGTAAGGTGGTCTGGCATTCCCATCTCTTGAAGAATTTTCCACAGTTTGTTGTGATCCACACAGTCAAAGGTTTTGCTGTAGTCAATAATGCAGAAGCAGATGTTTTTCTGGAATTCTCTTGATTTTTCTGTGATCCTATGGATGTTAACAATTTGATATTTGGAGAGGAGCTTTAGTTAAGGGCTAATTTTGCTTGACTACTGAGACAAGAGCATTCCTCGTACTTTGATGCCTTATGAAGTAATGTGGTTTTCCACTTTATGTATTAGGAACATGCACTTATCCTGACCCTGTGTGAGATGTAGAGTTTGTTTCTACAAACTGTTTTCTGCATGGTTTTTCCCCAGCTTCAGATTGTTTCCTCAGATGAATATGCTCAATAGTACTTGGCCACACACTTAAGCATGGCCCTCTGGGGAACTCTCTCTGCAGGTCTTTCTCTTAGTTTTCTGCCCTGCAAGCTCTTACCACCTTTACTTTTCCAGTCTCCCATTTTGACTCACTGAACTTAAAGAGAACCTTCCACTCCCTGTGCCATGGCTGGATTCTTTCTCTAGTTTGTAATCTCAGGCAACCAAAAGCCTCACTGCCTTTGTTTCTCATGTATCAGTGATCACTACTGCCTGATATCCAAGGTCCAGAAAGCTGTTGTTTTATTTTTTTTCTGATTTTTTTAGTTGTATCGAGCAAGGGAATAAAGCCAATCCCTGTTACTCCATGATAGATGTAATTAGAAGTTTGTTCATTCAACTTCCTTAGGGGCCTGTATCTGTTTAAGAGATGTAATACTGAGGACTTGTTTACATTTGTGTAACATATACTGATCTGTAAGGTTATTTTCAAAATACTCAAAATCAATTCATCATTGTGAGATTATTATCATTGAATGTCATATACAGCTAAACACAGAGAAGAAAATAATCTTGAAATCTTTCCTTATGTGAGCTATCAGTAGTGTCAAGAGATGAGTATAATACTTCATTCTGGAAATAAATGGGATTTAAAAAAAATTTTTTACTATTTCTATTTCCACTCTTAGAATAACTATAGATAAGAGTGTAATTCTAAAAAGTAGTTTTATAATTCCACTGGTAAATGTAGTAACATTAGAAAAGACTCTGACTCAAGCAAATTTGAAATTACCTACTATTGAATGCTAAGCCGCCTCTGTGAAAAACAGTATAAAGTAACTTGAAATGTTGCTCAAACTAAGGGTTGTTTTGTAACATCACAAACCTAAATTGTTTAGAAATTTCCTGGATACCCTTTTATCTATTAGTATGTAAACAAATTCATTACACCAACAAATCTTTTAGACAAACTGGGAAGAAGAAGATGACAGAGATGTAGTAGTCAATAATTTATATGCACAGAAGACTGTTGTTTTTTGAAATCTCATGAACTGCAGCATACCAGGCTTCCTGTCCTTCTCCATCTCCCAGAGTCTGCTCAAACTCATGTCTATTGAATTGGTCCATCTAGTCGAAGCTATGGTCTTTCCAGTGGTCATGTATGGATGTGAGAGTTGGACCAAAAAGAAAGCTGAGCACCAAAGAATGGATGCTTTTGAACTGTGGTGTTGGAGAAGACTCTTGAGAGTCCCTTGGACTGCAAGGAAATCCAACCAGTCCATCTTAAAGGAAATCAGTCCTGAATATTCATTGGAAGGACTGATGCTGAAGGTGAAGCTCCAATACTTTGGCCACCTGATGTGAATAATGGACTCATTGGAAAAGACCCGGATGCTGGGAAAGATTGAAGACAGAAGGAGAAGGGGACAACAGAGGATGAGATGGTTAGGTGGCATCGCTGACTTGATGGACATGAGTTTGAGCATGCTCCAGGAGTTGGTGATGGACAGGGAAGCCTGGCATGCTGCAGTCCATGGGGTCGTGAAGAGTTGAATGTGACTGAGCATCTGAACTGAACTGATTGAGTTGGTGATGCCATCCAACCATCTCATCTTCTGTCACCTCCTTCTACTTCTACCCTCAATCTTTCCTAGTATCAGGGTCTTTTCTAATAAGTCAGCTCTTCGCATCAGGTGGCCAAAGTATTGCAGCTTCAGCTATAGCATCAGTGCTTCCAATAAATATTCAGGGTTGATTTCCTTTAGGATTGACTTGTTTGATCGCTTTGTTGTCCAAAGGACTCTCAGGCGTCTTCTCCAGTAACACAATTCAAAAGCATCAATTCTTTGGTCATCAGCCTTCTTTACGGTCCAGCTCTCACATCCCTACATACTATTGGAAAAACCATAGCTTTGACTATATGCACCTTTGTTGGCAGTGATGTCTCTGCTTTTTAATACAGAAGATTAGCTGATTACGAAGAAAAAAATAGAGTATTTAAACATATTTCTTTGGAATTCTATTTTTATTTAACCAAGATACAGAGTCTATTGTAGAGTTGTTTCATTGTTCAGCATACTGAAATAAACTCAAAATTTTTTAGTAATAAAAAGTCACAGACAACAATCAAGTATAATTTTAATTTTCTCTTTTCCTCTGGAATACAAACATTTATTTAGTATGTTGACTTTGTTATTATCAGTACTTAAGATCTTCTGGCAAAATAAAAGCCAAAACTATAGTAATTAAACATATAATCACNCTATTTCTGCTTTATTGACTATGCCAAAGCCTTTGACTGTGTGGATCACAATCAACTGTGGAAAATTCTAAAAGAGATGGGAATACCATACCACCAGACCTGCCTCTTGAGAAACCTATATGCAGGTCAGGAAGCAACAGTTAGAACTGGACATGGAACAACAGACTGGTTCCAAATAGGAAAAGGAGTACATCAAGGCTGTATATTGTCACCCTGCTTATTTAACTTATATGCAGAATATAGCATGAGAAACGCTGGGCTGGAAGAAGCACAAGCTGGAATCAAGATTGCCGGGAGAAATATCAATAACCTCAGATATGCAAAGAACACCACCCTTATGGCAGAAAGTGAAGAGGAGCTAAAAAGCCTCTTGATGAAAGTGAAAGAGGGGAATGAAAAAGTTGGCTTAAAGCTCAACATTTAGAAAACGAAGATCATGGCATCTGGTCCCATCACTTCATGGGAAATAGATGGGGAAACAGTGGAAACAGTGTCAGACTTTATTTTTGGGAGCTCCAAAATCACTGCAGATGGTGATTGCAGCCATGTAATTAAAAGATGCTTACTCCTTGGAAAGAAAGTTATGACCAACCTAGATAGCACATTAAAAAGCAGAGACATTACTTTGTCAACAAAGGTCCATCTAGTCAAGGCTATGGTTTTTCCAGTGGTCATGTATGGATGTGAGAGTTGGACTGTAAAGAAAACTGAGTGAGGGAGAATTGATGCTTTCGACCTGTGGTGTTGGAGAAGACTCTTGAGAGTCCCTTGGACTGCAAGGAGATCCAACCAGTCCATCCTAAAGAAGATCATTCCTGGGTGTTCATTGGAAGGACTTGATGCTGAAGCTGAAACTCCAATACTTTGGCCAGCTCATGTGAAGAGGTGACTCATTGGAAAAGACCCTGATGCTGGGAGAGATTTGGGGCAGGAGTAGAAGGGGATGATGGAGGATGAGATGGCTGGATGGCATCACTGACTGGATGGACATGAGTGTGGGTGAAGTGTGGGAGTTGGTGATGGACAGGGAGGTCTGGAGTGCTGCGATTCATGGGGTCACAAAGAGTCGGACACGACTAAGCAACTGAACTGAACTGAAACAAGCTAAATAATTTAAAACATAAATTTTATTCTTCCTAATCAAAAATATAATTATGTATTGCCATAGTTGAATAATCATTCAAAATTGATTATCTTCATTGTTCAGAACAAAAAGTCATTCTCTTCTTTAACATTTGTAAAAAAAAACTTAGGGTTCATTATCTTTTGAAACAATCTTTATTATCACCTATATCTGCTTTTTTGCTTTTCATTTTTAGTTCATTTTCATTGAAATAATTATCTTTTAAAATAGTTGTTAACTTTTAAATGCTTATATAATACTTGTATTTTTAGCAGTTTCAAAGCTATAACACATGCTATACAATATATTAAAAAATAAATGTCATATTCACTTGAACCCACATTCAGAAATACAATGTGAATAAAGGACCATGTTTTTCTCTTTTTGATGATGGATAAACTGGTTCTAAACTTTTTTTTTTAATTTAGCAAGAAAGAGATTATAGGTTTAAGGCATGTGCTATTTTGTTTTTAAACAACAGATGGCAGCACCAAATTCACTATTCACTTTATAATTTTTTTCTATGTTTTCCTTTTTCAGTCTTTTTTATTTTAAGCTCACGATAACTTTCTTAGCATTAGAAACACAATCAGTTTTAATTCAAGAAATACATTTTTACTGACATTCAGTCTTGAAGAATAATGTTTGTAGAATCTTGAACAAAATACTGTTCTTTCAGAATTAATGACTGACAGTAGTTGAAGAGCTGATTGCTCAAATTTCAGAGACATTAACATCAAAACAAATGAAGTCAAACTCATAATCTAACTTATTACACTAATAGCTCTGGAATGCTCCAATGTTAAACCAGGATAATCTCCTCTGACGATCCCTAGGTTTTAGGAGGGTCTACCAGTTCATCCTAAAGGAGACCAGTCCTAGGTGTTCATTGGAAGGATTGATGCTGATGCTGAAACTCCAATACTTTGGCCACCTCATGCAAAGAGTTGACTCATTGGAAAAGACCCTGATGCTGGGAGGGATTAGGGGCAGGAGGAGAAGGGGACGACAGAGGATGAGATGACTGGATGGCATCACCAACTCGATGCACATGAGTTTGGGTGAACTCCGAGAGTTGGTGATGGACAGGGAGGTCTGGTGTGCTGCGGTTCATTGGGTCACAAAGAGTCTGACACGACTGAAGTGACTTAGCAGCAGCAGCAGCAGCAGCAAGTAGCCACTGGGAAGCCAAGACACACAGAGATTTTAAAAGGTAAATAAAATATTTGTGTTGTTTAGTCGTGTCTGACTCTGTGCGATCCCATAGACGGCAGCCCACCAGGCTCCCCCGTCCCTGGGATTCTCCAGGCAAGAACACTGGAGTGGGTTGCCATTTCCTTCTCCAATGCATGAAAGTGAAAAATGAAAGCGAAGTCGCTCAGTCGTGTCCAACCCTTTGAGACACCATGGACTGCAGCCTACCAGGCTCCTCCGCCCATGGGATTTTCCAGGCAAGAGTACCAGAGTGGGTTGCCATTGCCTTCCCCTAACAGTAACAGTAACAGTTGCTAAGTCCTGTCCCATGAACTGTAGCCTGTCAGGCTCCTCTGTCCATGGGATTTCCCAGGCAAGAATATTGGAGAGGGTTGCCATTTCTTTCTCCAGATGATCTTTCTGACCCATTGTTCATATCCAAGTGTCCTGCACTGGGGGGTGGACTCTTTACAATTGAGCCAGCCACCAGCAAAGCCAAAATAAAATATAAAATTTGCCAAATTGCCTTTTTGTTTTCCACTCAAGCACTATAGTCTAGGGTAGAGATGTGGGAAAAGAGCTGAGGAGAAGGAAGAAAGATGGGGGGAAAAAAAGTTTATTCTCACAATAGAGAAACAGTCCAGTCTGGTGTAGGAAGAACAGATTCATTTATAAAGAATTTTGCCACGAACATGAGTTATCAGCAGAAGAGTTTAGTCAGCAGCTTCCTCCTGCTGGCTTTCTTCTTCTAGCGCATCCTGGGGCTGCCAGGCAGTGCTGGAGGCAGAGTTGCCAAACTGAGGCGCATGTCTGCTTGTGTGTTCCGTCAGGTTCCACTTGCAGTATCCTCAGTGACGCACCATGTTGTTGTAACAGATGCTTTTCTTAGAACAGCATTTTGGAAATCTAGCCTAAGCTATTCTCTTGAATGATTATAGTTATCCCATTTGCCTTGTTTATATCCTTTTCCATTAAAAACATTTTTCCTTTCTATCTTTTTTATCACTCAAAAGTTGAGTTATCATATATCTCTGTTCTCGTGACTTAGCCAAGTATTAATAATTTATCCTTTTCCATGTTTCCTACTTCATTCTTTTCAAATCCTTTCTATGCTTGACAAAATAGATTTTGAATATAACTCAACTATTTTAATACCCTTTAATGTATGTTGTTTTCTATTTTCTCTTTTCTGTATGAGATTATCACTGCATGGGTAGCTTAAAAGAGACCTCCACTGCAGTTTTTACATTCACTATTTTCACGTCTCTACTGATTTATGTAAATGGCTTTTTCTGTTATTTTTACTGTACTATAAGCAATGTACATTTGCTCTACTGATTTAATCACATCAAGAGTAAGATTTAACTGCTTTAATCTATTTTCCCAGAATTTAAAACAAAACAAAAAACCTCATTCCTGGTTGTGCGGAACTCTAGGATATTATTACAGTGGAATGTCATGATGTTTTTAAAATGAAACGAGCAAATGAACCAAAATACCAAGACAAAAGTCTATGGTATCTAAGATGTATTGGAATCTCTGAGGGGGACTCAGGTAAGCGAGGGGACGACAGCAGCGACAGGGCTGCTGGCATCTTGTTCGCCACCTAGAGTCCACCCAGAGAATGAGAGCGGTAGCAGAGGGAGCAAGCGGAGGCGCTCACAGGTGACGGACAAGCTCATACACGAATGAGGAAGATCAGTCTTTCTAGAAAAATGTAGCTATCCAATGCCATCTTTCCGATTTCCATTCTTGACACAGATGTGGCACATTAGGATTCCCTTCAATTGCAAACAGGAGGAAAATGCAAAATAACAGTGGCTTCTATAAGATGGGAATAACTTCTCTCTTGTGGAGAAATTCACAGACAGTCAAGCACTGAGATGGCAACTGTATTCCAAAAAGTTGACAAAGCTGTATGTAATCCACAGCTCTGCCATTTCTAGTATATGGCCGACGTCCTCAGAGTCCAAAACGTCAGGGAGCGTCAAAACACAAAGCAAGGACTTCCCTGGTGGTACAGTGGATAAGAATCTGCCAGCTAATTCAGGGGACCCCGATTCAATCCCTGGTCTGGGAAGATCCCACATGCCCCAGAGGAACTAAGCCCTTGGGTCACAACTTCTGAGCCAGCAAGCTGCAGTCAGTGAAGCCCGTGTACGCCAGAGCCTGTGGTCCACGAGAGAAGCCACCGCAATGGGAAACCAGTGCATGGAGGCCAAGAGGAGCCCCTGCTCGCTGCAGCCAGAGAAAGCCTGTGTACAACAAAGACCCAGCGCAGAAACACACACACACGCACACACCGCAGTAAAAAACACAGTACCATATCTGTGTTTCAGGAATTACCATTAAGAAATCTACGAAAAAGAAAAAGAGATCAAATGTTGTGTAACAGCTGTCTCCTTTTAAGGAAGGTCCTAGAAGCTATCATTGTGACACTCATGCTAACAATTAATTGGCCAAAACCTCATCTCATATCACACCAAACTGCAAGAGATTATAGAAAATGTATCTTCTCCCCTCTGCTTGGACATTATCCCAGAGTATTTCTCAATACAGAAAGCTATGTAATCAATGTGAAAAAGCCAGAGTGGAAGTACAAATGCTGTACTAATTGCCTCTTTCATTATTGGTTGTGGCAATCAAATCCAAATGAGTTTGATTGAAATTGAAAATAGGGAAGATGCAGTATTCTCTGTTGTTATGGTAACTGAGATAGTTGAAATATGTGCATTATTTTCACAGCATAAATGATATACTTCTAAGTATATATTTTATAAATTTGCTGCAGTGTTTGCTTAATAAACAGAGTATAAAGGAATATTTGTTTCTCGGTTGGCAAAAATCACAGTTTTGACTGATTTGACAAAATTTTAGCAGCTCTGTAATTTATTTGATTTAATTTAATTTTCATCTTATCCTCACAATGAGTAACTTGAAATTTAAAGGTCTAAACAGGAAAAATTTAAATCTGAATATGTTGGTTGGTCAACATAATTTTAACTTGTAATTCAGTAACAGATAAATAAGTCATTTCACTGGATCTGAGCCATCTCAAAGAGAACATCATCAATTGCACAGTCACTAGAGATTTAAAATAAACTACAGGACTTCCTGGGCTATCTAGGTGAAGTTAGTGATAAAGAACCCACCTGCCAATGCAGGAGATGTAAGAAACACAGGTTCAATCCCTGGGTTGGGAAGGTCCCCTGGAGGAGAGCATGCCAACCCACTCCAGTATTCTTGCCTAGAGAATCCCATGGACAGAGGAGTCTGGTGGACTACAGTCCATAAGGTCTGTATGGGACAAACAGTGGGACACCACTGAAGTGACTTAGCATGCACAGGACCTCCTTGGTGGCCTAGTGGTCAGGATTCTGAGCTTTCACCGTTTTGGCTTGGGTTCAGTCTCTGGTTGGGGAGGGTCCTATAAGCTGTGAGGTGTGGTAAAGAGAAAAAATGTTAAAAAAAAAATAATAAAGTAACCTACAGAGTAAGGTTATGTTCTTATAGTCCACAAAATGTTATAGTCCACGTATTCAGAAAAACATTTTGTTTATGTTATGTGCATGTATAAGATATATATAAGATATATATATATATATATATATATACACACACACACATATGGATTATTGGGTATAAAGTTGTGAAAGATAAGGCAAATTTTAAACTTTTGACCATAGTTGAAACTTTATGTTTTCAAAAACTAAAATTTATAATGTTTAGTGTTTTGATAAATGCATCATGGTTATATAGATGGTAACATGAGGGGAGACTGAGTGAGAGATACACAGGGACTCTCAGTGCTTTACAACTCTTCTGTAAAGGTTATATTATTTAAAATTTTTTTAATGGCAGGTCTTAAATACACTAGAAACACTTATTCAGGGTTTTATTGGTGTTATAGCTAATATGTTAATAATGTTACATACAGAAAGACAAGGAAAATAGTCTGAATATGGCTACTAGGTCATTCACATTCAGCCTTATCAACTTTACCTCAGGCTGGAGTATAACATCTCCCTGACTTAGATACATGGTTATACTCAGAATTTAAATCAAATACCAAGAGCATTGAAATATCAAGGACTCACTATGTGTCAGGAAACGATAAAGTCCCTTAACCTTTCTTCACCGGCTCCAAGTGTCTTAGAGAAAGCACAGCTTACACTCATGAGTGGGGATCTATAGCTTCAAAAGGCAAGTGTGGAAGTATTTAATACAATGATTCATTAAAATGTTGAAATAAAGAAAAATTAATTCAGCTTTTCTTTTAGCTCAATTATTTTCCTACCTTCTTATTCACAATTGAAGCTAAAACCACTCCCCCAGGTGCCCAAGAGAAAAACTAACTCAGAAATGTATGATTTTGTAGCAGAGATACAGCCTTGTTTACATTCAACCCTCTTCTCCATTGAGCCCTGCAGTTCAGCTTGATCTGAACTGTTCAGCATCAGCTCCCGCATAGTCTCTACCTACACAGGAGCAAAACAATCTTTTGTTCTTTGCTCATATGATTCATCCCATACTGCACAATCAGCTTTTCCTAGTGCAAGTCAATATCTCTGGACCTTCCCTGAAATATGCTGCCCCACCTCACATACATACAAACATACTCAAGGAGTTTTAACACCTAACACTGAACTCCAGATCTACTCAGTTCAACAAATCAAAAACATTTCACTGTAGGCTCTAAACTAAAGGAGAAGGCAATGGTACCCCACTCCAGTACTCTTGCCTGGAAAATCCCACAGATGGAGGAGCCTGGTAGGCTGCAGTCCATGGGGTCGCTTGGAGTCGGGTACGACTGAGCGACTTCACTTTCACTTTTCACTTTCATGCACTGGAGAAGGAAACGGCAACCCACTCCAATGCTCTTGCCTGGAGAATCCCAGGGATGGGGGAGCCTGGTGGGCTGCTATCTATGGGGTCACACAGGGTTGGACACTACTGAAGCGACAGCAGCAGCAGCAGCAGCTAAACTAAACACTTTTATTCACAGAAAATTAAGACCAAATTTCTGAACTTACAAAAACAGTGGGGGCATTGGCAATCTAACATTATATATATATTTTTTGTATTGTCCAAATTTGGTCTATTTTAATCTGAATGGACTGGGGATTTCCTAGATCTGCTGTCCGCAACTCTTTTCCCTTCACTTATAATGTCTCCCCTTTCCCAATCATTTTCTTTACCATGATCCATACAGATGGAACCGAAGGGTCTCTGTTGTGAATTTTTCCCTAAACCATACAGCAACAAATGATCTCCCTATTTTCTTTTAAAGCAAACTTTTTTTACACAATTACTGCATACCTATGAAGTTTCAAGACACCAGAGACTTGCCATTACAGTTCCCTAATATAATTTATTTAATGCTCCTTAGAGAATAACTTGTGATGTTGCCTGTGAATAATGGCTTCCAAAGACTCCAAGATTCTTTGTGCATTTTTTTGATGAGGATGATTCTTGCAAGTCTTTAAGTATACAAGGAAGTGTCAACCACAGCTACTTCCTGCCTTAACAGTGAACAGTTACATTTACTGTTTGTAATTTTATGTTGTAGACTTAATCCACCTTCCTGTCACGTCTCCTCTTGAACTCTTCAGGAAATAAGCACTGAGCGTTCAGAGTGTGATCTCCTTTGATGTCGACCTCACCTGCCTCTTACGCACCACTACCAGAGGACTGGGGATGGGCCAGGGATAGAGTCAGAACAGCTGTCAGGTTTGTGCAGAAGTGTCCATTCCACCCCCAGCTTGGCTGAAGATCTGTTCACAAGAAAACAACCTCATCACATGGAGGAGAAGAAAGAGAGGACATGTATCAGAAAGACCCACAGGCGATGTAGAGCAATGTCTTAGAAGCTCTCAGGAGAGACAGGTGTGGCTACCCTGGCACCTGGAAGTATAGCATGGGTGGAATGGAGCCCGTAGGATGAATGGCACAATGGCTGGAGGGCACACAGGGCAGCAGATGCCTGCCAGCACTTTGGCCTATCCTAGTACTGTATTTCGGGAGAAGGCACTGGCACCCCACTCCAGTACTCTTGCCTGGAAAACCCCATGGACGGAGGGGCCTGGAGGGCTGCAGTCCATGGGGTCGCTAGGAGTCGGACATGACTGAGCAACTTCACTTTCACTTTCCACTTTCATGCATTGGAGAAGGAAATGGCAACCCACTCCAGTGTTCTTGCCTGGAGAATCCCAGGGACGGGGGCGCCTGGTGGGCTGCCGTCTATGGGGTCGCACAGAGTCGGACACGACTGAAGCGACTTAGCAGCAGCAGCAGCAGTGCTATATTTCGGAGGATTCCCAGGTGGTGCTAGTGGTAAAGAACTCACCTGTCAATGCAGGAGACATAAGAGACGCAGGTTCAAACCCTGTGTCGGGAAGATCCCCTGGAGGAGGGCACAGCAACCCACTCCAGTGTTCTTGCCTGGAGAATCCCATGGGTAGACAAGCCTGGTGGGCTACAGTACATAGGGTCACGAAGTGTCAGACATGACTGAGCAACTTAGCACGCATACATGCACACATAGTGCGGCACCCTGGAGGAAACGTGAACAGGTAAGAGTCCTTGCAGGAGCTCAGACACAGAGCTCAAGCCCCCTCAGCCAGCTGTAGTAGGCTCCTAGCTCAGAGCCTTGAACTCGTACTGTGTTCAGCATGAGCAGGTCACGTGAATACAGTGTGTTGGCAAGATAGATTCTGACTGTCCCTTTGTGCATAGTCTCAATAAAGAAATATTTTCCAGCCAGCAGGAAGTGGTGCTGTGACGTCCTCCTGAGCCTGTCCTCAACATAGGGTCCCCAAACAAAGCTAATAATATAAACACGAGCCCTGGGATTCTTAGGGGCCTGGGGATTCATGTGGCCCACTCCATAAGGAACAGGACTGGGAAGTAGGGAGAAGGGCTGGTAATGGGAATCCTTTTCCAAGTTCTGGATTGTCCCTTCTGGAAAGTTCTGCTGACTTGGCAGGTCCCAGCTCTGGAGGGAGAAGGACTTAGAGAGTTTTGGAGAAGGCACTCACTCCAAAAATCAGCAGGGTTAAATGTAGAGTTCCATCATGCAAAAAGTTTTAAAAAATCCCCTTCACCCAAATGGTAATAGGAAGAAGTTAAAAATGTATCTTTCCCAGCTTTGCTCAGTGTTTAAATTACCTTAATGACCTAGGGCAGAGTAAGGTGTTGGGAAAAAATTCAGGAGAATTTAGGGAACATCTCTATGGATATCCAAGAAATGTGGGAAAACAGACCCTAATAATAGAAATGGCTACCTTTTCCTTCAGCCATTGAAATGAAATTTGAAAAGTTCATTTGCTTGTCCTTGCACCTGCCTACAGCTTGGTCCCAGTTATCCAAATTGACTCTCATAGCAGTATCTACGTGATGAAGAGTGTTTCTTTCATCCTCAAAATTTCCAATCCATGTTCTCTTCTGATAACCTTATGAATAATGCTTAAAGTTGGCTCACTTAAATCATAATTTTTAACTCCCTTATTACCTATCTGATGGTTCAAATATCTGAGTTCAGTTCAATTCAGTCACTCAGTCCTGTATGACTCTTTGAGACACCATGGACTGCAGCACACCAGGCCTCCCAGTCCATCACCAACTCCCAGAGTTTGCTAAAACTCATGTCCATTGAGTCAGTGATGCCATCCAAGCATCTCATCCTCTATTGTCCCCTTCTCCTCCTGCCTTCAATTTTTCCCAGCATCAGAGTCTTTTCAAATGAATCAGTTCTTTGCATCAGATGGGCATCAGGTATTGGAGCTTCAGCTTCAACATTAATCCTTCCAATGAATATTCAGGTCTGATTTTCTTTAGGATGGACTGGTTGGATCTCCTCGCAGTCCAAGGGACTCTCAAGAGTCTTCTCCAACACCACAGTTCAAAAGCATCAATTCTTCAACACTCAGCTTTCTTTATAGTCCAACACTCACATGCATACATAACTATTGGAAAAGCATAACTTTGTCTAGATGGACCTTTGTTGGCAAAGTAATAATGTCTCTGCTTTTTAATACGCTCTCTAGGTTGGTCATAACTTTTCTTCCAAGGAGTAACCGTCTTTTAATTTCATGGCTGCAGTCACCATCTGCAGTGATTTTGGAGCCCTCCCCAAAAAAGTCTGTCAAGGTTTCTACTGTTTCCCCATCTATTTGCCACGAAATGATGGGACCAGATGCCATGATCTTCGTTTTCTGAATGTTGAGCTTTAAGCCAACTTTTTCACTCTCCTCTTTCACTCTCATCAAGAGGCTTTTTAGTTCCTCTTTCCTTTCTGCCATTAGGGTGATCTCATCTGCATATCTGAGGTTATTGATATTTCTTCCAGCAATCTTGATTCCAGCTTGTGCTTCATCCAGCCCAGCATTTCTCATGATGTACTCTTCATATAAGGTAATAAGCAAGGTAACAATATACAGCCTTGATGTACTCCTTTCCCTATTTAGAACCAGTCTGTTGTTCCATGTCCAGTTCTAACTGTTGCTTCCTGGCCTGCATACAGATTTCTCAAGAGGCAGGTTAGGTGGTCTGGTATTCCGATCTCTTTCAGGATTTTCCACAGTTTATTGTAATCCACACAGTCAAAGGCTTTGGCATAGTCAATAAAGCAGAAATAGATGTTTTTCTGGAACTCTCTTGCTTCTTCCATGATCCAGTGGATGTTGGCAATTTGTTCTCTGGTTCCTCTGCCTTTTCTGAAACCAGCTTGAACATCTGGAATTTCATGGTTCATGTATTGCTGAAGCCTGACTTGGAGAATTTTGAGCATTACTTTACTAGCATGTGATGTGATATGAGTGCAACTGTGCGAGACTTTGAGCACTCTTTGGCATTGCCTTTCTTTGGGATTGGAATGAAACCTGACCTTTTCCAGTCCTGTGGCCACTGCTGAGTTCTCCAAATTTGCTGGCATATTGAGTGCAGCACTTTCACAGCATCATCTTTCAGGATTTGAAATAGCTCAACTGGAATTCCATCACCTCTCCTAGCCTTGTTCATAGTAATGCTTCCAAAGGCCCACTCGACTTCACATTCCAAGATATCTGGCTCTAGGTGAGTGATCACATCATTGAGAATATCTGGGTCATGAAGATCTTTTTTGCATTGTTCTTCTGAGTATTCTTGCCATCTCTTCATAATATCTTCTGCTTCTGTTAGGTCCATACCATTTCTGTCCTTTATCGAGCCCATCTTGGCATAAAATATTCCCTTGGTATCTATTGTTTTCTTGAAGAGATCTCTAGTTTTTCCCATTCTATTGCTTTCCTCTATTTCTTTGCATTGATCACTAAGGAAGGCTTTCTTATCTCTCCTTGCTATTCTTTGGAACTCTGTATTCAAATGAGTATATCTTTCCTTTTCTCCTTTTCCTTTCACTTCTCTTCTTTTCATAGCTGTTTGTCAGGCCTCCTCAGACAGCCCTTTTGCCCTTTTGCATTACTTTTCTTGGGGATGGTCTTGATCTCAGCCTCCTGTACAACTTTACTCCATAATTCATCAGGCACTCTGTCTATCAGATCTAATCCCTCGAATCTATTTCTCACTTTCACTGTATAATTGTAAGAGATTTAAGTCATATCTGAATGGCCTAATGGTTTTCCCTACTTTCTTCAATTTGTCTGAATTTGGCAATAAGTAGTTCATTATCTGAGCCATAGTCAGCTCCCAGTCTTGTTTTTGCTGAGTGTATATAGCTTCTCCATCTTTGAGTGTAAAGAATATAATCAATCTGGTTTTGTTGATGTCCATGTGTAGAGTCTTCTCTTGTGTTGTTGGAAGAGGGTGTTTGCTATGACCCTGCACTCTCTGGTCATTAGCAAAACTCTATTAGCCTCTGCCCTGCTTCATTCTGTACTCCAAGGCCAAGTTTGCCCATTACTCCAGGTATTTCTTGACTTCCTACTTTCGCATTCCAGTCCCCTATAATGAAAAAGACATCTTTTTTGGGTGTTAGCTCTAGAAAGTCTTACAGGTCTTCATAGAACCATTCAGCTTCCTTCAGCATTATTGGCTGGGGCATAGACTTGGATTGTTATAATATTGAATGGTTTGCCTTGGAAATAAACAGAAATCATTCGTCATTTTGAGATTGCATCCAAGTACTGCATTTCAGACTTTTTTGTTGACTATGATGGCTACTCCATTTCTTCTAAGGGATTCTTGCCCACAGTAGTAGATATAATGGTCATCTGAGTTAAATCATCCATTCCATTGCATTTTATTTAGCTGATTCCTAGAATATTGATGTTCACTCTTGCCATCTCCTGTTTCACCACTTCCAATTTGCCTTGATTCATGAGCCTACCATTCCAGGTTCCTATGCAATATTGCTCTGTATAGCATTGGACTTTGCTTCTATCACCGGTCACATCCACAACTGGGTGTTGCTTTTGCTTTGGCTCTGCCGCTTCATTCTTTCTGGAGTTATTTCTCCATTGATCTTCAGTAACATATTGGGCACCTACGGACCTGGGGAGTTCACCTTTCAGTGTCCTATCTTTTTCCCTTTTCATACTGTTCATGGGGTTCTTGAGGCAAGAATACTGAAGTGGTTGCCATTCCTTTCTCCAGTGGACCACGTTTTGTCAAGACTCTCCACCATGACCTTGTGCGGCCTCAATGGCATGGCTCATATTTTCATTGAGTTAGATAAGGCTGTGGTCCATGTGATAAGACTGATTAGTTTTCTGTGATTGTGGTTTTCAGTCTGTCTGCCCTCTGAAGGAGAAGGATAAGAGGCTTATGGAAGCTTCCTGATCAGAGAGACTAACTGAGGGGGAAACTGAATGTGTACAAATACCTCATTTGTACACATTCACTTCCTGTGTTATTTGAGAACGCTGCATATGAAAAGGTTCCTAATTAAAAACCACTCTGAAAAGTCTCATTATTACTTCTTCTCTGCTTCAGATAACCTCTGTTTTATGATTGATTTCAGCCACAAAACTCCCCTGTCCCATGAGAGGATTTAGCCTTCAAACTGGTATTTGGAGCATCGTCATGCCTGCATTCCTGAAATACAGCTCCCCACTTCCCTATTTGGGATCCTTCCACAGACCCTATAAACAAGCAATTACACGAGGCTCTATTATTGTCCACGGAACAACTTGTGGGCCAAAAAAGTAAAATACTCAGTGCTGTTTAAATGTATAAATATGCACAGCAGCTCAATGTGTTTTTTATTGGATTAACAACATGCTTTTACATTGTGATACTGCCAAAAACCCCCTGATATTTCAAAGCCGGGAACATTCACACTGGAGAAAAAGGAAGAGTTACTCCAGGTTATGTCAATGACCTCTTTGTAAAAATGTTGTCAGCTTCTTTGCCTAAAGCAGCACAAAAGAGTGCATGCTCAAGAACAAAACTCTGGATCAACCCAACCAGGGTCCATTGCACAAACCTATGGCTTTGATACTCTGTTTCCTTATCTGCAAAGCAAATATTATTATTAATACCCAATACAGTTCAGAGGACTGAATGAGGTTAATTTAAAGCACTTAGGTCACTGCCTGAGTCATATTGGTGTTAGCTATCTTTAGATTCATTTGAGTGAGGCAGTCATAGTGATATGTTTATAACTTACTTATCCACAAGATGGGCTTTCCAGATAGCAGTGTTAAAGAATCTGTCAGCTAATACAAGAGATGCAGGAGACTCAGTTTCGATCCCTGCGTTAGGGAAGATCCCCTGGAGAGGAAATGGCAACCCACTCCTGTATTCTTTCCTGGGAAATCCCGTGGACAGAGTAGCTTGGCAGGCTAACATGGGGTCGCAAAAAGTTGGACATGACTTAGGGACTGAACATGCATGTACACCCACAGAATTAATATAAAGAAAAATTCATTTTTGTAGTCTAAGTTGCTAAAAGAAATTGAAATTAAAATAGTAAAATTGTCAATAATTTGTGTTTCCTTGACTCAGCCCTTTGGACGTTTCAGCCAGCTTAGTTCTGTGGTCCTCCATGTATCCTTCCTGGGCCAGCAGCATTAGCATCACCTGAGGAAGGAGCTAGAAATGCACATTCTTGTGCCTCACTCTGGGGCTGACTGAAAACCACTGTTTTAGTGTGATTAGAGGAAAACCAACCAAAGCACTGTACTTAGCGTCATGTAGGGGAAAAGAGAAATCTGATATTGGTACTTTCCTCATTTTCAGATGTTTCTGCTTATAGAAATCAGATCAAACTCTATGTTTAAAAATAAAGTTGAACAATTATTTCACAAGGTATTCCCTCTGTTGTTTTCTGTGTTTAGGGAGGTGCTCATCCCTGAACTCTAATGCACACCCAGAATCAGCCTGTTTTCTCCCACCTGTCTCTCTTCTCACCCCTGTGTCCCCTGAACCCTAGTCTCCTTTCTGTCACAAAACGTTTTCCTCCACACCCCTCAGCCTGCTCTGTTTTATATGTGCATCCAAATGTACTCACCAATACAGGCCTCTTCTCCTTCCCATTCAAACAGCTGGAGCCTCCATCACTACCAGAGAACCCAGAGAAGCTCCAAGTGCCAAAGACAATGTCTGTGTAAGAGTCTCCGTCTTAGCACTGTCCACACTATTCCTTCTGCCTGGAATGGTATTCGTGTTTTTACATCTTCACACTGTCTCTTCTGAAGATCTTTTTCTTAGATATCATTTCTCGGGAGTCTTTCTATGACCACTCATCAAAAATGGCCACTTGCCTCCCTCCAAGAACTCCCCAATCCATTCTTCTGCTTTATTTATTTTAAAATTAATTACTTCTACCCCTTATATTACATAATTCTTAACTGACCGCCTTTGACCTTAGATTCTAAGCAGATCTTTGCTCCAAACCAATAAGTAGCGAATAACAGACGCACAATGAAATGAGCATTTTAATTTAAAACTTTGAAATGCCTTTTTTTCTATAAAAATTAGTATATACACAATACTTCAAGACACAAATATTCATTGAGTGCCTAATGCCTTCTGGGTATTTGACAAAGCACTGGGTAGGAAGAATAACAGGCTAATATCCCTGCATTCTAAGAGTGTGCACCCCAATGGTTATCGAGATAGTAACAACAGTATGCACAGTGGCTTGTGAATGCTAAGGCCAATTTCACAGATCAGGAAAGGTTTTTAAGAAGAAATGATAAAATTTGCATTTATTTTGAAACTGATAAATATGTTTTCCAGAGGCAAACATTTATATTTTGTATAACTATTATAAATAGCATGCTTTATTCAGATTAGTTCAAATCACACTTTCAATAGCAAAATAGATTTGCCTCATTTACGCTTTCTTTTAAATAAAGAGTTCATTAACTTAAGAGCATATCAAATATATCTTGGAGACGTCTTCTCATTGAAGTCTCTTAACATCCTATCCTTTTGTCACAGAAATCAGAAAGTTGTTTGACTTCTCCCTCTCCTTCAGCTCTCACATCCAAGCTATGCTTAAGTCATATCCATGGGATCTCCTGAATTTCTTAAATCTGTTTTCTCCCTATACATTCTCACTGTCAGTATCTTCTCTTTAATTCTCATAATTTCTTTCTAAACAATTAGAACAACTTCCTAGCTGATTTCTCTGAATGTTGTTTTCATCCCTGGTGATGGACAGGGAGGCCTGGTCTGCTGCGATTCATGGGGTCGCAAAGAGTCGGACATGACTGAGCAACTGAACTGAACTGAAACATCTACAGGATGACATCAGAGTATGCTCTTTAGGCAAAACGAATCAGATTACACTGATTACACTTCTCCTTTGTTTGAACTCTTTATCATTATCTCTATCTGTAAAATAATTATGTATCCCCAAATGTTGATCCGAATTGACCCAAATGCAGGTCAGCTTTACAATCCGTTGTCCTAGTGTGATTACTTGTAGTGTTCCTTTTGCTCTTTTAAGTGTCTGGTTTGAATAACAAATTATATAATTGCTCTTTTCATTGCCTTCATTATTTAGTTTGAATTCTATATTTTGTATATGCAAAGACTTCACTCACAATATGAATCTTTCTATTAAGAGAAATAAGATTGATCTCATACTCTGATTTGTCTGTTATAAAATCTGAGTGCATCAAAATCATGGACTGCGTCTTAAACATTTTTGTCCACCTAATTTTCAACACCATGTTTGGAAGTGAATAGGCATTTAATGATGATTATCAAATTCTGAAGTTATATCTACAACTAAAGTTTTGTTATTAGTGATTGTTATTGTTCAGTCGCTAAGTCGCATCTCACTCTTTGCAAGACATGGACTGCGGCACGCCAAGCTTCCCTGTCCTTCACTGTCTCCTGGAATTTGCTCAAATTCGTGATTGAATCAGTGATGCCATCCAACCGTCTCATCCTCTGCTGCCCCCTTCTTTTTTTGCCCTCAATCTTTCCCAGCATTAAGATCTTTTCCAATGAGTCAGCTCTTTGTATCAGGTGGCTGAAATATTGGAGCTTCAGCTTCAATCCTTCCAATGAATATTTAGGATTGATTTGCTTTGGACTGACTGGTTTAATCTCCTTTCAGTCCAAGGGATAGTCCAAGTGTATTATCCTCTGATTACTGGGTATAGCCATATGGTTTTTGACCTTCTTTTAAGTATGTTAATTTACTCTAACAACAAACTGTTATTGACCACCTACTCTGTATCAGTTGGTAATGATTGGAGCCAGAGAGTAATGCCTTGGTAATGCTTGGAGCCAGAGAAACTGAAAAAAAAAAAGAAAGAAACAAAACAGAAGTGTAACCAAATAAGGGCCCAAGTGTTACAAGAAGATGCTATAATTAGATTCAAGGTACAGTAAGGGCACAAAAGAGGATATGATCAAACATCCTCAGGGAGCACAGAAAAAAGAAGGTTCGTGAAAGAAAGGACAATTTAACTGAATCCTGGAAGATGTGCCATTGTTTCTTTGAGGGACAATTTGGGGGAGGCTATCTCGCCCATAAAGAATCAGCCTGCAAGTGGGAGACAAAGATGTGTCTTGTTTTTTCCAGTAGTCATGTATGGATGTTAGAGTTGAGCTATAAAGAAGGCTGAAAGCAGAAAAATTAATGATTTTGAACTGTGGTGTTGGAGAAGAGTCTTGAGAGTCCTTTGGACAGCAAGGAGATCAAACCAATCAATCCTAAAGGAAATCAATCCTGAATGTTCATTGGAAGGACTGATACTGAAGCTGAAGCTCCAATACTTTGGCCACATGATGTGAAGAATGGACTCACTGGAAAAGACCCTGATGCTGGGAAAGATTGAAGGCAGGAGGAAAAGAGGACGACAGAGGATGAGATGTTGGATGGCATCACTGACTCGATGGATATGAGTTTGAGTAAATTCTGGGAGATGGTGAAGGACAGGGAAGCCTAGCATGCTGCAGTCCGTGGGGTCAGAGTTGTACGTAACTGAGTGACTAAACAACAGCAACTCCACATTTATTGGAAATAGTTCTTCTAGATTTTGAGTTCTAGGCAAGGAACTGTAAATACTGACCTGAATGGGCCAAGCTCTGCTCAAGGAATCTTGGCTCCAGAGAGGAAAGCAAATTCAACCTCACCTTGATTGCATAGAAATGTGAAGCTTTACAGTGTTCTTTATTGCCTTTAACCTTACTATGTCTATTTTCTCTTTTTGGTACCAGACCAGAACTTTCTGACATATTTCAATTATTAAATTCAGTCTAGGATATATTAGGTGCCTCAGATGGGATAAAACATCTGCCTACAATGTGGGAGACCTGGGTTTTGTCCCTGGGTCAGGAAAATTCCCCGGAGAAGGGAATGGCTATCCACTCCAGTATTCTTGCCTGAAGAATCACTTGGACAAAGGAGCCTGTTGGGCTACAGTCCATGGTGTTACAAAGAGTTGGACAGGACTGAGTGACAAATGCTTTTACTTTTTTCAGGAGACATTAAAGCTTCAGCAGCAAAACCACTTTAAACTTTCTCTTACCTCACATTAGGCTGGACATGTCACTCCAAAGAGCTGCGGTGAGAAAAGGGAGGACTATGTCTCTGGAGAGACCTCTCTCTCCCCTCCTTTGGAGTCCGTAGAGATGAATGTAGGCACCGGTTGCCTGTACATGGTGTGAGCACATCCTTGATCCATTTGTTTTCTTTCAGTTCTATCAATTAATGGTAGCCTTACTGATACTGGTGGCAAAGCTGGTAAAGAGTCCGCCTACAATGTGGGAGACCTGGGTTCTATTCCTGCACTGGGAAGATCCCCTGGAGAAGGAAAAGGCTAGCCACTCAACTATTCTGGCCTATCGACATGACTGAGCGACTTTCACTTCACCTCACTTTGCCGATACGTGGCTCTGTGCATGGTGTGTGTGGGCAGTATCACTTTCTCCTGGTCTCTTGTTCCTTATAGAGCAGAGGTGTCATCCCTCACATAGCCCTACTCCATGTGCTTCAATGGCGAGTCTCCCAGGAGCTCTACACCTCTCTCCTCCAAGCTCTGTCCTCCTTCACTGGAGGTATAGGAAGTACTGGGTGTGATCTCCTTGCTCCAGGGCTGCAGGGGACTGTAGTGGAGAGACTTTATCCAAGTCTTCTCAGGCACACACCATCTCTGTCCTTTCAAGGACTTTAGGTGACATGTGGCTTCCATCATCAGAAATCTCCAAATCAGAAACTGGCCCTAGTCACTATGTGTCGGTGATTCAATTGGTTAAGAGTCTGCTTGCAATGCACAAGGCTTGGGTTTGATCACTGGACCAGGAAGATCTGGAGAAGGAAATGGCTACCCACTCCAGTATTCTTACTTGGAGAATTCCATGGACAGAGAAGCCTGGAGGGCTACAGTTCGGGGGTTGTAAAGAGTCAGATACGACTGATTGATTAACACTAACAGTGTCTACATCCCCCTCTTAACAAATGGATCCATGTCAATTTTGTGACCACACCAAAAATTTTTATATATCCTGTAGCTCAGCAACCATCCAACCAAGGCAAGACACAGTCTCTTGTGCTAGACAACTTAACTCTGTGAGTAACTTTCTTAGAGCCAGATCCAACTTAGCTGTCCAGACCTCTCTTTATCTTTGTAGTATAGAATTAAATAGTTTTGTCCTTAAGTGAATTTCAGAGAAAAATATCTAACCCCAGTTGTTGGTGAATCTCTTCTAGAATGTGGATTCCTTACTGTTCATTCCTCAGTTTGGGGTCTTTGCCAAAATTTGGGAATAAGGAAAAGTCACAGACAACAACCTATTAAATAAATAATTATAAAATACCATGTTCTATGCAACAATGTATGAAAAGTATGAGCACATACAAACTATAGAGAATAATACCAAGGAGGCCATAATTAAAAATAGGGAAAACAAGAGGAAAGAAAGTATGCAAATCAGAATAAGCTTCCCAACAAAAGTCAAGTTTGAGTTGGGTTTTCAAGAATGAGTAGGAATTCATTAAAGAGATTTTGGTGTTCCTGCTAAGAATATTATTTTAATAATCCATCTGGCTACCCCTCTGTAAAGTAGAATTTAGATATGTAGGATAATTTTGTATAGCTTAATAATGAGAGTCATAAGCAGGCCCATGAATTTGAGAAAGTCACTGGGAACTATGCTCTATCACTCATCCCCTCTCTAGGACCAAATGACTTTTTCTTTGATTTTTCACTTCTCTCTCTGTAAATTGGCTTCTTGGCTCACCCAACCTGCTTGGCCATGGCTAATCAGTTACCTCAACAGGAAAATGAGACTGACCTTCCAGTTCAGTTCCCCAGGGACAGCTGTCTAACCAGTTGTCTCTAAAATTCCCTGAAGAAAAATCTTGAGAACCTGGACAGATGTCATGAATCCACTTCTAATCCAATTACATAAGGCCAAGGTATGACTAGAAATGGGCATAAAGTGGTTCATGTGAGGAGGCTGTGGACAAAGAAAAGTTTGTACTAGGAGGCATGCATAGAAAGGAAATGGCTAGGTGTGTTTCCCAGTAACTTAGGAATGCCAAGTTACTGCCTTTTTTAATCTTTGGAACATTGATTGTGTGGATGGTGGACAAGAAGTAAGAAAAAGGCATGAGGTTCTGCTCTAAAGTTGTTTTTCATTTTTTAAATTATGCTTATTTTATTTATGATGTAATAAGAACTGAATCTATTAATAGGCAGAATGAGGAACTATCTATAGAGTAAATTTGAGAATGCATTAATGGTGGTAGTTAGAGTTTAATTGCTAAATAAAACTTCAATTCAGTCACTCAGTTGTGTCTGACTCTTTGCGACCCCATGGACTGCAGCAAGCCAGGCCTCCCTGTCCATCACCAACTCCTGGAGTTTACTCAAACTCATGTCCATTCAGTCAGTGATGCCATCCAAACATCTCATCTTCTGTCATCCCCTTCTCCTCCTGCCTTCAATCTTTCCCAGCATTAGGGTCTTTTCCAATGAGTCCATTCTTCACATCAGGTGGCCAAAGTATTGGAGTTTCAGCTTCAACATCAGTCCTTACAATGAAAATTAAGGACTGATTTGCTTTAGCATGGACTGATAGGGCCTTCTTGCCATCAAAGAGACTCTTAAGAGTCTTCTCCAACACAACATCAATTCTTCAGTGTTCAAAAGCATCAGTTCTTCAGTTGTCAGCTTTCTTTATAATTCAAATCTCACATCCATACGTGACTACTGGAAAAACTATAGCCTTGACTAAATGGACCTTTGTTGGCAAAGTAATGTCTCTGCTTCTTAATATGCTGTCTAGGTTGGCCATAGCTTTTTTTCCAAGGAGTAAGTGTCTTAATTTCATGGCTATGGTCACCATCTGTGGTATTTTGGAGTCCTCCCCCAAAAAGTCTGTCACTATTTCCACCGTTTCCCCATCTGTTTTTCATGAAGTGATGGGACCAGATGCCATGATCTTAGTTTTCTGAGTTGAGTTTTATGCCAACATTTTCACTCTCCTCTTTCACTTTCATCAAGAGGCGCTTTAGTTTTCTTCTCTTTCTGCCATAAGGGTTGTGTCATCTGCATATCTGAGGTTATTGATATTTCTCCCGGCAATCTTGATTCCAGCTTGTGTTTCTTCCAGTTCAGCGTTTCTCATGATGTACTCTGCATATAAGTTAAATAAGCAGGGTGACAATATACAGCCTTGAAGCACTCCTTTTCCTATTTGGAACCAGTCTGTTGTTCCATGTGCAGTTCTAACTGTTGCTTCCTGACCTGCATACAGATTTCTCAAGAGGCAGGTCAGGTGGTCTGGTATTCCCATCTCTTTCAGAATTTTCCACAGTTGATTGTGATCCACACAGTCAAAGGCTTTGGCATAGTCAATAAAGCAGAAATAGATGTTTTTCTGGAACTCTCTTGCTTTTTCCATGATCCAGCGGATGTTGGCAATTTGATCTCTGGTTCCTTTGTCTTTTTTAAAACCAGCTTGAACATCTGGAATTTCATGGGTCACATACTGTTGAAGCCCGACTTAGAGAATTTTGAGCATTAGTTTACTAGCATGTTAGATGATACAGTTGTGTGGTTGTATGAGCATTCTTTGGCATTGCCCTTCTTTGGGATTGGAATAAAAACTGACCTTTTCCAGTCCTGTGGCCACTGCTGAGTTTTCCAAATTTGCAGGCATGTTGAGTGCAGCACTTTCACAGCATCATCTTTTAGGATTAGAAGTAGCTCAACTGGAATTCCATCACGTCCACTAGCTTTCTTCATAGTGATGCTTTCTAAGGCCCACTCGACTTTGCATTCTAGGATGTATGGCTCTAAGTGTGTGATCACATCATCGAGATTATCTGTGTCATGAAGATCTTTTTTGCATAGTTCTTCTGTGTATTCTCGCCACCTCTTTATAATATCTTCTTCTTTTAGGTCCATACCATTTCTGTCCTTTATTGAGTCCATCTTTGCATGAAAAGTTCCCTTGGTATCTCTAATTTTCTTGAAGATATCTCTAGTCTTTTCCATTCTATTGCTTTCCTCTTTCTTTGCACTGATCACTGAAGAAGGCT
Organism: Redunca redunca; assembly: GCA_006410935.1. Taxonomy (NCBI): domain Eukaryota; kingdom Metazoa; phylum Chordata; class Mammalia; order Artiodactyla; family Bovidae; genus Redunca; species Redunca redunca. The sequence continues at coordinate 301,978 of SJYQ01092227.1, forward strand.
TTCTTATCTCCCCTTGCTATTCTTTGGGACTCTGCATTCAAATGGGTGTATCTTTCCTTTTCTCCTTTGCCTTTCCCTTCTGTTCTATACACTGCTATTTATAAGGCCTCCTCAGACCACCATTTTGCTTTTTTGTGTTTCGTTTTCTTGGAGATAGTCTTGATCCCTGTCTCCTGTACAATGTCATGAACCCCTGTCCATAGTTCATCAGGGACTCTGTCTATCAGATCTAATCCCTTGAATCTATTTCTCACTTCCACTTTATAATCATAAGGGATTTGATTTAGGTCATACCTGAATGGCCTAGTGGTTTTCCCTTCTTTCTTCAATTTAAGTCTGAATTTGGCAGTAAGGAGTTTATGATCTGGGCCACAGTCAGCTCCCGATCTTGTTTTTGCTGACTGTATAGAGCTTCTCCATCTTTGGCTGTAAATAATATAATCAGTCTGATTTTGGTGTTGACCATCTGGTGATGTCCATGTATAGAGTCTTCTCTTGTGTTGTTGGAAGACGGTGTTTACTATGACCAGTGCATTCTCTTGGCAAAACTCTATTAGCCTTTGCCCAGTTTCAATCTGTACTCCAAGACCAAATTTGCCTGTTACCCCTGGTGTTTCTTGTCTTCCTACCTTTGCATTCCAGTCCCCTACAGTGAAAAGAACATCTTTTTTGGGTGTTAGTTCTAAAAGGTCTTGTAGGTCTTCATAGAACCATTCAACTTCAGCTTCTTCAGCATTACTGGTCAGGGCATAGACTTGGATTACTGTGATATTGAATGGGTTGCCTTGGAAATGAACAGAAATCATTCTGTCATTTTGAGATGCGTCCAAGTACTGCATTTCAGACTCTTGTTGACTATGGTGGCTATTCCATTTCTTCTAAGGGATTCTTGCCCACAATAGTAGATATAATGGTCATCTGAGTTAAATCACCCATTCCAGTCCATTTTAGTTCACTGATTCCTAAAAAGTCAATGTTCACTCTTGCCATCTTCCGTTTGACCACTTCCAATTTGCCTTGATTCATGAACCTAACATTCCAGGTTCCTATGCAATATTGCTCTTGCATAGCATTGGGCCTTGCTTCTATCACAAGTCACATCCACAGCTGGGTGTTGTTTTTCTTTGGCTCTGTCCCTTCATTTTTCCTGGATTTATTTCTCTGCCGATCTCCAGTGGCATATTGGGCACCTATGGACCTGGGGAGTTCATCTTTCAGTGTCCTATCTTTTTGCTTTTTCATTCTGTTCATGGGGTTCTCAAGGCAAGAATAATGAAGTGGTTTGCCATTCCCTTCTCCAGTGGACTACATTTTGTCATAACTCTCCACTGTAGCCCATCCATCCATATTTGGTGGCCCTATATGGCATGGCTCACAGTTTCATTGAGTTAGACAAGGCTGTGGCCCATGTGATCAGATTGGTTAGTTTTTTGTGATTGTTGTTTTCAGTCTGTCTGCCCTTTGATGGGGAAGTCTTATGAAAAGTTCCTGGTGGGAGAGACTGACTTAGGGGGAAACTGGGTCTTGTTCTGATGGGTGGGGCCATGCTCAGTGAATCTTTAATCCAATTATCTGTTGATGGGTGGAGCTGTGTTCAATCCCTGCTATTTACCTGGGGCCAAGGGAAGCCTTGGTCCTTAGTGTGACCGGCACACTAAGCATGGCCAAGAGGAGCTACCCCACGTCCAAGGTCGGGGGCAGAAGCTGGGAGGACCCCATGCCCGAAGGGCAGCGGCCAAGAGGAATTACCCCATGTCCGAGGTCAGGGGCAGCTGCCGAGAGTGCCAGGTTGTGACGGCACAGGAACGGCCGAGAGAAGCTACCCAAATCCGAGGTCAGGGGCGGTGGCCGAGAGGAGCTACACCGCGTCCAAGGAGCAGTGGCTGTGCGGGATTAGAGGAGATATCCCA
>SJYQ01092227.1:306571-337612 GCA_006410935.1 Redunca redunca
AGGAGGAGAAGGGGATGACAGAGGATGAGATGGCTGGATGGCATCACGGACTCGATGGCTGTGAGTCTGAGTGAACTCCGGGAGATGGTGATGGACAGGGAGGCCTGGTGTGCTGCGATTCATGGGGTCGCAAAGAGTCGGACACGACTGAGTGACTTTCACATGACTTTCACAAAGTGGCTCAGATGGTAAAGCATCTGCCCACAATGCGGGAGACACGGGTTCAATCCCTGGGTTGGGAAGATCTCCTGGAGAAGGAAATAGTTACCCATTCCAGTATTCTTGCCTGAAAAACCCCATGGACCGAGAAGCCTGATAGGCTACAGGCAATGGGGTCACAAAGAGTTGGACACAACTGAGCGACTTCACCTTGAAACTATGGTGGAGGTAATGAAGATAATGGTACCTCCTTCAAAAGATCCCGTGCACACATCACTACAGTCCCTGCCCCCAGCCCCACAGCAGGCCACCCCGGACTCACGCCTCCACAGGAGAATCCTGGACACTCCCAGCAAGTCTGGGTCAGTCTCTTGTGGGGTCACCGCTCCTTTCTCCTGGGTCCTGGTGCACACAAGTTTCTGTTTGTACCCTCCAAGAGTCTATTTCCTAGTCCTGTGTAAGTTCTGGCAGCTCTTTGGTGGGTTTAATGGCAATCTCCTCCAAGAGGGCTTATGCCATATCCAAGGCTGCTGCACCCAGAGCCCCTGCCCCAGTAGCAGTCCACTGCTGACCCGTACCTTCACAGGAGATGCTCAAACGCAGTTCTGTCTCAGCCTCTTTGGGCTTCCTGGTGTGCCCAAGGTTTGTTTGAGCCCCCCTAAGCATCTCAGGTGGGAATGGGGTTTGATTCTAAACAGGAATTCAACCCTCCCACCATCTTGCTGGGGCTTCTCCTTTGCCCTTGGGCGTGCGGTATCTTCTCACAGCCTGTCCAGTGCCCCACAGCTGCCACTCCAGCGCCTACCATCTTGCTGGGGTTTCTCTGACCTTGGATGCGGGATATCTCCTCGTGGCCGCTCCAGCGAAGCGCAGATGCTGCTCCTGACCTTGGACGTGGGGTGTCTCCTCATGGCCACTCCAGCGCAGCCACTGCTCCAGCGCCTCAGCGCAGCTGCTCTAGCACCACTCCAGCACTGCGCAGCCTCCACGCTGAGAAGAAAACTTAGAGGACCCAAAAGAATAATGTTTAAAAATTTATGTTTTATTTCAGGAAAGTGATACAATATGATGACAAGATTAAAGTAAGTAAAGCATCAGAGCCAATTACTATCTCCTGACAAGAAGTCCAGAGAGGTCAGCTGTGGGCTCCTGCCCTTGTCCTTTTGAACCAGCGAGGGAGCACGTGAGTCACTAAGCTTCAGTAATTTCTTATGAAAACTTTGTCCCATAATAGCTGATTCCAATGGCCTTGGAACTGGCCTCAGTTGTTGAGCGAGAGTAAAAGATCTACCTCCCTGTCCCTGACACCTACGTAAGGCATGGCATGTGGTGATAAGTAGCATTGTTCTATAATCCTGAGGATGAGATAAGTTTCCAGAGGGTTTGTATCAGCTTGTCAGGATTGTTTGTTAATAACTAGGAGTTCAGTGATTTCCACCTAGCCTCAGTGAGACCCCTAGAGAATTATGTCACTAGAGATAGTTGTTGTTCAGTTGCTAAGTCGTGTCCAACTCTTTGTGACCCCATGAACTGCAACATGCCAGGCTTCCCTGTCCTTCAGGATCTCCCACAGTTTCCACAAACTCATGTCCATTGTATTGGTGATGCCATCCAACCATTTTATCTTCTGTTGCCTCCTTCTCCTATTGCCTTCAGTCTTTCCCAGAATCAGGGTTTTTTTCAATGAGTAGTCTCTTCACATCAGGTGGCCAAAGGACTGCAGCTTCAGCATCAATCCTTCCAATGAATATTCAGGGTTGATTTCCTTTTGGATTGATTGTTTTGATCTTCTTGCTGTCCAAGGGACTTGATGGTTACATAACAAGAATAAACCTAGATGACCAGCAAAATATAAGAAACCTGGCCTACACTCCATATTACACTCCCTGGTTCAGAGGAGTTTTGTGCCCAGGTATGTTGTTCCTAATTCAAGAGTGGCAGTAGACAGCCCTTACAGAGGGAATGATGGTAGAAGCCCTCACTTGACCTCCCAGAGCCCCTGACAGTCTTTGTCTGATGAATATACTTATTTTAATTTTCTTGCTGTATTGTATCACTTTCTTGCAATGAAATATAAATTTGTAAGTACTATCAATTTAGGTCCTTTAAGAATTTTCTGGTCATTACAGTTGGTAAAAATATCTATTAAATTTTACCAGAGTAGCAACAGTTTAACAGTTCGAAACACGTGCCTGGTCATGTTTCTTAAAGCATATAGCTTTCCAACAGTGTGTGCCTTTTTAAGGTTGGTTGATAAACTGGTCTGGACTGCTCCTAATCCTAGCAGCATAATCTACTGATGGTCAATATCAACTGGATATGAGGCTTGGGAAAGAATGTGTTTGTAGATAAGAAAAGAAATACTTGTTTATCCGATGACACCATTGTGAAAGGTCTTGAGCCACAGTCTTTTATGGAGTGATTACTTTGGGGGGGAAAAAAAACTACTTTAGCCACTTGAAATGTTATGCATCTTGGGAACATTTCAGGTTTACTGAGAAAGTTGCTGAAAGTGGCCATTTGTCATTTTGATCACTTAAGGTCTAGCTTTAAGTCTGGCATTATGAATTCAACATTTTACTGCCGGTTCTTCTGAATTCAGCATACTCCCAGGATGAAAACTGTCTGGCACTGTCTGTCCTGTGGGAGTTGTTCATATTTGAAGTAAACATTGAGCGTTAATGTATTTCAAATCTCCTCTTGCCACTTTGAGGTTTTTAACACCTGCTAGCTCTGAAAGTTAAAATGTTAAATCAGGTGAAAAACACTGCAATGTTTTTAAAATGTGAATCTCAAAGAATTGAAGACATAGTTCAAGAATGTTAAAAGTTCAAGTGTTTTATCTGCAAATAATAAAAAGTAATTTGTTATTTTAAAGAAGGACAATAATAAACATGTGATACTACTGAAGCATTCGAGCAGTGGATCTATTAAATTACTAAAATCAGTTTAAAGAAATATAAGACCTATATATTACCATACTTGACTGTTTCTGAAAAGAATATGAATTAAAAATTTTCACAAAAATTGGTATTAGACAAAATTTTCAGACATAAATGAGGATTTAATTTTTCATTCTTAATGATAAAATCATGTACTTTAATTTAGATTGTATGCCAAAAAAAGACAAATGGATCTACTGTGAGATTGGCCATTTTAGAAACTAATGTACCTGAGAAAGGGATTCCCCAGTCTATGGAGTCTCAAAGAGTCAAAGAGTTTCCCCAAGTGCAACTAAGCATGCATGTATAGCTGAGGAAATTATGGCAGTTATGAATTCCTACTGATCACCATAAATACATATACTTTTAGACATGCATATATCTTTATATGTCCAAATATATACAGATATATTTCAAAGTTATATGTTACAGGATTTAAAAAAATCATAACAATGCATTAGTAGGAAAGCAACTCTTAAGCTTTTCACAGATTTTAAATACAAACATTTGAGAAGTGAAAAAAGAGGAGATGCAAGAAGTGGGGAAAAAGAGGAAGTAGGAGGGAGATGGGAAGTGCCCCAGGGATAAACAGTTTGATAACTCAGGGCATTCTGAAAATTTTATGTAGTAGAGAAGTGACTCATATTGACAACTAGAAATTGGACGCACTGTTTCATGTAATGACTGTACTAAGCACCAAGTAGGCTAGAAATGCATTAAATAGAAAAAGCACTGGGATTAAAGGCAGGAGATCTGGTTCAAATCCAGGACTGACTCTTAAAGCTCTCTAAGGACTTGGTTTCCTCAGCTTCCATGTTCCAAGTAAAAGAAAGAAAGTGACTAATGATTAATACCCCAAAACTTAAGGATTAAATGCTATAATGAAGCAATGAGAATGTTGCCTGCTGTGAAGTGTTCAAGAAATATTATTCCTTCCCTTTCTCCTTATGAGAGGAGACAAGCTCTTAATCTGTACATTTTCTTGTTTGTTTTATATCCAGGTAGGTAAAGGCAAGGAGCTATCTTGAGTACTTTTTAATCTGTGATTTGAAGAAAACATGTTTGCAGTCAAATTATCCTTGTGCTATACTAGATAGTGGGGCTTCTCTGGTGGCTCAGACAATAAAGAGTCTGCCTGCAATGAGGGATACCTGGGTTCAATCCCTGGGTCTGGAAGGTCCCCTGGAGACGGGAATGGCTACCCACTGCAGTGTGCTTGCTCAGAGAATTCCATGGACACAGGAGCTTGGTAGACTACATATGGTCCACAGGGTTGCAAAGAGTTGGACATGACTGAGTGACTAACGCACACACATACTAGATAGTGAGACTGTTAGTTTTTAGACTTTCGTTTAGGAATAATAAAACAGAATTCTATACATTAATACGTTTACAGAATTCCCACTGTGAAATTCTAAAAGAATTAAACTTTTCATCCATATCCTAATTCAAATTTTTAAATTAGTTACTAAGGCAGAGACTAAGGTTTACTTTTCCTTGCCTTATTGAAAGAACTACAAAAATGATATTAAAAATACTAAATTATTATTGTGTATTTGAATAACTAATATGTTTAATATTAATTATTTTAGGTATTAAATAAGAACAATAACCTAAAAAGCTTGGTGTATTAAATCTATTTTTATGTTCCTAAGATAAACGTTTTGTGAACTATTCTAAAATTTTATTTTCACTAGATCAGAATAGTCTTAACTATGTTTTATTTACCTAAATCACTCAGTCAGTCAATAAAGTTTTAGTGAAAACTGGAACAATAGTTGATTTTCAAAGGAGGAAATTTAATATAAGAGCTGTTTAAATAGTATTGAAGGACTGAAAAAGGACATAATAGGATAACACAAAGATTACTAAGTATAAAAGTAGATATTGCTGCTGAGACTGGGGCAATGGAAGTCAAAAACTGGGGCTCTTATGGAAGCCTAAAGTCTGGAAGCAGGCCCCCGGTAGAGCTGGGTTTCATGCTCCCAAGGAAGGGTGCTGCCAGGCTTGTGCAGGCATGGAAGGCGCTCAGAGCTGCAATCAGACCCACAGGGAAAGATCTGAGGAGGAAATCAAATCCAGAGAAAGAAGCACTGCCTAGATAGCTGGTGCTGATAACTCACAAGTCCAAGAGAAGAGTCCCTAGTAGGACCTCAGATATCCAAGGAGAGGGTGCTGCCCTCCTGGTTTTGGAAACCCTGAAGGGAGCAATGAGATTGGTTCTAGAAAGCAAGAATGAAGCTAGTGATGAGGATTGATTGCTGCTGCTGGAATGGGAAGATGGCTGTAATTGGATGTCAGTGACCACAGTCATCAGGTAAGAAGGATGAATTCCCTTCCTCTTCTTTCTGCTATACCTCTAAGGTCCTCATTTGGCAGAACCCAAACAGTCAGCAAGCAAAGGAACATGGTTTCTGGAGCCAAGCCCCAGTACCAGATAAAAAAGGAAGGAAAAATAAACTTGGACTTAACAGCAGTAGCTTTGTAACTAGCAGAGTGACATTTCATAAATTTAGCCAAATCTTTCTCACCATCACAGTTGTTCAGCAAATACTCAGGTATTAACGTGTACTTTTTTGGCAATACTCCACCATCAAAGGATTGAATATCTGTTGTTAGTGGAAAGTAAATTAATATTGTCATATAATTTTCAATTCAATGTTAAATATCTTGATGTAAATACAATCTGAGAACTGTTAAAGTATCATAGTTAGCATTAATTCTAATAAGTTATTACTTTTTATCAAAGCTATAGATATTAATAAGATATATCTTCTATGACTTTGTAAATGACAGAAATTATTATAAGCTATTATTATTTATCTACTGCACATATACTCCACTTTAGTGATTTATTCTTACAGCAGAGTCCTATATGATGAATCTGTCCACTGTTAAAATCAAGCTCCTCTGTTTACTGTATCCAGAGATGGAAAATATGACAGTGATTTGATTAGGCATATAAATATACAATTTAGTATATAAAGATACTAGCCCTTCATGTTGCCAAAATTTTCCCTGCTTCCATAATCATCTCTGTTCCTGGAAGACATTCCTAGAATGTCTTCTTGGAGAAGGCAATGGCACCCCACTCCAGTACTCTTGCCTGGAAAATCCTATGGGTAGAGGAGCCTGGTAGGCTGTAGTCCATGGGGTTGCTAAGAGTTGGACACGACTGAGTGACGACTTCCCTTTCACTTTTCACTTTCATGTGCCTCTTTCATAGGTGCCTCTTTCAGCACCTATGAGGCTGCATTTCAAAGTTTCACCTGAATCACAGTTATGTTGCTGAAAATACACAGCAGTACACAAAGCATATCCTACCATAGTTGGAAGGACAGGAAATTTGAGGAATATAGTCTAAAATTAACACAATAAACAGAGTGTTCTAATTTTTCCCAAAGGTTCCACAAATCTACATGCTACAGGATGACAGCTCTCACGTTTTCATTTTCTTTTCAAAGTTTCCAATAATTCTGTCATTGAAGTGTTTTTGCTAGGATTGATGGATATAGAACTGAGTCTGGGAAATAATCCAACATCTAGGTAAAAAGAATGAACAAAGATGTGTGAGTTCTTCACAGTTGTTCTTTCCTATTCTGACAAGTTTCTTCATCCTACAAAAATAGATAACGTTATCATCTGAATAAATTTGTTTTATTAATAGGAGAGTAAGAATAATAAAAATAAAAAAATAGAAACCTGAACAAGGAAAGGGAAAGAATTTAAATGACTCAACCAATCTTATTCTAATAAAAATATTAAATAACCAAACTAGGATGATACAATGTTTTTATTGAAGTATAGTTGATTTATAATATTATATTAATTTCAGGTATATACCACAATGTTTCAGAATACGTAGAGATTACAGTCCATTGAGTTATTATAAAATAATAGACATAACTGCCTCTACTTTACTATATATCCCTGGTATTTATCTATTTTTTTACCTAGGAGTTTATATCTCTCAATCCAGTACTCTAATTTGCCCCATCCACTTCCATTCCCTAATTGATAACCACTAGAATGTCTTCTTGGAGAAGGCAATGGCACCCCACTCCAGTAGTCTTGCCTGGAAAATCCCATGGATAGAGGAGCCTGGTAGGCTGTAGTCCATGGGGTTGCTAAGAGTTGGACATGACTGAACAACGACTTCCCTTTCACTTTTCACTTACATGCATTGGAAAAGGAAATGGCAACCCGCTCCAGTGTTCTTGCCTGGAGAATCCCAGGGATGGGGGAGCCTGGTGGGCTGACGTCTTTGGGGTCACACAGAGTCGGACATGACTGAACTGACTTAGCAGAATGTCTTCTGAGGTTATTGATATTTCTCCCTGCAATCTTCATTCCAGCTAGTGCTTCTTCCAGCCCAGCATTTCTCATGATGTACTCTGCATATAAGTTAAATAAGCAGGGTGACAATATACAGCCTTGACATACTCCTTTTCCTATTTGGAACCAGTCTGTTGTTCCATGTCCAGTTCTAACTGTTGCTTCCTGACCTGCATATAGGTTTCTCAAGAGGCAGGTCAGGTGGTCTGGTATTCCCATCTCTTTCAAAATTTTCCAAAGCTTATTGTGATCCACACAGTCAAAGGCTTTGGCATAGTCAATAAAGCAGAAATAGATGTTTTTCTGGAACTCTCTTGCTTTTTCCATGATCCAGCAGATGTTGGCAATTTGATCTCTGGTTCTTCTGTTTTTCTAAAACCAGCTTGAACATCTGGAAGTTCACGGTTCACATACTGTTGAAGCCTGGCTTGGAGAATTTTGAGCATTATTTTATTAGCATGTGAGATGAGTGCAATTGTGCGATACTTTGAGCATTCTTTGGCATTGCCTTTCTTTGGGATTGGAATGAAAACTGACCTTTTCCAGTCCTGTGGCCATTGCTGAGTTTTCCACATTTGCTGACATATCGAGTGCAGCACTTTCACAGCATCATCTTTCAGGATTTGAAATAGCTCAACTGGTATTCCATCACCTCCACTAGCTTTGTTCATAGTGATGCTTTCTAAGGCCCACTTGACTTCACATTCCAGGATGTCTGGCTCTAGGTGAATGAACACACCATTGTGATTATCTTGGTCATGAAGCTCCTTTTTGTACAGTTCTTCTGTGTATTCTTGCCACCTCTTCTTCATATCTTCTGCTTCTGTTAGGTCCAGACCATTTCTGTCCTTTATTGAGCCCATTTTTGCATGAAATGTTCCCTTGGTAGCTCTAAATTTCTTGAAGAGATCTCTAGTCTTTCCCATTCTGTTCTTTTCCTCTATTTCTTTGCACTGATCACTGGGGAAGGCTTTCTTATCTCTCCTTGCTATTCTTTGGAACTCCGCATTTAGATGCTTATGTCTTTCCTTTTCTCCTTTGCTTTTCGGTTTGCTTCTTTTCACAGCTATTTGTAAGGCCTCCCCAGAGAGCCATTTTGCTTTTTTGCATTTCTTTTCCATGGGTATGGTCTTGATCCCTGTCTCCTATACAATGTCATGAACCTCTGTCCATAGTTCATCAGGCACTCTATCTATTAGATCTATCATAAGGGATTTGATTTAGGGGTCACACCTGAATGGTCTAGTGGTTTTCCCTACTTTCTTCAATTTAAGTCTGAATTTGGTAATAAGGAGTTCATGATCTGAGCCACAGTCAGCTCTTGGTCTTGTTTTTGCTGACTGTATAGAGCTTCTCCATCTTTGGCTTCAAAGAATATAATAAATCTCATTTTGCTGTTGACCATCTGGTGATGTCCATGTGTAGAGTCTTCTTTTATATTGTTGGAAGAGAGTGTTTGCTATGACCAGTGTGTTCTCTTGGCAAAACTCTATTAGCCTTTGCCCAGTTTCAATCTGTACTCCAAGGCCAAATTTGCCTGTTACTCCAGGTGTTTCTTGACTTCCTATAATTTTGCATTCCAGTCCCCTATAATGAAAAGGACATCTTTTCTGGGTGTTAGTTCTAAAAGGTCTTGTAGGTCTTCATAGAACTGTTCAACTTCAGCTTCTTCAGTATTATTGGTTGGGGCATAGGCTTGGATTACTGTGATATTGAATGGTTTGCTTTGGAAATGAACAGATATCATTCTGTCATTTTTGAGATTGCATCCAAATACTGCATTTTGGACTCTTTTGTTGACCATGATGGCTACTCCATTTCTTCTGAGGGATTCCTGCCCACAGTAGTAGATATAATGGCCACCTGAGTTAAATTCACCCATTCTAGTCCATTTTACTTTGCTGATTCCTAGAATGTCAATGTTCACTCTTGCCATCTCCTGTTTGACCACTTCCAATTTGCCTTGATTCATGGATCTAATATTCCAGGTTCCTATGCAATATTGCTCTTTACAGCGTTGGACCTTGCTTCTATCACCCGAAAGTGAAGAGGAACTAAAAAGCCTCTTGATGAAAGTGAAAGAGGAGAGTGAAAAAGTTGGCTTAAAGGTCAGCATTCAGAAAACTAAGATCATGGCATCTGGTCCCATCACTTCATGGGAAATAAATGGGGAACAGTGGAAACAGTGGCTATTTTGGGGGCTCCAAAATCACTGCAGATGGTGATTGCAGCCATGAAATTAAAAGACGCTTACTCCTTGGAAAGAAAGTTATGACCAACCTAGATAGCATATTCAAAAGCAGAGACATTACTTTGCCAACAAAGGTCCATCTAGTCAAGGCTATGGTTTTTCCAGTGGTCACCTATGGATGTGAGAGTTGGACTGTGAAGAAGGCTGAGCGCCAAAGAATTGATGCTTTTGAACTGTGGTGTTGGAGAAGACTCTTGAGAGTCCCTTGGACTGCAAGGAGATTCAACCAGTCCATCCTAAAGGAGATCAGCCCTGGGATTTCTTTGGAAGGAATGATGCTAAAGCTGAAACTCCAGTACTTTGGCCACCTCATGCGAAGAGTTGACTCACTGGAAAAGACTCTGATGCTGGGAGGGATTGGGGGCAGGAGGAGAAGGGGACGACAGAGGATGAAATGGCTGGATGGCATCATTGACTCGATGGAAACGAGTCTGAGTGAACTCCAGGAGTTGATGATGGACAGGGAGGCCTGGCATGCTGCGATTCATGGAGTCGCAAAGAGTCAGACATGACTGAGAGACTGAAGTGAACTGAGAATGTCTTCTATATCTGTGAGCTCATTTCTGTTTCACATATATATTCATCATTTGTATTATTTTTTAGATTCTTCATATAAGTGATATCATACAGTGTTTTTCTGACTTATTTCAGTAAGCATAATATTTTCTAGACCCATCCATATTGCTGCAAATGACGATATTTCAATAGTTTTAATGACTGAGGATATTATATTTTATATATATATAATTTTATTAATCTTATTAATCACTCTGTTCAGTTCAGTGATGGAATTCCAGTTGGAATTGGAGGTGATGGAATTCCAGTTGAACTATTTCAAATCCTGAAAGATGATGCTGTGAAAGTGCTGCACTCAATATGCCAGGAAATTTGGAAAACTCAGCAGTGGCCACAGGACTGGAAAAGGTCAGTTTTCATTCCAATTCCAAAGAAAGCAATGCAAAAGAGTGCTCAAAGTACCACACAATTGCACTCATATCACATGCTAATAAAATAATGCTTAAAATTCTCCAAGCCAGGCTTCAGCAATAAGTGAACTGTGAACTTCCAGATGTTCAAGCTGGTTTCAGAAAAGGCAGAGGAACCAGAGATCAAATTGCCAACATCCACTGGATCATGGAAAAAGCAAGAGAGTTCCAGAAAAACATCTATTTCTGCTTTATTGACTATGCCAAAGCCTTTGACTGTGTGGATCACAATAAGCTGTGGAAAATTCTGAAAGAGATGGAATACCAGACCACCTAACTTGCCTCTTGAGAAACCTGTATGCAGGTCAGGAAGCAACAGTTAGAACTGGACATGGAACAACAGACTGGTTCCAAATAGGAAAAGGAGTACGTCAAGGCTGTATATTGTCACCCTGCTTATTTAATTTATATGCAGAGTACATCATGACAAACTCTGGGCTGGAAGAAGCACAAGCTGGAATCAAGATTGCAGGGAGAAATATCAGTAACCTCAGATATACAGATGACACCACTAAAAAGCCTGTTGATGAAAGTGAAAGAGGAGAGTGAAAAAGCTGGCTTAAAGCTCAACATTCAGAAAACGAAGATCATGGCATCTGGTCCCATCACTTCATGGGAAATAAATGGGGAAACAGTGGAAACAGTATCAGACTTTATTTTTCTGGGCTCCAAAATCGCTGCAGATGATGATTGCAGCCATGCAGTCACCTCCACTGGCTCTATTTGTTTGTTGATGAGCACTTGAATTGTTTCCATATCTTGAGTTTTGTAAATAGTACCACTATGAACATTGAAAGTGAAAGTGATAGATGCTCAGTCATGGCCCACTCTTTGAGATCCCTTGGGCTGGAGCCCACAAGACTCCTCTGTTCACATAATCCTCTAGGCAAGAATACTGGAGTTGGTAGCCAGTCCCTTCTCTATGGATCTTCCTGATCCAAGGATCATACCCAGGTCTCCCACATTGCAGGCAGATTCTTTACTCTCTGAGCAAGCAGGAAAGCCCCATCTTGCATGGGGACATGATTATGTCAAATTAGTGTTTTTTGTTTTTCCAGATATATACCCAGGATTAGAACTGCTAACTCATATGGAAGTTCTATTTTTAGTTTTTTCAGGAAACTCCGTACTCTTTTCCATAGTGGCTGCAACAATTGGCATGGCCACCAAGAGTGTACAAGGGTTCCCTTTTCACCACATCCTCTTCAACATTTGAAGATATTTTGATTATAACCATTCTGAAATGTGTGAAGTAATATTTCATTGTTGTTTTGATTTTCATTTTTGTAATAATTTTTGGAATAATATTTTGAATCAAAATCAAAATAACATTTAAATCTTCTCATCAATGCAGCAGTCTGCCTTTTGGAAGATTTTGGAGCAAATTGCCAGGTTTTCAAAATAAGTACTGTCAGAATTAAAGCAGAACCCTAGTCCTCACAGGATTCCCTTGAGTAAGTAAATAGTTTCCTGCAAAAGTAAACAGTGGAATTCAAGGAGAGACTGAATCCTGTAAACTAGAGATCAAGTGGTGAGGAAGTGCTTGGGAACCTCCTGGGCCCTTCCCCTGGACACATGCTAGGCACCAAATATAGAAAAAGAGAGGCTGCCATTCGTTCAATAAATAACAATTGTATGTACTGAATATTTAGTAACACATAGGTTCACAATCAGAATTTCAAAGCCGAGAAAGATACATCTAAAAGATGAATCCCTTAGAATATAAATGATGCTGTCTATCTTCTATCCCCTATATAGTAGTCAACATCTCCACCTTCTGTTGAGTTGTCTGGGCAGTTTGGAAATGAAAATGCTATAGGGTAGGAAGTTTAAGAGTTAATGGATGCTTTTGATATTCCAGCTGGTCATAAGGGTGGTGAATTCAAACATTCATTACAACCTGATTATAGTTCAGGTCTTCAAATTCTCAGTCACAAACTGTTTAATACACTAATGACTTTTAAGTTAACCTGTTCACCACACCTTTTTTAATAATCAGATGAGATAGTAAGTCACATGATATTGGTTAGAATGGATTTAGAGCCTTAAATTCAAGCTTCAGAATGTTACTTTTGGTTGGCACATTTATTTAAAAATATTCATAGTGCCAGCTTTTGTTCTCCACCCCCAGATTTGTCCTCCACCCTCTGAAGCCTATAAAGTAAAAGACAAGCACTTATGAAGGAGGATGGGCTGGTGTTAATTGTACACATTTTATTCCCTGGCATATTCAATTATGAGAGAGTAGACAAAGGGATTAGTATCTGCAGGAAAATTATAGCCTCCCCATCATCCACTGGAGTGATACTGGTTGGTTAATCCTGAGCCAGTCACATAGCTTCTAGAAATTTCAGATTTCCTCAGGAAAATATGATTACAAGGCTCACTGTGTAGTTACATAGTTTTATTTGAAACTATAACTAGCATTCTTGAAGAAGGCAATGGCACCCCACTCCAGTGTTCTTGCCTGGAGAATCCCAGGGACGGGGGAGCCTGGTGGGCTGCCATCTATGCGGTCGCACAGAGTTGGACACGACTGAAGCGACTTAGCAGCAGCAGCATAACTAGTATTGTGAAGCATACATTTTCTAAAACTACTATAACAAAGTGCCACAGACGGGATGTCTTAAATAACAAATTTATTTTTTGTTATTCTGGGGCTTGAAGCCTGAGATCAATGTGTCAGCAGGGTTGCTTCCAACGTAGGTCTCTCTCCTTCGCTGTAGCTGACTGTCTTCCCCTGGTGTCATCACACTGTCTTCTCTGAGTGTGTATTTTTACCCTAAACTCCTCTTCTAATCAGGCCACAAGTTATACTGGATCAAGCCCAACTCAGTGATCTCACTTAACTATTACTTTCAAGATGGTCTTTCGAATGTCAGTCATATTCTAAAATCTTACAGGTTAGGACTTTAACATATGTGTTTGGGAGGGACATGATTCAGCCAACAACACTTGGGATATTAATTCTACCAGCTGTTAGTTCCTTGGTAAAGGAAGACCAGTATTAGAGAGAGAAAGGCATGAGAAATCAAAAGACAAAACTAAAAGAGAGAAAGGTTAGGGTGAAAAGAGGGAAAGAAAAATCTTGATTAGATGACAGGCCCTCTAATTATGTAAAGCTTCTGCATCCTATCTTCTATGCATTCACAGAGTTTTCTGTATTTCTCTTTACCTTCATTAAAAGTCTCAATATGCCAATCAGAATACACAGTTCACATATGGGAAATTTCCTCATGATACTGTCTCTAAATCACAGAAAAAATAAATTTGCACATTTGGCAAGCATGCAGACACTCAACAACATTCCAACACTGATAGAATAACTTGAAAGGATTTTAGATGAGACTTGTCATATTATTATTGTCTCTAATTAGCACTCTAAAAGGTATAACATTCTTTCTATGCAATTAAGCTCTACTCTGAAAGGTGTTAAATTCATGCCTTTTTTCCATGGGGAGAAGAAAAATGTGAAAGAAATTTTGAGAAGTAGGATTATAGTGATCATGAAGGTAAAAATCATCCAGGCCAAATGCTTTAATAAAGAAAAACCCAATGCTTTAATAGAGAAAAATATCTTGTAAAAATAATTCCGTGGATATTTCCAACTGGTTAGTAAAGCAGGAATCAATAGTATATATGTTCTGCAGTGTCCTCTGGTTTGTGTAGGAATTAGAGACCTGCTTCTCTCTCTGAAAGGGATAAGTGACTCTCTCTAGATGTTTTTCCTTGAGGAGCAGTCTCTGAGATGCTGACCCTGTTCACAGTGAAGAAAAGCACTTGCCTTGCTTCACTACTGCTCTCCTCTGCCACTCTGCTAGGTCCTGTTTCAGTTCAGCTCAGCTGCTCAGTCGTGCCCATGGACTGCAGCATGCCTGGCTTCCCTATCCATCACCAACTCCCAGAGCTTGCTCAAATTCACGTCTATTGAGTCAATGATACCATCCAGTCATCTCATCCTCTGTGGTCACCTTCTCTTGCCTTCAATCTTTCTCAGCATTAGGGTCTTTACAAATGAGTCAGTTCTTTGCATCAGATGCCCATCAGGTGTCAGAGCTTCAGCTTTAGCATCAGTCCTTCCAATTAATATTTAGGATTGATTTCCTTTAGGATGGACTGGTTGGATCTCCTTGCAGTCTGAGGGACTCTCAAGAGTCTTCTGCAACACCACAGTTCAAAAGCATCAATTCTTCAGTGTTCAGCTTTCTTTATAGTCCAACTCTCACATCCATATATGACTACTGGAAAAACCATAGCTTTGACTAGACAGACCTTTGTTGACAAAGTAATGTCTCTGCTTTTTAATATTCTGTCTAGATTGGTCATAACTTTTCTTCCAAGGAGCAAGCATCATTTTAATTTCATGGCTGCAGTCACCATCTGTTTAGCCACTATAATACTAGATGCTTGTGAACCTCTGCTCATCTCCAGATAACTCTGTGTCCCATTGCAAGATGCATCCTGAAACTTTGTAATAAAGATAGGGGACCCTCACCATTGGCCCTATCCTTAGTCAAGGTTCTATACTTCCTAAAGAAAAGCAGTGTATCATTTTAAATGCACTTTTGCTAAACAACTCTTTTCATTACACACATACACATATATATATATATGATTATTAACTAAATATTACATATATACAGCAATGTTGAAATCTCTTCTGCTGTTTCAAGTGATTATTATATTTATTGACTATCATAAGTCTGTCCCATTATGATTGATTTTTAACATATCGTGGGAGAATCCCATGGACAGAGAAGCCTGGTAGGCTATACTCCATGGGGTCCCGAAGAGTCAGACACAATTGAATTGACTTAGCATGGGAGTGGTTTTAATTATTTAAATGTTCCCTATAGTTTAAGAAGGCTGACCTGGTGGCTCAGCAGTAAAAAAAATCCGCCGCAAGCAGAAGATGTGGGTTTGATCCCCGAGTCAGAAGATCCTCTGAAGAAGAAAATGGCAACCCACTACAGAATTCTTGCCTGGGAAATCCCATGGACAGAGGAACCTGATGGGCTACAATCCATGGGGTTAGAAAAGAGTTGGAAATGACTTAGAGACTAAACAACAAAATTATTTTGTCAACATGTTGATGATCTGGTACGTATACACTACTTCCTTATCTGAAAATAAGCTGCACACCCTTAAGTAATTACTATCAATTAGATTTTTACATGAATCAGTTTTTCTTATTGATGGTTACACTATGTGAAGATGTTTGAATGCTATTTTTTCTTTCTTATACTTGTGATTTGAGTATGTAGTCATGTGACATGTGAAACATCTAGTCAGATATCCTGTGGAAATTGGAGATTTACATATTTAATCAGGTCTGTTTCTGCAGTTTAACTTTTGGTAATTTAAAAATAAAAACACACAACTTTACTTTTTAACCATTTTCAAATTATCCCAGTTCTATTAAAAAATTCATTCTTTGTGGTACTCTGGAATTTACTACGTGTTTCTTCTTAGCCTTAGACTCCCCTGGTGGCTCATACAGTAAAGCGTCTGTCTACAATGCGGAAGACCCAGGTTTGATCCCTGGGTCGGGAAGATCCCCTGGAGAAGGAAATGGCAATCCACTCCAGTACTATTGCCTGGAAAATCCCATGGATAGAGGAGCCTGGTAGGCTACAGTCCATGAGGTTGCAAAGAGTCAGACATGACTGAACGACTTCACTTCACTCTTTTTAGCCTAACCTAAAAACAGAAACAAAAAACATTTAGTACAATATATTAAGGAGGAAAGNATTAAGAAATAATTTATTCTCATTTTCTTATCTTACCCTCTTAAAAAATTCCCAATTTTAGGTGGGATAACCAGCTTTCAAAATATTAGTGATTTTTTTTTATAATGTTGAAGAAAATTTCTTAAATGCCACTTTATACTGTCAAATTGTCTTCAGAGGGAAATATATCAGATGCCCAGATAATTACAATATTATAAGAAATGTACTCATTTTGCTAATTTGCTATGACTTCTCTGCTTATGAGGGCATTATAACTTCAATTTAAAACACCACACACACACACACACACACACACACAAATTATAAATTCCCATGAAATGCTTTTTCACCCACTTATTTTCTGCCTTTCTGTACACAGATGCTGTTGAAAAGTATAAGTCGATCTGTCACGGCCTCATCAGCCTGTCCATTCTTCACTCACCTGGAACATTAGAGGCTGAGTTCATCTCTGAACTGGATATTCATTCTGAAGCATATCAGAGGTGCTGTCACAACGACTCTGTCAAACTTGGAATTCCATTTGTTGTTTCATTTTATTTTTCTCCCTTGGAAAATTAACATAATTCATATAGAACTCAGCCACCACCCCTTTAAGAAACCAGGTTCCAAGAATGTAAAACTGTCAATAAAGAGAGCAGAATATTTCTGTTACTGTATTTATTCAGTCTCCCGAAACAAATCGCCATGAGTGATGTTGTGACTGTAATCTACACATTAAGGAGAGACAGAAGATGCTGGCAGATTTTCATCTAATGACCACTAACAATGTCTTTAACCCCCTACAACTTCTGTCCCAGGCTGGAAATATTTTACCTGCCATAATAAGTTAATATTATTGATGGAGAGGCATCAGATACCTCAGCTGTTTTGTGGGGTAGGGGAAATTGCAGAGGGCTGGAAATAGCATTGAAAACTATTGCAAAAAAAGTTACTGAAAAAAAAGTTATGGCAACCCACTCCAGTGTTCTTGCCTGGAGAATCCCAGGGACGGGGGAGCCTGGCAGGCTGCCGTCTATGGGGTCCCACAGAGTCGGACACAACTGAAGTGACTTAGCAGCAGCAGCAGCAGCAGGGCACCCTGAAACATAGTGGCCAGATAATAATAATGCCTACTTATATTGAGAGATCCCACTGTGCTTGGTTCTTTGCTAAGTGTATTGTTTATTCCTTACAATAGTCATAAGATATAATCCCCATTTTATAGATAAACAAAAATTAGAGGTTAGAGAGTATGGACACTTGCTCCCAGTCAGGCTACAAAATAGAAGAGCCTAGATAAGTCCCTGCATTTAACTTGTACCCAGTACTTCGACTTTCTGAAGTCTACCATGCTTATGCATGTCTTGAGTTCATAAATACATTTTCCCGTTTAGTACTAAATCATTTTATTTTTGTTTGTTTAATTTATAATTAAAATATTTTTGACTATAATTGATTTACAGTGTTTCAAGTGTACAACAAAATGATTCAGCATATATACATTCTTTTTCAGATTCTTTTTTCTTTATAGATTATTACATGAAATTGAATATAGTTCCTTGTGCTATACAGTAGATACAGTCATGTGTGTAAGTTTTTAAATTTATTTTTAATTGGAGGATAATTGCTTTATAATGTTGTGTTGGTTTCTGCCATACTTCAACAGGAATCAGCCATAGGTATACATAAGTTCCTTCCCGCTTGAAACTTCCTCCCACCCTCCACCCCATCCCACCCCTCTAGGTTGTCACAGAGCAGATTTGAGCCCCCTGTGTCATACAGCAAATTTCCACTGGCCATCTGTAATGTGCATGTTTGTGTAAAGTGTATGGTGATGTGTGTGTTTCAGTGCCACTCTCTCAATTCGTCCCACCCTTTCCTTCTCATGGTCTGTGTTCAAGTTTGTTCTCTAGGTCTGTGTCTCTATTGCTACCCTGCAAGCAGGTTCATCAGTACCATTTTTCTAGATTCCATTTACATGCTGTAATGCATGACGTTTGTTTTTATCTTTCTGACTTACTTCACCCTCTATAACAGGCTCTAGTTTCATCCACCTCACCAGAACTGACTCAAATCCATTCCTTTTTATGGTTGAGTAATATTCCATTGTATATATGTACCACAACTTCTTTATCCATTCATCAGTCAATGGACATCTAGGTTGCTTCTATGTCCTGGCTATTGTAAATGGTGCTGCAATGAACATTGGGGTACTTGAGTCTTTCAGAATTGTGGATTTCTCAGGGTATATGCCCATTAGTGGGATTTCTGGGTCATACGGTAGTTTTATTTCTGGTTTTTTAAAAAGAAATCTCCATATTATTCTCCATAGAGACTGCATCGATTTACATTCCCCCAACCCACACTTTCACTTTTCACTTTCATGCTTTGGAGAAGGAAATGGCAACCCACTCCAGTGTTCTTGCCTGGAGAATCCCAGGGGTGGGGGAGCCTGGTGGGCTGCCATCTATGGGGTCACACAGAGTCAGACACAACTAAGGTGACTTAGCAGCAGCAGCAGCAGCAACCATGCAAAGGAGCTCTCTTCCGTATCCTCTCTAGATTTTATTGTATGTAGAAATTTGAGGATGGCCATTCTGACCAGTGTGAGGTAATATCTCACTGTAGATTTGATTTGCATTTCTCTAATTATAAGTGATGTTGAACACCTTTTCATGTGTTTATTAGGCAACTGTGTGTCTTCTCTGGTGAAATGTCTATTTATCTCCTCTGCTCATTATTTTGACTGGGTTGTTTGTTTTTATGATACTGAGTTTGTGTATTTTGCTGCTCATGTATTTTGGAGATCAATCCTTTCTCAGTTGCTTAATTTGAAACTATTTTTTTTTTCCATTCTTAGGGTTATCTTTTCATCTTGTTATGCTTTCCTTTGCCGTGCAAAAGCCTTTATGTTTAATTAGGTCCCATTTCTTTATTTTTTGTTTTTATTACCATTACTCTAGGAGGCAAGTCAAACAGGATCTTGATTTGATTTATGTCAAGGAGTGTTCTGCCTATGTTTTCCTCTAAGAGTTTTATAGTTTCTGGTCTTACATTTAGGTCTTTAATCCATTTTGAGTTTATCTTTGTGTATGGTGTTAGGAAGTGTTTCGTTCTTTTACATGTAGCTGTCCAGTTTTCCCAGCACCACTTATTGAAGAGACTAGCTTATCTCCATTGTGTATTCTTGTCTCCTTTGTCAAAGATAAGGTGCCCATAGGGGTGTGGGTTTATCTCTGGGGTTTCTGTCTTGTTCTATTGGCCTATATTTCTGTTTTGTGCCAGTATAGTACTGTCTTGATGACTGTAGCCTAGTAGTATGGTCTAAAGTCAGGAAGGTTGATTCTTCTTGTTCCATTTTTCTTTCCGAAGATTGCCTTGGCTATTCAGATCATATGAACTGTGGAAGTTTTGTTCTAGTTCTGTGAAAAATGCCTTTAGTAATTTGGTGGGGAATGCATTGAATCCCAATTCAAATGAATTGAATTTGATAGGGAATGCATTTGATTGGGAATGCTTTGGGTAGTATAGTCATTTTCACAGTATTGATTCTTCCAGTCCAAGAACATGGTATATCTCTCTGTTTATGTTCCCTTTGATTTCTTTTATCAATGTCTTATAGTTTTCTGTATACAGATTTTTTGTCCCCTTAGGTAGGCTTATTCCTAGGTAGTAGTGTGTATATGTTAATCTCAAATTCCCTCCATCTGAATTCACCCTTTCATAATCATAAGTCTGTTTCCTATGTCTGTGAGTCTGTTTCTTTCATAAATAAGTTCATTTGTATCATTTTTTAGATGCCACATATAAGTGATATCATATTTGTCTAATTTCACTTAATATCATTTCTAGATCCATCCATGTTGCTGCAAATGGCACTATTTCATTAATTTTTATGGCTGAGTAGTATCCCATTGCATATATATGTGGATGGGCACTGAGGTGTCTTAGCTATTGTAAATATTGCTGCTATGAACATTAAGATGCATGTATCTTTTCAAAGTAGTGTTTTCTTATCTTTTTGCTTTAGGAGTGAATTACTGGATCATATGGTAATTCTGTATTTTAACAAAATCTCCATAGTGTTCTGCATAGTGGCTACAACCAAATTACATTCCCACCACCAGCACAGGAGAGTTCCCTTTTTGTACACCCTTTCCAGCATTTATTATTTATAGACTTTTTGATGATGGTCATTCTGACTGGTGAGAGATGATACCTCACTGTGGTTTTGACTTGTATTTCTCTAATAATTCGTGATACTGAGCATCTTTTCATGTGTCTGCTGGCCACCTATTTGAACTTTTAGATCCCCAAATATTTAAACAATCTTTTCTATCTAGTTTTGAAGCTTTTAATCTTGGATCTTGCATGTCTTAATATTCTTAGCAGCAAAATCACAAGGATATTTAAAATGATATCCAACTGAATTTTACATATTTCATATGACATTTCTTGTGGTCACAATTTATGGTCACTAAATATTAATGAGAATATACTATAATAATGACAAATATGATAAATGACACTGTGCTAGAATAAATGTCCACTGTTTTTTTGGCTTCCCAGGTGGCACTGATGGTTAAGAACCTTCCTGCCAATGCAGAAGACATAGGAGATGCAGGTTCAATCTCTGGGTCAGGAAAATCCTCTGGAGTAGGAAATGTGAAATCCATGCCAGTATTCTTGCCTGGGAAACCCCATGGACAGAGGAGCCTGGCGGGATATAGTCCATGGGACCACAAGGAATTGGACACGACTAGGTGTGAGTGCATTAGTTTTTTAGTTTATTTTTTGCTGTATATGACATTGGAGAAACAATACAAAGTTTTACACAGGGTCAAATTAGATAATCTTCTTTGGACTTTATACACTTTCTTTATTCCTTTTTATATCTCTTTGGAGTAACCCTATTGCCTTGTCTCAAGTGCAACCCTTTCCAGTACCACACACAATGCCATCCCAACTGGATGCATTAGGCTTTCCCTTCTGTACCCACTGTGAAATAGAAGAGAAGCCTACCAAGATCTCACTACCTCCTGTTTTTCATACATCTACAGAAGATGATAGGAAAGTGCAGACAGAGAAAAAGAAACAAGTGGCCCAAGAATTGATATTACATTGTTCCTTGTGTTCACAACAAATATAGAATAAAATCATTCCGAGACAGTAAAGATTGCATTTTCCTTACTGAAACACATTAAATCAATTCTTATCCTTCCTTTCGTTTATAGTCACTGAGGCTTCCTTATTTTTCATGTCATTCCACTTTGTAGTTCAAGCTTACCACATGGCACACCTAAAAATTCACTTGTGTTATGCTAAAGACAGAGAGTTTAGATTAACCATGCATTTCATAGAATGTTACTCTGAAGTTAATTACTTAAATCAAGCATTCCTATTAGAAAGAAGCAAAATATCTAGATTTCATTTATCAAAGAGTAAAACAAACATGAGTGTAGTCACTAACAAAACATACAGTCAGTAATGCCTCCCAACTGGTTATCCTTCCATATTCTTTATGAGGTTCAAGTCATTCAATTAGTTTAAGCCTTAAAGTTATATTCTAATAGTTAAAAATTATCTCAAGGCTATGCTGTAAACTAATGATGAAAGTGAAAAAAAACAAAACAAAACAAAACAGCCCTTTATTAATTTCCAGTTCCCTTCTTTGTGTTTGAGTTGCTCTGCCTCCTTAGGAATACTGAGCTCAGAGAATACAGGTAGAACAAAAGAAATGTCACTACTGATATCACCAGTAACTAAAAGTGTATTGAATGCTTTCTGTGTTCAAGGCACCTTGAGGGATGAAAAGAGGAGTAAAACATAAAGTTTTAAATGGCAAAAAAATTATTTTATAATTTTGATTTAATTATAACTTTATAATTTTCTTTTTTGTGGTTGATGAGAAATCAACTTCTCCTATAATTACTAATATAGAAATGGTAACATTTCAAATATGAAGGCAGTGTTTTGGAATAGAAACTCTCCTTGATTTCCAAGGTCATATCCAGATTCAAAGGCTATTTCTAACAGAACTGGCTCTCACCTTTTACCTCCCACCCTATCCCATGCCCAGACAGTAAGGTACCAGAGAGTACTGCCAGTTCAGGAGACAACTGGCCTTTTGGAATAGTTCCTGCTGGCTTATGTCAGCTCTGCCACTTTAAAGCTATGCACTTTCTGCCTGTTACCAAAATTCTTTGACCCTTAGATTTCCTGACTACAAAAGTTACATAATAAAACTTAACTTACCCATTTGTTATGATTAAATGATCATACAATAGTCTTTTGCCAACCATAATATAACACACAAATATGTGGAATCATATAATGCTGTATGAAGTAGAAAAATGTAACAACTGCTCCAAAATAATTCTCTTATTGGTCTTCACAGGGCCTAAAAAATAATCCTCTCATTGGTCTGCACAGAGTCAAAAATATCTGTTACTTTATTCATCCCTTTGACTACTCAAGAAGGTCTCTGTTAACTATATATATATATATAATAATTGAATATTAAATATGTACTAAATATATTAAAATACGCTTACTCCTTGGAAGGAAAGTTATGACCAACCTAGATAGCATATTCAAAAGCAGAGACATTACTTTGCCAACAAAGGTCCATCTAGTCAAGGCTATGGTTTTTCCAGTAGTCATGTATGGATGTGAGACGGACTGTGAAGAAGGCTGAGCGCCAAAGAACTGATGCTTTTGAACTGTGGTATTGGAGAAGACTCTTGAGAGTCCCTTGGACTGCAAGGAGATCCAACCAGTCCATTCTGAAGGAGATCAGCCCTGGGATTTCTTTGGAAGGAATGATGCTGAAGCTGAAACTCCAGTACTTTGCCACCTCATGTGAAGAGTTGACTCATTGGAAAAGACACTCTGATGCTGGGAGGGATTGGGGGCAGGAGGAGAAGGGGATGACAGAGGATGAGATGGCTGGATGGCATCACTGACTCAATGGACACAAGTTTGAGTGAACTGTGGAAGTTGGTGATGGACAGGGAGGCCTGGCATGCTGCATTTCATGGGGTTGCAAAGAGTCGGACATGACTGAGCCACTGAACTGAATTGAAATATATTAAATAACTAGTTGTGATGTGTCGCAATGCAAAACACTATTATTGGCAGTAATAAAAAGAAACAAATTGAAAGCAAATACCACTGGTTCATGCAAAAACATGAATGACCAAATATTAGGCTGAGTGAAGAGGCCAGAGAGATTTTAAGTTCATACTGTATGGTTTTACTTTTATGAAATTCTAGAAGCTGTACAACTGAAAAGGGCACAAGGGAAATTTCTAGGTGATGAAAATGTCTTATTTCTTCAAAACGGTGTGGGGTACATTAATGCATGTACTTTTCAAAATGGATTTAAAGGAATACAGAGTGGAACATATCACTGCATGCAAACTTTACTTTTAAAGTTTTAAAAAGACCAGCAAAACATCATTGTGTTTACTTTAAAATAGTTCTGATATCTTATGGATGCATGCTGAATTATTTACAAACAAAAAGATATACATAATTCTTGGGATTTAGTTTAAAATGGGGAATGGGAGTAGTGATTAAAAAATGGGGAGGGGATAAGAATATAGATGAAACATGATTAATCATGAATTGGAAAATAGTGAAAGTTGGGTGCTATTCCACCGAGAGTCCTTTACTTTCTCCACTTTTGTATATGTTTGAACATTTCCCATAGTAAAAAGTTGAAAAGAGAGGGATCGATGAACAGAAGTACATAACTTGTTGAAACTCTCAAAGTCATAAAGCAAATCAACTCCCAGCTTCCTTCTCCGATCCCAAGGAAGCAAAATATGAATGTTTTGAAAAGACCACTTTTCAAATGAGCCGACCAATAGTGCAAAGAGTTGCTTAAGTAGCATATACTCGCTTCCCATCTCTTTTGGTTTCAAACGGTTGTTTTGTAGATTTAAGTTGCTTTTTACTCACATTTCAGAGTGTGAGTGCAAGGATCAGAGAGAAATGCAAGGTTCAGAGAAAGCCTTTTTTTCCGCCCTACAAAAAATAAGCACAATAGAAAGGAACAAAAAACATATAGCAAAGATGCGTTTTTCCGTTACAGGTCTAAAAGCATCCTCCCTTCCAGGCAAAGAAAGCAGAGGGAGTCCGTTGAGGGGAGGAGTTTCGTTCTCCATTCCGGTGTGATCCAGGAACAGCTGTTTCCCCTTCAGCTTTTAAAGGTGAAACTGTGTTAAACAGTGCAAAAATTGTCTCGAACCCCTTGCGTGTGTCTGTGTGCGGTTGTGTGGAGATGGGGTGGCGTGTCAGCACCGAGGACAACGCGAATTGGAAGTCAGGAAGGTGAATGGTATGTGTTGATAGAATCTCCCTTTTCAGAAGGCTCTGAAAAATTGGATATACTGGTGCAGGAAGGTCAGTCACGCTGGATATGTCTCTTCCATCTAGGCACCTGCATCTGGAAAGCAAATTCCATTCTGAGAATGAAAAACCTTATAGCCCTTTGGTTTCGACGGCTGAGGAATGTTTATTCCTTGTTCCACTGCTGGGAAAAGAAAACAGCGTCTGGCAGCCGCTGATTGGTGGAAAAGAAAATGGTGATAGTTGGGTGGAGAGAGGATTTGACTAGCCTCCTCCTGCCTCTTCAACCTGTAACTCTTCATTACTAGTCTCCTCTCCACCCGCGAGGCCATATCGGGCTCATGAGAGGTTCAGAGTAGGCCTAAATCTGGGGGATATTTAGACAAAAGCATCGTTAACCTTTTGTCCTACGACCGTTAATCACACTTCATTGATCTGAGGGAAACGTGCTCTTGGCAGAGCTGATGTGAGCACGCTTCCTAGAGTGCCCGTCTCTTTCAGCAGCTCCTCGAGAGACTGGCTCTGTCTTTGGTGGTCGACCTGTCACACTCCCCGCTTCCCGAGGCTGGATCTGACGTGGGGGTCCCCGCGAGGAACCAGAGGGAAAGGCGGAGACAAGGATGGGGGGTGATGGGAAAGAGGGAGACTTCAGCCCAAGCCTAACACTCGGGATCTCCGAGAGCTCCCGTGACCCGGAACTCGAGGTGAGCCACAGGGCACCCCATCCTCCAGTCCCCTAGGTCCAGGCGGGAGGCGGGAGTTGGAGGTTCCGTCTTCCCCCGCCCCCATCCCCATCCGAGGAGAGAGTGAAGTGCACGCGGCTGGGAAAGCAGCGAGCGCCGGGAGAGGGGCGGGGAGAGGAGCTAACAAATCAGCCGCGGGGGCGGTGAGAGGAAGGGGAGGAGGAGGACCTCGGAGACTAGAAGGAGAGGGGGCGAGCGGCTGAGCGCGGCGACGCGGGGTGAGGTGTGTGCTGGCTTTAGAGCGGACCCAGGGGCCGAGCCGCGCCTTTAGCATCCTTGGCGCTCTTCCCCGCTCCCCACCCAACAGCCCTTCCCTTCCGACCTTCTGCCTTTTTCTCTCGAATCCTCTCGTGCGGGGGACGAGGAGTGGCAATACGACGGCAGGTTTGTGGGTTTGCCTCCCACGCCCCCCGCCTCCCAGCGCAGGCTTGTGCTGACAGCCGCCTCCTCTGGGGACCATCCCTCTTCTGGTGCCGCCTCCACCCTTCCTGTGCGCTCTTTATCCTCTCCCTTCCCACTTAAATAACATTTGAGAATTGTTTTTAAATTTGTTTAAGTGGGGGTGGGGGAGAAATTGGAGTTCCGAGGAGCCGAGGAAATCTGGTAAGTGCTTGTGGAACTAACTGGGCAGCTTTGGAAGTCGAGAACACCTGGTGCGAGTCGTTGCGGACGCCCCGGGGCGCGCGCGGGGGTGGGGGCGGGCGTGCTGCAGTGAGGACCAGCTGTAGTCGAGCCTCTCTCAAAGGTGAGTACTTATCCCTAGGGTGAGCTTGAGGAAAGTAAACTGACCTGTTTGCCTCCTGCTTCGATTACTTCCCTCTTCTCGTCCTCAGAGGCCGAGAGGTCTGGGTTCTCAGGGATAAGCTTTTCCTTTGGGGAACGCGAGGATGCTCCAGGGAGTATGAGTATTCAACTTTTGTTTGTCGCTTTCTTTAGCCGCCCCCCCGCCCCTAGTCCGCCCTCTCGGTTCTCTCTGTGAAGTAAACAAGCTGTGTTTGGCAAATCGTTAAGTGGGAGCGCTGAGAGGGCGAGTCAACAGGTGATAAGGGGTTAACAGGTGCGCAGGGTTGGGGGCGGGTTCCAGGAACTGAGAACGCCCCCACGGGTGGCTGGCGCGCCTCCTGAGGCTTCCGTGGTTGTGAACTCGCTCCCTCCTGCACGCTCTGGGTTAATAGCCCAGGGTCGGGCGCATGGTTGGGTGAATTAGAGCGAGGGCGGTGGGCTCCAGTTGGCCTGACGTTCAGCCACACCCAGAGTGAGTGGTTCCTTCCCTCCCCTATTCGTGATTGATCTGTTAGCTGCCTTCTGGAATGTAAGCATGTCCCTGACCCACTGCCTTCAGGTCCCTTTCCTTTTTCCTGTGATGTCTTCTAAACGCACTTCTAACTTACACTGTCACCATTTGGATCCTGGGAAGTTAAAAGAGGAGTCTATCTTTCCGTGCAATTCTACTTCGGAAACGCGTAAGAACAGCTCATATGATTCATCCTAATCCATGTTTAGGCGGCTAGACTATCCAGCCAAGATGGATGGGAGATGCTAAATTTTTAATGCAAAAGCTAAGAAAAGCCTCCTTTGTCCAGTGGTTGAAATGGAGGTACACTTAAGAGAATCTCACTCTTTTGAGGATTCTACTGATCTTTCAATAGTTTTTACTTTGGGTGGTTCTAATTTCGTTTTTTACGCAGAAGTTCTCAAAGTGTTTTTTGTCTTCTCCAGTGTGGTGTAAAGGAATTCGTTAGCCATGGATGTTTTCATGAAAGGACTTTCAAAGGCCAAGGAGGGAGTCGTGGCTGCTGCTGAAAAAACCAAGCAGGGTGTGGCAGAAGCAGCAGGAAAGACAAAAGAGGGTGTTCTCTATGTAGGTAGGTAAGCCCTAAATGTCACTTTGATATTTATTTGGGATTGGTGGGTTAGGATGATTGATGCTTTAAATGCTGGTATTTCTCACTTGATTCAGTTTTGCATCTCCACTCCTCAAAGTGATGGGCTGAATCAGAGGTGTGTGTAAGCAGGTGAATGTGTGTGTTTGAGCCAATATACAAAGTGGGGCTATTTTGTTTTTCCAGACTATTTAATTTTGCAGTAATATTTAGGACTTTGTTTCTTTTTTAAAATGAATGTTTCTATGCATAAGTAACTATAGCTCTGAGGACACTTTTAAAAACTCAGTCTTAGAAAATATTCAATAGTATCTTAAAATCAAACTCCTTCATGAGCTTTTGATTTATCTTCATGAATAATATACGCTAATTTCAGTGTATCCTAATTTAAAAGTAAGACATTGATATAATCTTGAGATATGTAAAGAAAGACCTACTGTGACCCTAAAAAGGAAAGGACAGACAAGTCTTTGGAGTTACTTCTTGTGACCACTTGGTAAGTTGGGGACTAACCTCAAGAAAGTGCTTGAAGGCTGCTAATATCTCTGAGACATTTATATAGTACATTTATATAGTTCATTTATCAAATGATATAATAAATTAGATGCTTACTGTTTTTCCTTGTTTATAAATTCCCACATCAGAGTATTCTTGCAGTGAAGTGAAAGTTTCTCCATCCTGTCTGATTCTTTGTGATCCCATGGACTGTCCATGGATATTCTCCAGGTTAGAATACTGGAGTGGATAACATTTTCCTTCTCCAGGGGATCTTCCCAACCCAGGGATTGAACCCAGGTCTTCCACATTTCAACTGGATTCTTTACCCGCTGAGCCACAAGAGAAGCCCAAAAATGCTGGAGTGGGTAGCCTATCCCTTTTCCAGAGGCTCTTCCTGACCCAGGAATCAAAACCAGGGTCTCCTGCATTGCAGGCAGATTCTTTACCAACTGAGCTATCAGGGAAGCCCTACTCTTTTTTTTATCTTGAACTGTGTTAGGTTGGGTGTTGTTTCACAAGTCACCTGGAATTCTTTGGGTGAAGAAATAGGCATACACACAGACACACACTCATCTATAGGCATACAAATAGGCACATGAGCATACATTCACCCACTGCCCATTCTGTCTCTTTTCCTCCTCTGAGCTAGGTCACATTCTCTGGTAGCAGATGTAGCAACAGTAGCCAACGGATGAGTAATAAAGTGGAGGATGAGCATAAACGATTGTGTAGAATACTCTGTCTATGTCTGTGGGGTGAAAGAAAGCTATATCGTCTCTTCAATATAGATGGGCTGGAGAAAAGTTATACTTGGAATGATTTTTATGAATATTTCTCATATTTTTTCTCACTGTTCATAGACTTTTTATTTTGGTTTAATCTTACCACAAACCTCTAGTTAAATTACTCTTTATCTTAAAATATATTTTCAGAAAATCATTGAATTGAAAGATGTTACAAGAGGGAAAAGTCAATGAGTTAATCTCAGTTTTTTTCTTGTGAAATGTGGATTGTATCTTTTTAGGTGGAATTTGGAATACTGAATCAGTGACATTTAAATAATCAGTATTTTTATATTTGTCCTCAGTGTTCCAAGTTGTATAAGTGCATGCTTTGTAAGCATTCCTTGATTTCAGTTACTTTATAACTTAATTACTTTTAAGATTTTTTTAGTTGGATAATATTGATTTATTAGTTTTGAATGAGTCCAAGAACCACTGACTATTAAATTAACACGTTGCTGTTTTCCAGGTAATAAGCAGGATTATCATCTGGAAAACATTGTACTTGTTTTCATTTTCAACCATGAGTTTGGGCAAATAAAATGACTTAATTTTTTAGAGATCAATCTGTTATTTTCTCTGAGATTATTATATGAAATTTCAATTTGTTTATGTGTACATATTTTAAAAAATAATCTTCAGTGTTTATTATGGTATTTAGCAGAGTGCATTCTATATACTATTTGTCAGTTGATATTTTAAAGTCAATTAAAAGTTGAACACAAATACATAATTCAGGATGAAGTATGACCTTGTAAAGTTATAGAACTACCAGGTTTTGGCAAGCTTTTTCCGTAAAGGGGTAGTGAATAATTTTAGGGTATGATGTCTGTTTCAGCTGATCAGCTTTGCTCTCCTGAAGTGAAAGCAGCCATAAACAATAATTAGGGTGACTATGTTCCTATAAAACTTTACTTACCAAAACAGCTGGAGAGTTTATTTGGCTCATAGGCTATAGTTTACTGACTCCTGATAAAGTAGGAAAAAAATGTAGATTTGATGCCAAACTTAAATTCCAGTCCAGACTACAGCACTTTTTTAACCTCTTGGATAATGGGAAGGTACTTAACATATCCCAGCATCACTTCACTCATTTATAAAAATACAATTTGAATAAATGCAAGTACCTTGCAGAGTTCTTGTGAGAACATCATAATAAAGCAGAACCTAAGGCAATGGCACCCCACTCCAGTACTCTTGCCTGGAAAATCCCATGGACGGAGGAGCCTGGTCGGCTGCAGTCCATGGGGTCGCTAGGAGTCAGACACGACTGAGTGACTTCACTTTCACGCCTTGGAGAAGGAAATGGCAACCCACTCCAGTGTTCTTGCCTGGAGAATCCCAGGGATGGGGGAGCCCGGTTGGCTGCTGTCTATGGGGTCGCTCAGAGTTGGACATGACTGAAATGACTTAGCAGCAGCAGCATAAGTAAAAAGGCATACTTTAAAAGAATTAAAGACTTAATTTTTATAACAGCTTTAAATTGACAGAAAAATTGGTATATAGAAGCTTCCCATGTACCCCAACCCCCACACATGTATAGCCTCTCGAATTACCAGCATCCTTTACCAGATGGTACGTTTGTTGCAACTGATGAACCTACATTGACGCATCATAGTCATCCAAACTCCATAGCTTCCATTAAGGATCACTCTTGCTGCAATACATTCTGTGAGTTTGGACAAATGTGGAAATGGCAGTCCACTCCGGTATTCTTGCCTGGAGAATCCCATGGACAGAGAAGCCTGGTAGGCTACAGTCCATGGGGTCCCAAAGAGTCGGACACGACTAAGTGACTAACACACACACACATTCATCATTATAATATAGAGAGTATTTTCAGTGTCCTAAAAATCCTCTGTGCTCTACTTATTCATGGCCTTCTCCCAACCCCTGGCTATCACTGATCTTTTTCTCTCCATAGTTTTGCCTTTTCCAAAATGTCCTATCAGTGGAATCACATGTTGTTTAGCCTGTTGAGATTGGCTTCTTTCAATTAATAATATGCATTTAAATTCTTTCATGTCTTTGAATGGCTCGTTTCTTTTTAGTGCCAAATAATATTCTGTTGTCTCAGTGTATCATAGTTTATCATTCCCCTCCTACATCTTGGTACTTGGAGGACATCTTACTTGCTTCAAAGAGTTGGCAGTTATGAATAAAGCTGCTATAAACATCTGTGTGCAGGTTTTTGTGTGTACATAAAATTTCAGCTCCTTTGGGTAAATATCAAAGAGCACAACAATTGCTGGGTCATATGTTCGAGCTTTTCGTGTGGTTATCTATGGATAAGAAAGCTGTGGTACATATACACAATGGAGTATTACTCAGCCATTAAAAAGAATACATTTGAATCAGGTCTAAGGAGATGGATGGAA
>SJYQ01092229.1:0-22183 GCA_006410935.1 Redunca redunca
AGCCCCCACCCAGCCCCCGGGGCCCCGCCCCTGCCCCCGCGGGGGCCCCTGCTCAGTGAGCCCGACCCAGGCAGCTGGCACTGGCGGGCAGTTACTCACGAGCCGGCACTCAGCTCTGTTGAGCGCACCAGCTCACAGCCACGCCCTGTCAAGGGCAGAGGCCACCGGACACCGCGCCCTGGCACCCTGCCGCGTCGGTTCTACGTGGCGGTGATGCCCGGCCCTGCGGGAAGTCCAGAAGTCGTTCGGAGAGTGCGGCAAGGGCCAGCGGCGCCCAGGCACCAGCTGGCAGTGGGGAGCGGGAAGCAGCAGCCCGCTGTGGCAGCTTCACTTCCAGCCACAACGAGACAGGAGAGCGGCTGTGCCGTGGGGAGCAGGCCTAGAAGCCAGACACAGCGCAAGCCGCTCCTGGGAAGCACGGGGAGGCAACCCGGAGCCGCACCCGAGGGCACCCAAGGGCACGAGCCTAGGTATCTGCAGAGGCCGCGGCCTGCTGGCAGCTCCAGCTCCAGCCCCAGCCGCCCCGAGGGCAGGAGGCCGAGGCCCAGGCCGCATCCTGGAGCTCACACAGTCTCAACGGGACTGCCAAGGCAGCCAGCCTTGAGGGGCCCAACGCCACGCACACACTCCCCCAGGCTTGCCAGCTCCCGCTCCGCACGGGCGCAAGGCGCACAGGCTCCCTCCACGGCCAGCAGCAGTCAGCGCCCAGGGGCGAGAGCGGGCAGAGACCCCCGCGATGGCCCCGCGGGTCCTGCCCAGGTCCTGCACCAAGCGCCCTGAGACGCAGTGAGGCCCAGACGGGGGGCTCCGCCTGCCGGAGGGAACAACAGCCCTTCGGGGCGAGAAGTACCCACAGCTGCTCAAATGCCAGCCCAGCAACGCCGTGGACACTTTCCGCTGGCGACTCGGGCGGCGCAGACCCCGCCTGCAGTGCGGGAGGCCTGCCTCCGACCCCTGGGTCGGGAAGAGCCTCAGAAGGAATGGCTGCCCTCCCCCGTGCTCCTGCCTGGAGGGTTCCAGGGACAGAGGAGCCTGGCGGGCTGCAGTCCACGGGGTCACAAAGAGGCGGGCACGGGTCAGCAGCTAACGCACACGAGTGTGCTGACCCGCAGAAGCAGATCTCCAAACCCGAAAGGGAACTCGGACTCTAGTGAGCCGATCTAATGAGAACAGGCACAGAAGTTAGGGAGTTAACACACTGGCTCACCATCCAGCAACACACAGCAAGGAGAGCGTGAAAGACTCGAGGGTGTCGTGGGACAACGCTCAGGGAGAGGGAAGAAAAAGGAAACCATGGAAAATACACAGACAACCTGAGGGCGAGGAAAGGGTCTAAGGTGCATGTGACCGGAGCCCTTGCTCCTCGGAAGAAAAGCCGCGGCAAAACCTAGACAGCCCGTTAAAAAGCAGAGGCGTCAGTTTGCCAACAAGGTCTCTACCGTCAAAGCCACAGTTTTTCTAGTAGTCATGTATGGATGTGAGAGTTGGACTATAAAGAAAGCTGAGCACCAAAGAACTGCTGCTTTCAAACTGTGGGGCTGGAGAAGATTCTTGAGAGTCTCTTGGACTGCAAAGAGATCAAACCAGTCAATCCTAGAGGAAATCAGTCCTGAATATTCATTGGAAGGACTGATACTGATTCTGAAGCTCTAATACGTTTGCCACCGATGCGAAGAGACAACTCACTGGAAAAGACCCTGATGCTGGCTGGGAAAGACTGAAGGCAGGAGAAGGGGGCAAGAGAGGATGAGATGGTTGGATGGCATCAGTGACTCAATGGACGCGAGTCTGAGCAAACTCTGGGAGATAGGGAAGGGCAGGGGGGCCGGCCTGCCGTACTCCACGGGGTCACAAAGAGTCAGACACAACTGAGCGACTGAACAGAGACCACGGGAGCCCTAGAAAGGGAACAGGGTCAGAAGGGGGGAGACTGCGCTTAGAAAGACGCCGCCCGAGACTCTCCAGACAGAGAGAAGCCTCAAATTCCAGGAGCTAGACAAGTACCGAAGAAACCGCATCTAAGTACATCAGACTCTGGAACAAAGACAAAGGTGGCAGTGATGCGGCCGACGCCCATCACCACCAACGCTGGGAACCCCGCCCGCTGCCCTTCCTGCGCCACAGCGAGGGGCTCTGGGGGCTTTACGGTGCACAGGCAAGGGGGCCTGAGTCCGCTTCAGGACAGGCAGCCACATGCTGCTGGTGACCGACACGCCTCGGACGCAGCGAGGACTGAAGGTTAAGATACGGGAAAAGACAGACTGCGCGCCCTCAGCACAGGGCAGCGGGCCTCGCTGCACCAACGCCCAGCGCAGGAGGGCCTCAGGGGAAGCGCGACAGAGGCGGACGCCTCGCAACGGCCGGCGCCACTCCCGCCGGGAAGACACAGGACCCCGAATCTGTACCCTCTAAACA
The DNA here is from genome assembly GCA_006410935.1 of Redunca redunca. Classification (NCBI taxonomy): domain Eukaryota; kingdom Metazoa; phylum Chordata; class Mammalia; order Artiodactyla; family Bovidae; genus Redunca; species Redunca redunca. The sequence continues at coordinate 2,416 of SJYQ01092229.1, forward strand.
CAGCACCAGAATACTTTTCCTTTTACCGTCAAAAGGGTAAAAGGAAAGGATGTCATTCCTCATCTGCGGCAGGAGTTTCAAACCCTTCCTTTAGAACAAGGGGACAGAAAAACCAGCAAGGCCGAGTGGACGCGGCTAACCGACTTGACCGGGCGGGCACTCAGGCCGCTCGCCCGACGCGTGCAGACGCCCGCTCCTCTGGAGGGCCTGTGGCACGGCCACCAGGACAGGCGGCGCGCCGAGCCGGAAGCCAGGTGCCAGACCCGGGAAAGGCCCCCCCACACGGGGGCCGCACGGGACAGCGATGGCACAGGGCGCGCCAGGAGACCCGCAGCGGGTTCCAAAGCAGGGCGCACTCGCAGACGTGGCCAGCGTCGGCCTAAAGGGGCGAAAATGGGAACCAGAAAACGCCGTGTACCGGTCACGGAGCACAGCAAGACAGTGCGAAGCCACGAAACCTGCCCCGGGGGAGTCACAGCCTCCAGTGCGGGTGGCAGGAAAGCAGAGATGGAGATTAAGAACTAGGGAGCTGGAAAGCAGCAAATTAAACCCAAAGAAAGTAGAAGGAAGGAAATAACAAGCAGAAATCAGTGAAGTGAAAAACAAACGCACACTACAGATAAACAAAGCCAAAGTGCGGCTCTTTTGAGAAGACTGAGAGCGTGCTGGTGAGGCTGCAGGGAAGCCGGAGCCGTCCTGCACGGCTGGGCGGACGCAGCCCGGTCCAGCGCCTGGAAGGCAGGCCGGCAGCGCCTCTCAGGCTAAACACAGAGCCCCAGCGGCAGTGTGCAGGGAGAGGCGACAGGCAGGCGGAGAGCACCAGGGCGCAGGCTGCTGCTTGCCGGGCCCGAGTGCCTTCTGAGGCGCGACGGCGGCCTCGCACTGACCGTGGTGACGGCCCCGCGCTGCGTGAGCGTGACCGAATGCCGCGTGGACTTCATCTCAACAAAGCCGTTACCAAGAAGACTGAGGAAGCTGGCAAGCCCCCAGCAACACAGTTCAAAGAAGAAAAACGGCAAAATCACAAACGCAAGACGTGACGGAGGGCCGTCACTGCAAGCGCCGCAGACAGAGGGAAACGGGCGTCAAGGGGGACCCGGCTCCTGTGCTCTGGTCCCTGAAGTGACCAGACAAAGGCCTTGCAAAGCGCAGCCAAGCAAAGCTGGGAGGGAGCTAAGGTCCCGAACGCCGCGCGGCATGGCCGAGAAATGAAAGCCAGCGTGCTTCACCTCAGTGCAGATCAAGGGGAAACACCAGGGCACATGATGGGCACACCGATGAACACATGAACACATAAGAGCTCCCAGCCGCCAGGAAAAAGGAGAGGCCCAACCGGGTGTCTGACGAAGGCACGTGAAGGCCTGGACAGGAAGCCCAGAGCAGGCGTCTGCAGCAAGTGCTGCACACACCCCCAGAGGCGGGGATGGCCCCTCACGCCTTGCACCACGGGGCACCGGGGCGGGCCTCAGATGGCTGAGCGGCTGGTGGCGGCGGCAGACACAGCTGGGCACGCTCGCGAAGTTCAGCGCCTAAGATTCGCCACTAAATTCTGCATTTTCAACATACCACTATGCTTTTGTACACCGGGAGCAAAAGATACTGTTTACCTTAGCTGAACACACAAATAACGAGGGCTAAATCTAGCGAACAAAAGTTAAGACCTCCTCCTCAAGAATGACAGAAAGTGGAGAACAGTCACAGGAAATGGGGGACACTCGCTGACTGAAGAGTCGCTGCTGTCCGTGAATGTCCACTTCACTCAAGTTGATTCACAAACCCCAATCAGAACCCCAGAAGTTGTTCTCTTCTCTCTTTTCCCCACAGAAATGTGCTATCTGGTTCAAAAACGTGTACAGAGAAGGAGCGCCGCACGTGGCCAGACGCCTCCAAGGCAGAAGAGCGCCGGGCTTCAGGGTCTCACGCTGCAGGCTTGCGCCGGGCCACAGACCTGCCGTGGAAAGGCGCCTGGTCTCGGCACCAAGAGACCCACACGAGGGGTCTGAGACAGCAGCGACAGACCCCCCTGAGCTGGGAGTGGTGCCAGCACTGTGTGCGGGGAGGGCCGGCCTGCAGCAGACGGCACTCTCGGCTGGACGCCCAGGGGAAGCAGCCAACTCTGACCCTCTCCTCACAGCAGACACGGGACCAGAGGTCCTCAGCTCCAGCGGGAAGCGCGAAACCAAGAGCTTCCAGAAGGCAGTACTTCCAGCATGGGGAGCACCTCCAGGACGGGGGGAGCACCTCCAGCACGGGGCAACGCCCATTTCAGCGGAACACAAACCATTCATCGTTAAGGAGAGGGTGGACAGGTGGGACGCCACTGGAGTCGAGAAGTCTGTTTACAAACGATGAAGCCCAGGGAGCACCCTGCGAGCCCAGCGGTCGGGACTCCACGCGCTCACTGCCACAGCCCAGGGTCAGTCCCTGCTCGGGGAACTGAAAAAGACACTGCCAGGAGGCAGAAAGCAGCAAGATGGNTCCAGCACGGGGGGGGGGGGCACCTCCAGGACGGGGGGGAGCACCTCCAGGACGGGGGGGAGCACCTCCAGGACGGGGGGAGCACCTCCAGCACGGGGCAACGCCCATTTCAGCGGAACACAAACCATTCATCGTTAAGGAGAGGGTGGACAGGTGGGACGCCACTGGAGTCGAGAAGTCTGTTTACAAACGATGAAGCCCAGGGAGCACCCTGCGAGCCCAGCGGTCGGGACTCCACGCGCTCACTGCCACAGCCCAGGGTCAGTCCCTGCTCGGGGAACTGAAAAAGACACTGCCAGGAGGCAGAAAGCAGCAAGATGGGAGGCTCTTTTCCAGCCGACACACAGCCCAGGGTGTGCCTGCCGGACCCCAGGGAGCAGCCCCACTTGGCATCATCAGACGTGGGCAGGCAGGACACGCGGAGCGGCAGGTCTGAGTGCCAAGGCCCCCGTGTGACGAGCACCGGGCCGGGCGCTTCTCTCAGCTGAACCTGCAGCTCCGCATGCCGAGCGCCTCCTGAGAAACGCTCACCAGCCACTGCGGCCCTGTCTGGACCCCCCTCGCTCTGTGCATCTGCCAAATCCACAGGACATGAGCCCCGGCGGAGACCACGCGGTCTGGGAGGCAGGGAGGCGTCATGATGGGCTCACCACTGGGGGCAAAAGACTGCCCTGGTGGAGGCCGTCCACGCCGGGGAGGCTGTGCGCGGGTGTGGACGGGGGTCAAGTCCACACACTCTCCTCTCAGTTTTGCTGTTGCCCTAAACATCAACTTTGTAAGATCTTTTAAATTCTTTGGTTGCCCTTGGGGAAGCAAGTGGTTGAGGGGTGGGGGGCTGGCAGAGGGAAGCAGGCAGTGGTGGGCTGGGGAGAACTGGGTCTTCACGGGACTGTCCTCCGAGACAGAGGATCCCTGGGAGCCTGGGGAGGGGCAGAGGCTCAGTGTGGCTCAGAGGCTCACCCCAGGTCTGCAGATCGGAAGCCCCCTGAACAAGACCTGGGGTCGGAAGCCTGGGGGAGAAGGTCTAAAGGCGGAGCAGGGGGGACGGGGTCAGCAGCCTCGGGACTGGGGCACGGGGCTCACCTGCCCGGGACTGACCACAGGCCGCTGGCCGCTCAGCTGGGGCCCAGTGAGCACCAAGGACCACGCACCTCCCGTGGGTGCGCGCCACACAAGACACGCCAGCATCGGACACAGCTGCGGGAGGCAGTGCCCGGGTCACCTGGGCGGGGACACGGCGTCCACTCACAGCCCGGACGGGAGAGTGAGTGAAAGCCGCCCAGTCATGTCTGACTCTGCGACTCCATGGACGATACCATGATACGGCATTCTCCAGGGCAGAACACCGGAGTGGGCGGCCTACCCTTCTCCAGGGGATCGTCCTGACCCAGGAATCGAACTGGGGTCCCCTGCATTGCAGGCGGACTCTCTGCCAGCTGAGCTACCAGGGAAGCCCTTAGAGCCGGGAAGTTTCTGCCAAACACACCCACCCAAGGACAGACGGTCTAAGGGCAGGTCAGAGAGAGGGGGTCGGGGGAGCGCGGAGGGCAGTCTGGGGCGAGGAGAGGAGAGGAGAGGGACGCCTTCGAATGCTCGCCTGGAAGACAAGGCGGCTGCGCCAGGCAGGGCAGAGCGAGCCGGCGGCAGGGCCGCAGGGGCAGGGAGCCGAGCAAGGCCTGTGCAGGGCGCCGGGACACTGGCTGGAGGACGGGGCCTGGAGTGCCAGCCGCCAGGGAAGCTCAGGGGGCTGGCCACACCTGCGCCCTCCGGCCGCCCCCAAAACGGCCCTCCCAAGGGGACCGAGGGCAGGCAGACGGGCTGAAGCGCTGCCCCCACAACACCGCAGTCCACTGTGCTGAGGTTAACAGCTCTTCAAGGCCAAGGGTAGGGCCAAAAACGCACATGCGCAAGCTTCTCAGCCCATTTACAGAGCTGCGGACCATCACCCCTCCCCAGCCTCGGTCAGCACCCCCGGCCCTGGCAGCCGCGCGCAGCTCTCAGCCTCTGGGTGGCCCGTCTGCACGGTTTGGGTTCAGGGCCCCCCACGGCGTGGGCTCTGGGGCGGCCCCTCTGACGGGCAGCGCTCCCAGGTGCCCGGGCCTCTGGTCCATCCTCTGCGGGCCCGCCAGGCTCCGCTCCTGGGCCAGGGTGGTGGGCAGTGGTGGGCAGGAGGCGGGCGGCTGGGGTGCTCGCGCTCCCCCGCCCCCACGACCCGGGGGACCGGGATCGCCCCTCCTTCCGCAGCGGCGCCTGCTCCGCCCCCACCGGGGAGGAGCGGGGTGCACTCCGGAGGCGTCTCAGGAGGCTGTGCGGCTGACCTTGGCCGGGCTCCACTCCGCCACCTCGTGGGCCTCTGGGCACAGAGCTTCATCCTTTCAAGCAACCAGGGTTCTTTCATGCTGAAGTGATAAAGCCCCAGGATTCAAAGACACTTTAACGAGAGGCTCTGATACTGAGGGTCGTCCCGTGCAGCCTCCAGGGCCCCTCGCGCATTCCCGGCTCAGGGCCGGGCCGCAGCCGGGCCACCTACGCGCGGGGAAGGCTGCGGCGACCACACGGAGGGAAACGGCGTGTGAGGAGGGGCAGAGAGGCCACGGCTCCCGCACGCGACGCGGCAGCCACGCCCCAGGACGGGCCTGGGGACACACCGCTGCCCCAGCTCCCCCCGGGAGAGCAGAGGCGGAGGCCCGGCTGGGAGACAAACTCTCCCAGAGCAAAGGGGAAGCGAAGTGGACAAGGGGAAAGCAGAGACCGGAAAGAAGCCGGTCCAGCGGGGCAGCCCGCGCGCAGAGGCGCGGCGGCGCCGGGCGGCCGGGCAGCGAAGGATACGCGGGGTGCCCTCCGTGCGGCACACCAGGTAGAGGCAGGCCGCGGCCACGTGCGCCGTCCTCCGGCCCCGGGTCAGGCGCTTGCTCGCGGCCATCTTGAAGAAGTTGAGCGCGGTGTCCACGCAGTGCTGGCTCAGCTGCAGCTGGCTCCCCAGGTGGTGGATCTGGCGCCTCCCTAGGACACAAACGCCACGTTACCGTGGGCCCGACAGGCGAGCCAGCCGCGCGCCAGCGCTGTCCCCGCCCCGCGGCTGCCCCGGCAACCTAAGGCAGAGCCGCAAGGTTTACCCGTTCACTCTCACGCTTTGCAAAACGTCCCGTTTTCACGGGGGTTCCAGTAAAATCATACGTGTGGACACGGGGTGCGAGTTGCCTCCAGGGTGGAGTGGGGCAGGTCAGCCCGGGGGCAGAGCCCTTCCCAAGGCCCCACGCTCACTGAGTCTGGGAAGGGCTGCAGGTAAGCCAGCCACCTGGCGCTGAACACTGACCACGGGCCCCGAGTCCACACGCTCCACCGCAAAGGCCCCTTTCGAGCCTGAGTGCCCAGGCCCTGCCGCCCGTGCCCACCCAGCCTTCCCCACGGGCCCCACGCCAGCCTCCGCCCAGGCTGGTGCGCACAGGCCGGCCAGGACCAAGTCTGCACGCGCACCTCTGCCTGGAGCACGGCCCTCCCGGGAGCCATGCGAGCAGGCCACAGGGCACCGAGGGGGGGGCCGACGTGCCCTGTGCCACGCGCGAGGGGGCAGACGTGCCCCGTGCCACGCGCGAGCCTCACGGGAGCCAGGGGCTGGGCGCACGCAGCCCGCCCAGCGCCCTCCCACCCTGGGCCCGCTCTCCTCTGGCAGAGACCACTCTACCCTGGGCCAGTGGCCTGCGCTTCCCCCACGAAGAGCTAGGAGCTGATTCTGCTGCCCCTGCAGCCAAGGGCTGTGGGCTCAGGCTGACCCCTGGCCAAAGGGGGGTGCCCAGGGAGCTAGCGCCCGGGGGAACAGGTGGGCGGGCTGGCACCTAGCAGTCAGCATGTCCCGTGAGTGCCCGGGCCCTTGTGGCCCTACCCCCGTGGCCTCCAACAGAGCCTGCCCGGAGCCACGCAGCTCCGAGGGCTCTGGTCAGGCTGAACTGAGGCAGGGTCGTGGTCACGGTCCCAGAGCCGAGGCCAGGGCACAGCCAACGTCCTGACCGTCTGCAGAGAGAGGAGGGCGGGTCGCTGCTCCCCGTCATAGCACATGCGCCCAGGATGTCAGGTGGATAAGCATGGTCTGCCCCGCAGTCCAGTGCGCACAGGGGCTCCGCTAACACAGGGAGAGGAAGGTCCTTTCCAGAGGGCGCTCACAGAGCCCGGGACCTTGCTCAGCCCCACACACCACGGGCCAGGGTCCCCCAGCAGTTGGGTGCGGGGCTTGAAATTATCGCAGCAAGTTACCTTATCACATCTTCACTGCTCTGTAAAATTTACCCACTTAAGTTGTCCCATGGCGTGGTTAGTATGTCCACAGGAGGTGTTCGACCATTACCACTTTGGTGCATTCCATCGCCCAAAAAAGGAGCCCTGCAGCCATGAGCTGTTAGTCCCAGCCCCCAGGTGAGGCTCTAACGCTCGCAGGCTGGGCGAGCGCGGTCGGCACTGAGCACGGCGCACGACACAGGCGTGTGTGCAGAGGCTCTAACAGCACAAAGGCCTCAGGAAACGTGGGCTCGCGCACACGGACGCCCAGCTAACCAGCCCCAGCTTGCTCTCCCAAGGATGACAATGAACGCAAAAACTCAACTCACTAGTACACAGACGTCTTCAAACTGTTGACATTTTGTGAAGCTAAGGCCTGCCTCTCCCTTCAAGACGGCACCTGACCAGCATCCTCTCAGAACAATGGAGACGGCAGAGAGCGCAAACGTGGACACTGCGTGAGGGCCGGCTAGTGCCCTGGGGGCAGGCGGGGGAGGGCCTGGCCCAGTGGCAAGAAGCGGAGCTGTGGTGCTGCAGGGCTCACCCGAAGGCCCCTCGCCCGGAGGACCCACAGCGCCAGCCGGGCCTGTGCCGCCCCTCGCCCGGAGGACCCACAGCGCCAGCCGGGCCTGTGCCGCCCCCTCGCCCGGAGGACCCACAGCGCCAGCCGGGCCTGTGCCGCCCCTCGCCCGGAGGACCCACAGCGCCAGCCGGGCCTGTGCCGCCCCTCGCCCGGAGGACCCACAGCGCCAGCCGGGCCTGTGCCGCCCCTCGCCCGGAGGCCTTCACAGCGCCAGCCGGGCCTGTGCCGCCCCCCCCTCGCCCAGAGGCCTTCACAGCACCAGCCGGGCCTGTGCCGCCCCCTCGCCCGGAGGCCTTCACAGCGCCAGCCGGGCCTGTGCCGCCCCAGCCAGGGCGAGCAGCACGTCACGCCCGTCCCACGCAGCAACACGCGAGGAGCCACGCCCGCAATCAGACCCAGGGGCACCAAGACGCCAGTGGGCGCCCTGGGGGGGCTACAGGTGTAAACAGGCCAGCTTAAGACCCACATTCGTACAAACATGGACCGACAACTGAGAGTCACCCAACCCGTGTAGAAAACGCCCGTGTGGAGAGAGAGGAAGAAGCACCAGGCTCCACAGGCAGACTGCTAAGTGAAGAGGGCAATCTCAAAGTTTTGGAAAGGCATCAACACATAGGAAAGTGTGAATAGGCTGCAATCAAAAGACACAGTCCTTGAAAAATTAAACGTGATCACTGAACATTCTGTAAAAACTCAGAAATAAGCAAACCGCAGAGTGGGCACAGGTGGAGGCGTGAGAGGAGAGCCAGGAGGAGGGCCGCCCCGGGAGCAGGGCAGCTGCAGGGCCCCAGAGGGAGGCACGCAGCGGGCCAGACAGGCAGACGCCCGGCACGAAGGGCGCCCAGACGGAGAGGCCTGCAGTTAGGGCAGGCGGCCCCGCCGAAGGGCTGACGGTCCCACCAAGCGCGCCATGAGCAGGGGAGCTGCGGGGACGAGGCGGGGCCCCGCAGGGCGCGCTCCCACACAGGCCTCCCGCACACTCGCTGCACGCCCCGGGCAGGCGGCCGCTGGCCCCGCAGCCCCACGACGAGGAAGGGAACCTGGCCGGGGGAGCAGCTGCCACACGACCCTCGCCGTCCTCAGCGGACCCTCAAAGACCCCAACCTCCTCCTCCTCCTCCTCCTGTCTGTCCGGTGAGGCTCCTCTCTGCTGCCTGCAGGACCCGCCCACGGCCAGCCGTTCACAGCGTGTCCTCTGCCACTCCCGAGTACGCTTGCTTTGCTGATGAGAGAGCTGGCTGGTTTATCTGAAGACTGACAACAGTATGGACTTAATATCATAGATTCAGATCACACCAAATAAAACGTGACGGAACCGATGGCAAAGGGACAGCACTGCCTCATGGGATTCCAGAGACCAGAGTCGTGCAGATACGCAAGCTGGGTTTAGAAGAGGCAGAGGAACCAGAGATCAAACTGCCAACATCTGCTGGACCATAGCAAAAGCAAGGGAGTTCCAGAAAAACATCTGCTTCTGCTTCACCGACTATGCTGAAGCCTGTGTGTGGATCACAACACACTGTGGAACACTCTCCACGCGATGGGAATGCCAGACCACCTGAGCTGTACGCAAGTCAAGAAGGAACAGCTAGAGCCAGACCCTCAACAATGGCTGGCTCAAAACTGAGAAAGGAGCACGTCAAGGCTGGACGCCGTCACCTGCTTATTTAACTTAGATGCAGAGGGCATCACGGAAAGTGCCAGGCTGCATGACTCACAAACTGGCATCAAGACTGCCGGGAGAAATATTAACAGCCTCAGGTACGCAGATGATGCCACTCTAAACGGCAGAAAGTGAAGCAGGACTAAAGAGCCTCTTCGTGACAGTGAAAGAAGAGAGTGAAAAAGCTGGCCTAAAACTCAGTATTTGAAAACCCAAGATCCTGGCCTCCAGTCCCATCACTCATGGCAAACAGAAGGCGGAAAAGCGGAACAGCGACAGGCTTATTTTCTTGGGCTCCGAGATCACTGTGGGCGGTGACTGTACCCATGGAATTACGACACCTGCTCCTTGGAAGGGAAGCTGTGGCAAACCCAGGCAGCGCATTAAAAGGCAGAGATGCCATGTCCCTTTGCTGACAAAGATCTGTACAGTAAAGCTGTGGGTTTTCCAGTGGTCGTGTGCAGAAATAAGAGTTGGACCACAAAGAAGACTAGGCACCAAAGAACTGATGCTTTCAAACTGTGGTTCTAGAGAAGACTCTTGAGAGCCCCTTGGACTGCAAGGAGATCCAACCAGTCCATCCTAAAGGAGATCAGTCCTGAATATTCATTGGAAGGACTGACGCTGAAGATGGAGCCCCAGTACTGAGGCCACGTGATGCAAAGAGCCGACTCTCTGGAAAAGACTCTGATGCTGGGAAAGGCTGGGGGCAGGAGGAGAAGGGGGCGGCAAAGGATAAGAAGGGATGGCTAGACAGAATCACCGACTTGGTGGACATGAGTTTGAGTAAACTCCCGGAGCTGGTGATGGACAGGGAGGCCTGGCGCGCTGCAGTCCACGGGGTCACAAAGAGGCGGACACGGCTGAGCGACTGAACTGAAGAGACGTAAAGGAGCAACTGACGGGAACACAGCCAGAACAGAAGACTCTGGCAGTGCACGGACACCGACGGACGGCCCCCCGGGAGCCAAGACGGCAGCAGAGGCCCCGAGCGACGCCGCAGACAGCGAGACCCCACTGCTACGCTCTCGGCATCACATCCAAAACCAGAGCACGCATCCTTCTCAAGCACACGAGGAACGTTCTCTCGGACTAACCACGTACGGGGCATAAAACTAACCTCAGCAAACGTAAGACACAGAAACCTTCTCAAGCATCTTCTCTGAGTACAATGGCACGAAACTAGGACTCAACCACGAGAAAAGAAACGAGGAAACACCACCCCGCGGAGGCGAGGCAGCAGCGCGAGCGCCTGGAGGTGAGCGGCGGCCGCGAGCACAGACGCGCAGAGCCCGCCTGCTTGCGCCACCCAGCCACGCCCGCCTCCTCGTGACCTCGTGGCCAGCAGCCTGCCAAGCGCCTATGTCCACGGGATTTCCTGGGTAAGAACACTGCAGTGGCTGCCATTTCGCTCTCCAGGGGGTCCTCCTGACGCAGAGATCGAACACAGAATCTATGGGGTGCAGCAAAAGCAACTCGAAGAGGCAAGTTCGTAGGGACGGCGCCTTCACTAAAAACAAGAAGATCCCGAGTAAACAACCTAGCTCACGACCTAAAACAGAAGGAGAACCAGTAAAGCCTGAAGGAAGCAGAAAGGCAGGAAATAAAACGGACATTTTCAGAAAATAGAGGAAAAAATCAATAAAACCAGGAGACGATTCTTGGTTTGAAAGAGTAAACAAAATTGGCAAACCGTTGGCTAGGCTCACCAAGAAGAGAAGAGAAGCTGAATAAATGAAATAAGAAGTGAGACAGCAGGACTCTCACCCGACGCTGCAGAAGTCCAGGAGTGAGGAGAGCGCCGCGTGAGCGGACGCCAGCAGGCCCGGCCGCAGAGGAGCGAGGAGCCAGAAGCACGCAGCCGCCAAAACTGAGCCGGCAAGAAACAGGTGCCGCACGCAGACTCGGTCAAGGGCAGCGAGGCGGAATCTGCACAGCGGGCCAGCGGGCCGACAGCCCTCCCCACAGACAGAAGTCCAGGCCAGACGGCTGCACGGTGGACGCTGCCGACACCCAAAGGAGAACCGGCGGCACTGACCCGTCTCGGCTCATCCAAAAGACGGAGAGGCAGGGAGCACTCCCACAGACGTTCTCCGAAGCCAGCATCACCCTGATAGCAAAGTCAGACAAGCCGCCACCGAGCGGGAGAATCGCAGGCCGGTCTCCTCGAAGAGATACAAAAATCCTCAGCAAAATGCTAGCAACCAAGCTCAGCGGCACAGATACAAGGTCATGGAACACAGCCCCACAAGGGCGGCTCGGCGCTCGCAAACCCACCGCCGTGAGGGACCGCACCAACAAAGGAAAGCCAAAACCCACACGAGCACCGCAGTAGCCGCAGAAAAAGCACTTGACAAAGACCTGTATTCATCCATGACAAAACCTGTCACCAGAGGGGGCCAGCGGGAACACGTCTCAACATGATAAAGGCCGTTTATGAAAGCCCACAGCCTGCATAATACTCAACGGTGAAGAGCTAAGAGCCTTCCTACTAAACTCTCAAACAAGACAAGGATGCCCGCTCCCACCACGTCTATTCGTCACAGCGTTGAAGTTTCAGCCACAGCAATGACAAGAAAAAGACGTAAAAGGTATTCAAATCGGGAGGTAAAAGGTACCACTGTCACTACATGAGACGGCATGATGCCAATATGTTAACAGAAAACCCTAAGGACTCCACACAAACTACCAGATCTAAACGAATTCAGTGAAGTAGCAGGAGACAACGTTAACATTCGGATGTCAGTTGCACTTCTTTACACTACCAATGAAATATCAGAAAGGGAATGTAAAAAAACAATATCTTTTAAAACAGCACCAAATACATGCACCTAGCCGAGGAGGCGAAACACTTACACGCTCAGAACTGTAAGACACTAACAAAGCAGACTAAAGGCGATTTAAACGGGAAGACGCCTCATGCTTCTGGATTGGAAGAATACTGTTAAAATGGCAACATCGAAAGCAATCCGCAGACTCAATTCAATCCCTGTGAAAATACCCATGACATTTTTCACAGAACTAGAACACATAATATGAAATTTTATAAGGAACCATAAAAGACCCAGAATTGCGAACCCTAAGGCAGGGTGGGGGTGGAGATAATGCGGGAGGCGTAGCTCTCTCCCCAGGCTTCAGACAGTATGACAAAGCTGCAGCAACCGAAACGGTGGCACCGCGACGGAAACAGGTGCGCAGACCACTGGAGCAGGACAGAGGGCCCGGGAGTGAACCCACACGCGCATGGGCAACACTCTTCAGCTACGGAGGCAAGAACATAAAACAGGAAAGGACAGTCTCTTCAACCTTACCTATGTTCTCTTAGGTCAGTCTCCCAAGGCAATAGAGATAAAAACACACAAATGGGACCTAATCAAATTCAAAAGCTTTTGCATGGCAAAGGAAACCATAAAAAAAAAAAAAAGACAACCTACAGAACGGGAGAATGCGCTGAATCACACTGCTCACAGCAGAGAATATGCTGAATCACACTGCGCTGAATCACACTGCCACACCGCAGAGAATACACTGAGTCACACTGCCACACCGCAGAGAATACACTGAGTCACACTGCTCACAGCAGAGAATCCGCTGAATCCCACTGCTCACAGCAGAGAATCCGCTGAATCACACTGCTCGCAGCAGAGAATCCGCTGAATCACACTGCCACACGGCAGAGAATCCGCTGAATCACACTGCGCTGAATCACACTGCCACACGGCAGAGGCTGGCACAGCACTTAAATCAGCTACCCTTCAACAGAGAAATAACGAAACTGGAGATGCGAGCCTCAGCCTCTGCTTTGTACCACGTATAAAAAATTATTTGAGGCAGATCACAAACTCAGATGCGAAATATACAACAATGAAGCTCCTGAGTGAAGACACAGAAGAGTGTCTTCAGACCTTAGGGGAGACAAGGATTACGATCCTTTTAAACTTCATCACTGTCTATTTGGCTGCGTCCAATCTCATTTGTAGCACGTGGGACCTTAGTTCTGTGACGAAGGATTGAGCCCAGGTCCCCTGCGTTGGGAGCCCCAAGGGAAGTCCCAAGAATTAAGATCTCAGGTCACAGAGCCCCAGCTATAAAACGGACACACAAGGACTCTGTTAGAACTAAGAGGTTTCTGTTCATCAGAAGACTCGAAGAAAGTGAAAAGTCACCTACGGGAAGAAAGACTCAAAATACGTATATGCATCAGCAGACTTGAATTCCAAATCTATAAGGAAGTTTACAAATTAATAAGAAAATGATAACTCAGTTAAAAAAAAGAAACTTGTACAAAAGATGCAACAGGCAGCTCAGAGAGGACCAAGCAAAATCAGCCAATCTCACTGCCCACCAGGGAGAGCAGAGCAAGGTCTCTGAGCGCTGCGCGCCCCCCAGGAAGGCCAGCAAGCGCAGGGGCCGACAGGTCCACCCCCCAGGAAGGCCAGCAAGCGCAGGGGCCGACAGGTCCACCCCCCGGGAAGGCCAGCGAGCGCAGGGGCCGACAGGTCCACCCCCCAGGAAGGCCAGCGAGCGCAGGGGCCGACAGGTCCACTGCAGCCCGACACGCACGCCATATGCCCAGGACCCCGCCTGCAGCGCCGTCCCTGGAGACGAGTCCACCGGAACACGCACGGCAGCCACAAGGACTGCCAAGTGTCCGCGGCAGGGAGAGGGCGCGGCACAGTCACAGTGAAGCCCTGCGAGCGGACAGAGCACTGGCACGCCCACGAAGGGCACTGCTGTGTGCCTCCAGCTGCGCAGCCGGAAAGCCTGGGGAATAATCGGCAGGAGGGAGCTTCCTGCCGCACAAAACACACGCTGGGCCATGCTGGGTGCCCAGCCCTTAAGTCACCCTCACTGACCCAGGAGTTCGCCTAAGGCTGGTGCAGTTACACGCTTTACATACGCTATGCCAAGAAAAACAGACAGGACACAGTAAAACTTCCCCTGAGAAACGTCTCCCACGTGAAAGGGCTCCTCAGGTCAGCAACAAGAGCTCCAGCCTAGAGGCATCTGAGAACTCCAAGGAGAGAGAGGAAACCCAAAGGTCCAAGTTAAGAAACAGACAGTGAGACGATGACTCAGACGGGACCACATCCCCGCGCTGGCCGCCCGGCACACCTTGGCCCACCCTCCGTGGGCAACCAGCCCAGCCTTGCCAGGCTCCTGGAGGGAAGACAGAGGTGCAGGGCTTCTCTCCCGCTGACCCACACCTCTACCAGGGCTCAGCACGTTTCCAGCGAAACCACAGGCGAGCCCCCAAGAGGGGCCGGGGGCACCGGCCTCCAGGGCGGGGCAGGAGGCGTGGGCCCCGAGTGAGCGGGCCCACGACGCAGACGGTCTGTTTCTCCTCCAATTCTCTCGTTTGCTAAGAAAGGCACCCGAAACTGAACACAGATAGTAACAACGGAAGGTGAATCCACAGACTGACCCAACCCACAGGCTGGGGGCAGGCGGTGGGGAGCGAGTGCGGACACCCCCAGGGCAGGACAGGGCAGCTGCGGTGCAGAGAAGGGGGCAACGAACCACGAGGAGGACCGTGCGGGAAGCCGCCAGAGCCTGGGCCCGGAAGGTGCCCACAGACCGAGAAAGAGGCGCACGAGTTAAGTCAGCAAGCGGCTGTGAGCGCTGCTCACAGATGGACTCGCGGCGCGCAAGGAGCGCGGGAGCTCCCTGCGGTGCCCGCGGCCGCTCCACCCAATCCGCTCCACCCTGATCGGCGCGCAGGCCTCCAGTCGCGCGCGGCCCGACGCACCAGAAGCCGCCAGTCACGTTTCTTAGAGCATGTCCAGGAGACACGCAGAACCTGCCCGTGCCTCTCCTCCAGAAGCGACAGAAGACGACAGCAAGGACACCGTCAGCGTGGACTCACCAGGACGGAGGGAAAAGCACAGGAAGCCTCCGTGGACAGGCAAGGCCGGCACACGGCGGGCACGCTGAGGGGCAGGACAGTGCGGGGCTGCCGGGAGGAAGCCGGCCTGGACAAGAGCAGCAGAGCCGGGGCTGGAGCTCACGGCCACCCTCGGCCCCCACAGCCCCGTCCAGCAGGGACAGGATGCTGACGCCAGAGGGGGACAGCTGCCCAGCCGGGCGGAGGCAGAGCCCGCCCCTCCCCGGGCGCCGGGTGCTGACCTGGGCAGGAGCCCTGGGGAAGGGGCAAAGGTGACCGCCGAGCGGGCTCGCCCGGCCTCAGACTGCGCTGACCCCATTCCCAGCAGCCCGCAAGCTCCGTCTGGCTTCTTAAACTGAGCCGCGTTTAAAGTCAGACGGGGCGTTTCTCTCCGCGCCAGGGTTTACTGCTTTACTTTCATGAATATGTCTGCATGAACGCTACTCTTTACGACTGACTTGGGTCCGATGGACAACCTGATTTGGGCTTTTGGAAGTAGATCCCTTCTCTCCTGGGAATGAAGCTCTTCACATGCAGATGACCTTAAAGGTGGGTGCAGAGAAGAAGAAAGAGTGCAGGCCAGGACCACCTAGAAGGCAGCCGGTGGGGCTGGGAGTGAGGCCCGAGCGCTGCCCCAGCAGCGAGGCGCGGCCCCCGCAGGAAGAACTCTGCTCCAGAAGCGCTAGGGAGCCCCTAGACACAGGGCTGAGGGCTTCCCACGCCGTGCGCGCTGGCTCAGCCCAGCACCGTGTGGCCCCAAGGGCTGCGGCCACCAGGCTCCTCTGTCCACGCGACCCTCCAGGCAAGGGTACTGGAGTGGGCCGCCGTGCCCTCCTCCAGGGGATCGTCCCAGCCCAGAGCTCGAGCCCGTGCCTCACATCTCCGGAGTCGGCAGGTGGGTTCTTTACCACGAGCGCCACCTGGGACGTCCTCCAACACCGTGGTCCGGGTTCAGTCCCTGGTCAGAGGACCAAGACCCTTCACGCCACGCGATGCGGCATAAATAAATACATAAATAAATTTGTGTGCCCTAAATTTGTATACACGTAGTCTATACAGGCAAAACGAAAGGCCAACAAAGCTACGGGTAGAAAGGGACAGGTCCACAGCCGCCACAGAGGCTGCGGCACGCTCCTGTGGAGGGACAGGCAGACAAGCAGAGCCAGGACCGGGGAGCCCTGGGGGCAGCCTGACCCCAGTGACGGGCACACACACCACAGCCCCTGCAGAAACATGTTCTTTTCACGTGTCCACACTGTAACCGACCAGACAGATGCTGGGCCATGGAGTCAAATCATTCAGAAGACTGAAATCCTGCAGAATATTGTCTCTAAACACAGAAGAATCAAGTTGGATATAAGACAAGACCCAACAACACTAACAACCCAGGGGGTCAAAGGGAAAAGCTCACCGGAAACCCTAATACATTCTGGTGCGGGTCGTAGTCAGAAGCCCACCCCCACCCTCTCGGTAATCAGCAACACAGCCGTCAAGCCCTCTGGACTGGGGAGCGGCTGGCCGAGGGCGTGCTGGCCGCCGCCATCCACAGCAGCAGTGGGCGGCCAGATGGGTCCTCAAGAGCCGTGGAAAAGGAGACCAGGCTGCAAGGAAGGACGCTCCGTACCACCCAGCGGGCGGTGAGGGCTGAGAAGCCTGGCAACACGGCCCGCTGGGAGGCACTGCTCACAGAGGCCTGAGGCACCCCAGCAGGGGTGCCTGCCTGAGCGACCACAGCCGACATCGCGCCCAGCTGCGACAGCATGGGGCGTCCCCTCAAGTCAGCAACGAGGCTCCTGGACGTGGTGTGGTGCTGGAGGGTCTAGACAGCGCTGTCAGGGAAGAGATTTAAATGGTGCCCAGGTTACAGCAAAGCAAGGCTGCATCTGCTTCAATGTCATGGTCTCATATATAGAAGATTCTCAGAAATCCACTGAAAACTATTAGGCGGGATTTTCAAGGGTTGCAGGATACAAGATCAATACACAAATATCTATCATATTTCTATACACTGGCAACAAACAATCAAAAAATGAAATAAAGAAAGCAATTCCATTTATAATAACATCGAAAGGACGAAATATTTAAAGTAAATTAGCAAAGATGAAAAACTTATACTTTGAAAACCACAAAAATTGTTTGAATAAGTTAAGAAAGACCTAAACCAATGGAAAGGCTCTGCACCAGGGGTGAGGAGACTCCACCTTAACAGAGCACCGACCCCAGACTCATCCCCAGAGCCCACTGCTCCCAGTCCCCAGACTCATCCCCAGACTCATCCCCAGAGCCCACTGCTCCCGGTCCCCAGACTCATCCCCAGACTCATCCCCAGAGCCCACTGCTCCCCGTCCCCAGACTCATCCCCAGACTCATCCCCAGAGCCCACTGCTCCCCGTCCCCAGACTCATCCCCAGAGCCCACTGCTCCCCGTCCCCAGACTCATGGACAGAGGCCACTGGTCTCTGTCCAATTCTCAGCGGGCTCTTTGCAGAAACTGACAAACTGAACCTAAAACTCGTCTGTAAATTCAAGGGACTTGGAACAGGCAACAAAATGAAGAACAAATCGGGAGTCAAACTTCCTGCTTTCAAATCGTGCTACTAAGATGCAGCAAGCAAAACAGCGTGACACCAGCAAAGGGCAGACGTAAGCCGTAGGGCGGAGGCGAGCGCCCAAAGCCGTGCCCGTCGCCGCCTCCTGACAAGGGCGCCACGAATGAGCAGCCTCCTCAGCAGTGGCGCTGGGAAAATGGGTACCCACGTGCAAAAGAGTGCAGGTGGGCACTTACCTGAACACCAGTCGCAGACACGAACTCAAGGTGACCGAAACCTCAGCCTTAGAACTGAAATCACAAAACTCGGACGAAGCACCAGCTTCGTAAACCTCTGCTACGTGGACCGAATCAGGCAGTCTCTGTTACTAACGACACAAACGCGCGGGCGACAGCGAGCACACGGCCGCACGGCCTCAAAGTCAGACCCTTCGCTTCACACTCCACTGTCAACCCATAGAACGGGCACATGTTGTTGCAAATCACAGAGCTGATGAAAGACTCGTGTATGAAATATGTAAAGAACTTTTACCACTTAAGGCGACAACGAATGGCCCGATTGAGAACAGGCCGAGCTTAGAGCAGACACCTCTCCCGCCTGTTTCGGGCTGGCACTGCCACAAAACACCGCGGGAGTGGTCGCCCTCAAGCCACTTCTGTGCTCACCGAGACTGACTGGCTTCGGAAGGCGCGGGCCCACCGGGTCCCGAGGGCGCACGGAGCAGCCCCACAGTGGCTGCAGCGAGCCCAGGGTGCCCGCAGGGGCCCGACGGCCGGGGTGGGGCTGTTCCCACAGTTCCTCCCTGCAGGCGGCAGGCGCGCCTTCGCTGCAGGCCGCCACGCTTGCGCTTCGCCCGCAGCCGTCCCGCCTGGAGCCCGCCCGCCCGCGCAGCCCGCAGCCCCGCAGGGAAATACCGTTCTGCAGCGTCTGTGCTCGCGACTCCTTTCCCAGGCTCACGTGGAAGCCGCCGCCCAGGGCTGGGGCTTTGCCAGCACCTAGAAACAGAGATCAGACGGTGAGCAGAGCCGGCAGAGGCAGCAGCGGAAGACTCTGCCTGTTTCTGGATCAGAACTCAGAGGGGTCAGCATGCAGACCAGGAGTCCGTGGTGAGTGACCCCAGCCCACCGCCTCCTCTGCCCTGCCCTGGAGCCCGGAGGAGGTCCTCACAGAGCTCCCGCTCCCCAGGCTGCAGCGCAGGCCTGGCCCCTCACTCAGCCCTGCAGCCCGGGGCGGCCCCCTCCCGTGGTTACCACGGCCATCTCGGGGGGAGGGGGCTGCGGGCTCCTGGAGAGGGAGCCTTGTCCGTGGGGCCAGCAGTCTGCAGGAGGCACCCGCGCGGGCCTGCATGCCCGCCCGCCCGCCGGCAGCAGCGATCTGAGGACCCTGCTCCCAGAACGTGCCTGGGCTGCAGTCACAAGCACTGCGCCCTGAATCTCCCGCCAGCTTCAAGCCACCCCAGGAAGTCTCAGACACTCTGCTCCGCAGGGCTTCAGGGCTGGACTTCTGCCCTGACAGCCTCCTCTGGAGACAGCCAGGTGGACATCCGGTGGTTCACCAGACTTAACAGGCCCCAGCCCTGAGGCGCAATCCTCGAATGAGCCCCATGCCAAAGGGAGGGCCCGGGCGGCCGAGCGCGGCAGTGGGGCGAGAGGAGCTGCCCGACCAGAGTCCAGCGCGCCTGTCACAGAGCACGGGCCACCGCACCAGACCTTCCTCATCAGGGGACAGGACCGCAGCCGTCAGCCACAGGGCCTGCGGGAGGACCACGCGGAGGCTCACGTGTCGGGGGGGAGGAGCCAGGTCTCTGAGGCCTGAGAGGAGGCCCCAGGAAGACCCACGCCCGAGCCCTGGGCCGGCAGGCTCCCCTGGTCATCCACGGGCGGCCACAAGCGCAGGAGCAGGAGGGCAAGCGGCCTCGGCTTCCCTGTGACCGCGCCGCCGGGGGTCGTGGAGACACAGGAGCCGCTGCAGGCGCCGCCGGCCCAGGACCCACACTGAGGCCCGCCTGCGGTGTCCCAGTGCTGCCCAGCTTTTACCTCAGAAGAAGGGAAAACAGCACCGTCCTGCTTTAACTGAAGGAGTTGTGTCTTAAATAAACTACAAGGATTCTGCATTAGAGGACAGACAGGGAAGCAGTCTAAACCCGCTGAAGCCCCGCCCGGGTCCAGGAGCACGGACATTCCCCCGGCCTGCCTGCCTGGACAGACCCGGCGACCAGCACGGATCGCACGGAGACGCCACCGGGCCGGTGTGGAAGTGGTTTGGTTGAGTGTTCGATGCCGGGCAAGGCCTGACGGCCACCCCTCTGCGCCCCTCCCCTTCCCTCCCCCCTCCAGCTCT
>SJYQ01092234.1:0-11621 GCA_006410935.1 Redunca redunca
GAGGGGGGCTGAGCCCTCCAGCCGGTCAGAGGCTGGGCTGTGAGGTCCCCTGCACAGAGCCAGCATGACCTGGAACTCACACTGTGTTGCTGGATCCAGGCGGGTCCCTGGGGGAGACCCCACTGGGTGTCAGGCAGGCGGCAGGGGCTGAGGTTGAGGGGCCGCTCGACCATCTGCTCCTGCATCGTCCTCAGATCAGGTAGCTGCCGGCAGGGAGGGGGCTTCCCTGAGGGAGGGGAGGACTGCCCCACCGAACAATGCCCCAGCTCCTCCCAGACCAGAGGCCTGAGGTCGGCCTGGGTGCCTGGTGTCCTGTCCAGGCCCCTGGGCCCGCCCTGCACTGAGGTCCGTGGAGGGCCCGGCCAGGCATGTACAGGGCCGGGGCTCAGCCCAGCTCAGTGGGGCCGCTTGCTGTCCAGAATCGCCCTCCAGTCATCTGCCCATGAGTGCAGCCTGCGGCTGGGGGGCTGCAGCTGCGTGTGGCGGTTGTGACAGGCTGTGAACAGGACGTGCTCCCAGCTGGGATTCGGCTCGGCCCCTGGGGGAGAGAGTAGCACCTCAGGCCTGTGGCAGGAGCCCCAGGTGGGTCACACCAGCCCACTGGATGAGGACCCCCTTGCAGCTCTGGACCCCATCACAGGTGCTCCTTGGAGGCTGACCCTCGAGATGTCCGCCTGACCTGCCCCCATGCCCAGGCCAGCTTTGTCACCAGCTGTTGACCATGGGCCCCGCAAGTCCCTCAAGCTTCAAGTCCCTCGTGTGGATTCCACTTTCTGGATGCTGATGGGGGTAGAGATGAGGATGTTTCCCCAGCCAGTTCCAAAAGTAATCAAGGAAGGAATGTTTCAAATTTTCCCACTGAGGTGTCCGAGAGAATAGGATTTAACCCTGGAACTGCTGACAACCACCAGCAGGGGAGCATCTGCCAGAGCATGAAGGCAGAACCAGGAGATAAAGAAACCAAATCTGATGGATGTTGTCTGAGCTCCTAGATTCAGCCACACCTGAAGCCCTCCCAAGAAGAAGAAATGTAAAAAGGCAAAATGGTTGTCTGAGGAGGCCTTACAAATAGCTGAGAAAAGAAGAGAAGCAAAAGTAAAGGAGAAAAGGAAAGATCTATCCATCTGAATGCAGAGTTTCAAAGAATAGCAGGGAGAGATAAGAAAGTCTTCCTAAGTGATCAATGCCAAGAAATTGAGGAAAACAATAGAATGGGAAAGACTAGAGATCTCTTCAAAAAAATGTGAGATACCAAGGGAACATTACATGCAAAGATGGGCACAATAAAGGACAGAAGCAGAAGATACTAAGAAGAGGTGGCAAGAATACACAGAAGAACTATATAAAAAAGATCTTAATGACCCAGATAACCACGATGGTGTGATCACTCACCTAGAGCCAGACATCCTGGAATGCGAAGTCAAGTGGGCTTTAGGAAGCATCACTACAAACAAAGCTGGTGGAGGTGATGAAATTCCAGCTAAGCCATTTCAAATCCTAAAAGATGATGCTGTGAAAGTGCTTCACTCAATATGCCAGCAAATTTGGAAAACTCAGCAATGGTCACAGGACTGGAAAAAGTCCATTTTCATTCCAATCCCAAAGAATGTTCAAACTACCACACAATTGCATTCATCTCACATGTTAGCAAAACAATGCTCAAAATTCTCCAAGCCAGGCTTCAACAGTATGTGGAACTGTGAACTTCCAGATGTTCAAGCTGGACTTAGAAAAGGCAAGGAACCAGAGATCAAATTGCCAACATCCCTTTGATCACAGAAAAAGCAAGAAAATCCCAGAAAAACATCTACTTCTGCTTCATTGACTACGCTAAAGCATTCGACTGTGTGGATCACAACAAACTGTGGAAAATTCTTAAAGAGATGAGAATACCAGATTGTCTTACCTGCCTCCTGAGAAATCTGTACGCAGGTCAAGAACCAACAGTTAGAACTGGACATGGAACAACGGACTGGTTCCAAATTGAGAAAGGAGTATGTCAAGGCTATATATTATCACCCTGCTTATTTAACTTATATGCAGAGTACCTCATGTGAAATGCCAGGCTGGATGAAGCATAAGTTGGAATCAAGATTGCTGGGAGAAATATCAATAACCTCAAATATGCAGATGATAGCACCCTTATGGCAGAAATTGAAGAGGAACCAAAGAGTCTCTTGATAAAAGTGAAAGAGGAGAGTGAAAAAGCTGGCTTAAAATTCAACATTCAGAAAACAAAGATCATGGCATGCGGTCCCATCACTTAATGGCAAATGGATGGGGAAACAATGGAAACAGTGACAGATTATTTTTGGGGTTCCAAAATCACTGCAGATGGTGGCTGAGGCCATGAAATTAAAAGATGCTTGCTCCTTGAAGAAAAGCTATGACAAACCTAGATGCATATTAAAAAGCAGAGACATTACTTTACCAACAAAGGTCAGCCTAGTCAAAGCTATGGTTTTTCCAGGAGTCATGTATGGACGTGAGAGTTGAACCATAAAGAAAGTTGAGCACCAAAGAATTGATGCTTTTGAACTGTGGTGTTGGAGAAGACTCTTGAGAGTCCCTTGGACTGCAAGGAGATCCAACCAGTCAATCCTAAAGGAAATCCGTCCCAAGTGTTTACTGGAAGGACTGATGCTGAAGCTGAAACTCCAATATATTGGTCACCTGATGTGAAGAACTGACTCATTGGAAAAGACCCTGATGCTGGGAAAGATTGAGGGCAGGAGGAGACAGGGACGACAGAGGATGAAGTGGTTGGATGGCATTGCTGACTTGATGGACATGAGTTTCAGCAAGCTCTGGGAGTTGGTGATGGACAGGGAAGCCATGGGGTCACAAAGAGTTGGACACTACTGAGCTACTGGATTGAACTGAACTGAACTGAAGCCCTCCCACCCTAGCTTTTCAGTTTGGTGAACCAATCATTTCTCCTCCCCTTGATAAGCAAATTCAAGGTTTGTTTATTTTGAGGGGAGGGGGACACCCATAAGCAAAAGGGAAAAATACAGCTCCCAAACCACCTTCAACTACAGAAATTAGGTTTTGCTTTCCTGGTTTACATATTAGATTCAGTCCAAATTACTTTTCAGGAAAAAAGAAAGGATTCTGTTGCTAAAAGGAAATGTTTGGCAGCCAGAGTCTGGCCCTCATTTGACATGAAGGCAAGGCTTCAAGGTTTATGGTGACTCAATCAAGGCTGCCCCAGTGCTTTACCCCTGGGTCGGACCACTCTCCCTGACTCCCTGAGGGTGCATATGGGGAAGAAGCTTGTCTCTCTGCAAGGGAGGAGGCTCAGCTCAAGGTTCAGGGCTGGACAGGATGCCTCACACAGATCTGGTGACTGTGGGGCTGGGGGATGGGCACTTGGGTTGGGGCCCCCATGCCCCTCCCCACTTCAGGCCACTTGCCTGTGATGTCCACCCGGTCGTCTATGAGGAGGTCGGCGGAGACTACGGTCTTGTCTCTGGTCAGCACCATCTGCTCCAGGAAGTCAGGGCCAAAGTGCTTCTCCACCCAGGCGTACTGGAACGAGAGCGGGCCAAGGCGGGGGGCCATGAGGCCAGCACACTGCCAGGGAGACTGCCAAGGGAAGGGGGCCATGAGGCCAGCGCACTGCCAGGGAGACTGCCAAGGGGAGGGGGCCATGAGGCCAGCGCACTGCCAGGGAGACTGCCCACGTGCAGGGGACCACAGGGCGTCCTGGTCCACAACTACGAAGCGGCAGTAACGCAGCTCAGACTAAACACCCCAACCCAACTCAGGTCCCCCATGCACCCTGCAAGGCTCCAGCTCAATGAAACCGGATGCAACCCTTACGTGCATCATCCCTTCCAGAAGCCCTGACCAGCCTGCCTTCCAGCCCTACCTGAGCTTTGGTGTGGAGGCCACATGAGAACTGGACCCACAGCAGGAGTGGGTGTGTGGTGCCAGAGCCAGGGGTATAGGCATGTCTGGGGGCTCCCCCAACAGCCCGCTCCAAGTGACCTTCCCCAGCAGATGGGGAACCTGCACAAATGACCCACTTCTCTTAAAGCCCCTCCAGGGTCACAAACTAACATGAACATTCCAGAATAACTGGGTGCTGTTAGGTTCACAAAACTGCTTTGTAAGGCTGTCTCCTTGCCAAGCTGGGTCTGTGAGAACAAGCTGACATCTGGACCATCCAGGACTTGGACACTCCAGGCCTGGCTTTGCTTAAAAACCCTTCAGAGGCCTTGGGGTGCCTGTTGCTTGAAGCCCAAACCACTGGTTCTCTAAAGGCCCTGCTTTTCAGCCTCTCCCTCCCCCTCCCGCTTCTGCCCCTGCACCTCTCCCAGGTCTCTTGGCCTTTGCTCAGCTGTCACACCACTCACAACTGGTCCTCCCAGTTCCTCCCTTCCCCAGGGAGCCAGCCTGGGCTTCTGGGCTTCCTCCCTGCTGGCCCACAGAGCCTGGGACACCTGTCTCTTTTCCTGCCGCTCTGTCCTCAGCTCCCAAGAGCAGACAGAGGCATTTTTAAGCCCCAGATGCCCAGTGTTGTAGCAGGGGCCTGGTAACTATTTCCTGAATGACAAATGTATTTACTTTTTTATTGCTAAAGTAATGGCTAATCAGAGAGATTTTGAAAAATCAAGAAAAGTCAGAGAAACATCTATAGTTGACAGAATTTCCTTCTTTCTTTTTTTTAATGTTTGGGAGGAGGCCCCAGCCCAGACCCCCAGGCGGGCTGGACGGGAGGGTCCCAGCCCTTCCCCAGGCTGCAAGCAAGGTGAGCAGAGGCCCCACAGCAGGTGTCTCACCTTCTCGAAGGGACAGTACTTGTACATCTTGATGGGGCTCGTGCAAATGAAGACGTCAGTGCTGGGGAGAGAGCGGGCTGGTGAGGCTGTGTGCCCACATCCCCCCTGCCTGGGTCCGCACCTGCCCCCACCCCCCCGCCATGGCCCAGGCCACCAAGTGGGACACCAGCCCAGAGCCTGCAAACCACACAGCAGC
This sequence comes from Redunca redunca, assembly GCA_006410935.1. Lineage (NCBI taxonomy): Eukaryota > Metazoa > Chordata > Mammalia > Artiodactyla > Bovidae > Redunca > Redunca redunca. Next base: position 4,984 of record SJYQ01092234.1, read on the forward strand.
CCACAGGCAGCCAGCCACACAGAGGTGAGGAGCCACCACCCAGACGTGACAGAAATTACTGGGGAAGGTGAGCAGCATCCAGCCAGGGAGGCTTTAAAGGACAGAACCAGTTATCAGGGATGTCAGGGCCCCACTCAGCGCAGAGCCAAGAAACCTGCAAGCCAGAGTCTGGGTCAAGGGCTGGTCCTCCTGGGCCCTCAGGAACCCCTGAGGTTTGTGCTGCACCAGCGCCTCCCACAACCCCAGACCCAGCACCCACCAACAGTGCCAGTGGGTCCCCTGCCCCTCGGGGTCGCACCCGTGGGACACTGGGTCCCAGCTCCTTCTCTCTGCAAAGCAGTCCCAAGAGGCCTCAGTCAGACTGCGACCCTGTATCTCTCCTGCTGTGCCTCCGTGGAGTGGCCTATTCCGGACATTTCATGTTAACGGAACCCCACAGCACATGGTCTTGTCCTTTGGGGTCGTATTTTCAAGGGCACTGGAACTTCAGGCCTCTTTCTCGCCCCATGACGTTGTGGTGATGCACATGCTGCCAGGATGGAGGGCGCAGCTGCTTCCCCCAAGCATCGAGCTGCTGGGGACACCCATGCTCAGGGCCTGGTGGGTCTGCACCTCGATTTCTCTTGGTGCGACTGCTGGGTTACAGCAGGCTCCACGCCCAGGGGACATGGCTGCTGAGGCAGCAGCTGCATCTGTTTCGATCCTACCATCGGCGACAAGGACTTCAAGCTCCCTCCATCCTTGGCTATACTCGTCTTTCTTGTCATAGTCATTCCATGGGCTTCCCGCTGTGATTGTGAATCATTTCCCTAAGGACGAATAATGTGAGGCAAACTTCATATGCTTAGTTGCCATCTGGATCTCTTCTTTGCAGAAATGCCAAACTCAGCGCCTGAGCCTGTGGTTTTAAAACCTAAGTGAGATGACACCCTTCTCTCTTCAATCACATGCCCCATATCCTTCCTGCTCCACACTCGCTGAAACCTTGGTCTCCTTTGTTACCAAGTCAGCAAAACCCTTCCTCTCCTGGGGCCTGTACCCCTGCCCACTCTGTACCTCACTATTCACTTCGACCCTGCAGGTCTGGGGTCAGATGTTGTCTTCTTGGAGAAGCATCTGTACCTGAACGAGACCCTCCTAGGCAACCTCCAACACAAAGCATTAGACACAAGGCTATCCACTTGGTTATGACTTGACCTCTCCGTGCAAACTTTGGGGACAGACTGATCATCAGAATTGTCTACCCAGCTAAGATTCAGAGTGGAAGTAAAGGGCCAATGCATGTCGCAGGCTGGAATGTCTGCAAAATAGAGCAGCTGAGAAAAAGCTCCAGAACCCACATGCCTCCTCTGCCGCCCCCTCAAGAATCCTCAAACACGTCTGCAAACTAACAAGCTCTGGGAACCCACCCCACCACGAAAAGAAACCTCTCATGGACGTTCCCCACGCTGCTTTGGCCAAAGGACATTCTTCTTGCTGCTCACCTATTATACCCTGCCGAATACTAACAGTGGCAGCTAACGTTTACACTGTGTGCATTTTACAGGTGAAGAGACCGAGTCACAGAGAGTTTAGAAATGTGCTATGGGTCTGATTCTGGAGAAGTGAGCTCACTCTGGTTCACACTGAGCCTTAACCATCATGCAACCCAGCTCCCCAGACTACAGCTGGTGAGTGTGGTCCAGACAAGAATAGAGCTTTTAAAAGCTTTATACGGGACTCCCCTGGGGGTCCAGTGCTTAAGAATCTGCCGTGCAATGCAGGGGACACACGTTTGATCCCTGATTGGGGAATGAAGATCCCACGTGCTGCAGAGCAACTAAGTCTGCACACCACAACTAGAGAGTCCATGTGCTGTGACCAGAGATCCCGCACGGTACAACCAAGACCCAAAACAGCTGGGGGAAAAAAAAGGCTTTGGTGCAAAAGTTTTTTACACGTTCTCTGCCTCTCTGGGCTTTTGTTACAGGTGGAAGAAGTTGTATCACACCACTCCAGTGTAAATCAAGTTCAAATCATAGACTAGAATATACTGCTCAGAGGACCTGATGTCTATTTATCACGTTAGAACCTTGAAAGCTGATGAAGTTCAAAGGCAGTTATATGGTATGTGCATACGTGCTGAGTCGCTTCAGTCATGTCCGACTCTGTGTGACCCTATGGACTGTAGCCTGCCAGGTTCCTCTGTCCCTGGGATTCTCCAGGGAATAATACTAGAGTGGGATGCTGTCCCCTCCTCCAGGGAATCTTCTCAACCCAGGGGGTTGAACCCACGCCTCTTATGCCTCCTGAACTGGCAGGTGTGTTCTTTACCACCAACACCACCTGGAAAGGCCAGTTACATGGCACTGCTGCTGCTAAGTTGCTTCAGTCGTGTCCGACTCTGTGCGACCCCATAGATGGCAGCCCACCAGGCTCCCCCGTCCCTGGGATTCTCCAGGCAAGGACACTGGAGTGGGTTGCCATTTCCTTCTCCAATGCATGAAAGTGAAAAGTGAAAGGGAAGTTGCTCAGTCGTGTCTGACTCTTCAGGACCCCAAGGACTGCAGCCTACCAGGCTCCTCCATCCATGGATTTTCCAGGCAAGAATACTGGAGTGGGGTGCCACTGCCTTCTCTGGTTACATGGCACAACCAAGGCCAAATCACACCAAATATTTGATTTGTCATTGTGACTACTAAATTCAAGCAAAACTGTGACCAATAAAAGTTATGCAAGCCTAGAAAGAAATCCTAACATTTATGGGCAACTGACTTTTGACAAGGAAGCCAAGACCATTCCATGGAGGAAAAGAAGGGTCTTTTCAACAAATGGCTCTGGGACAACTGGATTTCCCACATGAAAGAGAAGGAAGTAGAACCTCACACCACATGAAAAAAATTAACTCAAAATGAATCAAACAAACTGAACGAAAGAGCTAAACGTATACCACTCTTAGAAGAAAACACAGGAGCAAATCTTTGTGACCTTGGGCTAGGCAAAGGGTCCTTAGAGATGGCACCAAAAACACAAACAGCAAAAGAATATAACAGATAAATTTAACTACATCAAAATAAAAACTCTGGGTTCCAAAGGACACCAGCAAGAAAGTAAAACAACAATCATAGAATAAGAAACTGTATTTGCAAGTCATATATCTCACACGGGACTTGTTACCCAGAATAAATAAAGAGCTCTTAAGAATTAACAATAACAAAAATGACAAATAACCCAATGGAAAAAAAGTTAGCCAAGGATCTGAATAAACATTTATCCTAAAAGGACAGACAGCTGATATGCACACTGAAAGAAGCTGCATAGCATTTGTCTTCAGAGAAATGCAGATTAAAACCACAATGAGACACCACATCACACCCACCAGGATGGCTGGAATAAAAAAGACCACAGCTAAATAAAATAAATATATATTTTTAAAAAGAGACTTCCCCTGTGGTCCATCGGGTAAGACTCCACCCTCCCAATGCAGGGGGCCTAAGGTTCGATCCCTGGTCAGGGAACTAGATCCCCGCATGCTGCAACTAAGACCTGTTGCAGCCAAATAAATAACAAATAAAATAAATATTAAAAAAAATAATAAAAGACTACAGCCAGGGCTAGGAGGAGGAGCTGGATCCCTCCGATGTTACTACTGGGAACATAAAACGTGCAGCTGAAAACAGTTTGGATTCAGCCCATGACCCGGCAGTTCCACTCCAGGGTACACACCTAAGAGAAACAAAAACAACCGACCACAAAGACCTGTAGGTGAATGTTCACAGCAGTGTTAGTCTCCGTATTTAAAAAGAAGAAACACCCCAAGGTCTACCAGTTAATGAGCAGATAGCCAGAACACGGTGGGCCACAGACTGACAGTCACTTGGCAGTGAAAGGAGATGAAATGCTGATTCACCCTGGGACACAGATAAACCTGGAAACATGCTGAGTGAGAGAAGTGGCCACAGAAAGCCAGATACCATAAGAAATGTGTATGAAACGTCCAGAAGAGGCAAATCCAGGGACAGGAGGCCAACTGTGGTTGCCATGGGCGGTGGGGGGAGGGCAGGAATGGGCAGCGACTGTGGATGGTCCAGGGTTTCTCTGCAGGGGATGGGGAGCGGATGGGCTGTGAAGCTGACAATGGTGATGGGTGAACACCTCTGTGACTCCACTGAAAACCACCTGGGTGTGGGCTGCATGAATTACATCTCAGTAAGACGACTGTTTTTTAAGCTCTCAGAGGAGGAGCACTGTGTTACTGGATTGCGGTGGGCACTGGTTCCGGGTGCAGGGGGCGCTTCAGCTCACAGGGTCAGGCGGATGTCTCCCCTTCCTCCTGCTGCCACCTCCTCCCCATCTCTCCCAGGTCCCCATTGCACCGCTTCACACGTGTGGCCCTGTGTTATCAGTCGTCCTGAGTGATGCTCTGTTCCCTGCCTGCTCCCCAGCTGGACTGTAAGCTCCAGGGTTGCAGGGAACGAGTCTAACAGTTGGTTCTCAGGGATTTGTTGAATAAATGAACCCAGGACACCCAGCAAAGCATGTCAAACTAGAGTCCACATTCTCCCAAGTTACTAGATGGAAGCATCTTAGCCTGCAGAGAGGCCCTGGAGGATTTACCAAGCCAGCCCATGCAGGGTGCAGGGCAAGCAGGAGGAAGACAGGTAGAGGGCACGTGGGATGGGGCGTGGACCCTGGGCCGGGACAGACTTACCTCTCCAGGTTGGCCATCTGCTTCACAGCTTCCACAGCCCCAGGGAGAGGTTCAAGGTCAAAGAAGAAGTTCTCAGACTCCCAGATGCTTATGGCCTTCTCCTGAGAAGAGGGGGAAAAAAAGCAGGTGACGTCCGGGGTCCTCAGCACCCTGAGCCCCACACCCGAGGGTAGTCTTCCTGAAGGCGGGTTGGTGGAGTGGACGTGTACTCCAGCCCCTCTCCAGAAGGGGCCCAGCTTCCACAAGGATCCAGCAGGAGTCAGCTACAGGGTTCAGAAGCTGGCTTTGCCGGAGGCCCCGTGGGAGTCAGAGGGCGAGAAGGCTGGGCTTCAGGAACCATGCCCTTGCCTGATTCTAAGGGCCAGAGCACCTTGGAGGCTGCAAGGGCAGGCCAGGTCCTGCCTCAATGCTGAAGCCCTCACTCACATTCAGTAGCTGGAGGAGCTACTGATCACCATGGAATAAGGGCATGGGCAGAAGGTGGGCATGGCTGCTCAACACCACCAAAGCAGCTCCTTATCTGTGCTATGTGTTGGGATGCCAATAAACAGTTTTGTTTTTTTTAAGTATTCTGCTGTTTTAAAGTTTAAAAGTCCCAAATGTAGACCCTCATTTCACATGTGAGAAAACCAAGGCTCAGAATGGGGACAAGACCGACTTAATGTCACACAGCAAAATGGTGGCCTCCAACCACCTGGCGAGGAGTGCCCACTTTATGCTGCTGGCCACATTCAAGTCTGCAGTATGCCACTTCCTTCCAGGGCCAGGCCAAGGGGAAAGTGACAAAACCCAGCCTTTGAGAAGCGAGAAACAGATCCCCCTCAGGTCAGAAGCCCCTCCATCCCAGAACAAGTGCTTCCCCAACAATGAGCACACGGAGGTCACACAGGTTGGAGGTTAACTCAGTGGATTTAAGCAAACCAGTGCTTACTGCTAACATACACTATGTCTGACTCTCACATCCCTCAAGGGGCAAGAACTGCCATCCCCAGAATACAAATGAAGCAGCTGGGCTTCACAGGCTGTTTTCAAAGCCACCCTCTGTGACTGGTGGAAAGCAGGCTCGAGGAGGAATCAGAAGTGCTGGCCCTGGCAGTGTGACCTGGGCTAACCACTTCACCTCTGACCAATGCCCAGCTTCCCTCCCTACCCTCAACCTGCCCTGAAACCCTGGTCAAGGCATTTCTTCTCTCTGGGATCAGTTCAACTGTCCAACAGTGTAAGATTCTAAGTCAGTTACAATGAGCTATGCCTTCCTCTGCCCTGCTTACCCCTCAGTATGTGAAGATCAAAGGAAATATAGACAGACCCATGTTTTATAAACCATGGATGCCTCCGTACATAAGCTGGGTGCCTGACTGGGTGCTTTTCAGGCAGACACTGGACCAGTTGTGCCACGGGAGACCCAGGGAGGTCCTGATGTGAGTGGTGCTGGAGATAAGGTCACACGTGCCTCTATCAAAGCCCTGTTGCCTGCAAGGTTCCCAGGAGCTGAAATGCACAGCAATCTCTTGCAATAGCCCTCCTTGGTGCCCCTGGACTCTGCTCCCAGGCCTTGGAAACCAGCAAATCATCCCCGCAGAGCCAGAGTCTGCACATGGGCGCAAGGGACTGGCAGAGCCACTGGCCTGAGAGCTGGGGGTGGGCTTCTCTTCCGCATGGTAATGCGGTCCTGGGAGGAGAGAGGTACTACACTGCTGAGCACCCCCTGTGAATGAACACACACAGGGCGCAGGAGGACGTCAGAGCCTGCAGTTACTAGGGCGTTTTTAACTGGGTATCAGGACTGGGAGGAGTCAGCACCCCAGGCTTGGTGTTTGTGAATAGAAGGGGCACTTGATTTCCTTTGGAACACTGGCCCCTCCACAAACCAGAATTCTGTCAAGATGCCGTTCGTGAGTCACACAGCTGGCACTTGTTGGGGCAAGACAGAGGACAGCACCGGATG
>SJYQ01092254.1:0-66114 GCA_006410935.1 Redunca redunca
TTCAGAGGGGATATTTTCAAATTCAAATGGAACACCTCAGTAATAACCCCATCAGGTGATATGCTGGGGATCCCTGTGCTGGCCTTTTACAAGCACTATCTCATTTAATTCTCATAACCATCTTAGGAAGCAGAAACTTCACCCCATCTCCTCCCAGATATCAGCCCTGCCGTTAAGGAATCTTAATGATGCAGTCACTATGTCTCTTGGATTCCTTGTCTTCCTCTTAGCTTGGGCACCTCAGTAGCTACAGGAAGACAGTGAAGAGAAATGTCACATCCTTCCATCCATTGATTTCAGTGTTTGCAAGATGGCTTATAAACCTGCCTTGCTCGGTGCAGAGTTTCTTTTCTTAGTAGTCAACCAAATTGTATTTCTGCACAGAGATGTCTTGTCTTGGTTGTAACAATACATTGGACATAATGCACATATTTTATATTTTTTTTTAAATTAGGAAGCAAAGATGCCAACTGTTTATGCACAAAGGTGATTTAAATACTATTTAGACTCAGGGAAATTTGGAAATAATATACAAACCTTACAGTTAGTGAGAAATTATGAGGCTTAAAAAATATGGAATACTGTATTGTTATTAAATAATTATATATATATAAAGAGATTTTAGTGATAGAGCATAATGCTTACACAGCAGTATTGGGGAAAAGGTTAATTTACAATGCACTATGATATAAACAATCTTTAATTGAATGAATGGAAGAAAATATTTTGTAATGTTCATGGTAGCCATAGGTGGAAAGACTGTAATTTCTCTCCTTGCTTCTTCTCTTCCAAATTTTCTGTTATAAATATGAATTTCCTTGTAATAAGGCAAAGAAAACTTTTTAAATAAAAATTCAGTTTGTCTTATTAGTTAGAGACTTAGTCATTGTATTTCTTTATTTAACAAACATTTATATAGCAGTTTCTAATATGGTGCCAGGACTGTGGTAAGCACTTTGCAAGTATTAAATACAGTATTAATTCTTGATATTATTACTATAGTGAAATAATGCCTCTGTCAGGAATTAATTTTGCTTACAAGTAACAAAAGTGAACTATACTGGCCTAATTAGAAGTCTGGAATTGATTGATTCTAGGGTTGATTTAGGGGATCAGTGAAGTAAACTTTTGTAGAGATGGTACTATTTACCTCATGTTACAACATGGCTGCAGAAGCACCAGGCCTCACATCTGCATTCAAGGCTGAAGGGAGAGGTGAACAGTGCCAACCATATCGGCTCCCTTTTCATCATGTTTTTCCCTGGAGCTCTTCCAGCGCTGTGCTGGAGGGATTCCCAAGTATGTCATGAGCCAAAATTATTCAGGCTAGTGGTTCTCCTGATGGGGGAGAGGGTTGGAATAGTGGGAGCATTGGCTCTCATAATGACTGAAAAGTACAATTACGCTTTACTTGAGATAGGAGATGGTCCTTTGAAGTGCAAGGCAGCCTTCTTGAAGTGCAGGGAAGAACCTTCTTGCATGAAATACCCTTAGTGCCCCCACAGGGAATAATCAGGAGCATCACTTGGGTGGGTATGCTGCTGCTGGGGCAGAACTGGGCTTCTGTGTGCAAGAAGAGGGGAGTGGAATAGACATTGGGCCAGCAACTAGCCCCGTCTGCCAGCATGCCCGTTTTTCTCACGTGGGTCTGGTTTGTGTTGTCATTTCAAACTGCCTGAAACTCACCTGCAACTCCCGCTTTGTCCCATGGAGTTCCAGGTGGCACGACGGTGCTGGTGGAGCTGACTCCCGACATCCACATCTGTGGCATCTGCAAGCAGCAGTTCAACAATTTGGACGCCTTTGTAGCTCACAAGCAGAGTGGCTGCCAGCTGACGGGCACGTCCGGGGCAGCGCCCAGCACAGTCCAGTTTGTGTCGGAGGAAACGGTGCCTGCCACCCAGACTCAGACTGCCACTCGAACCATCACCTCGGAGACCCAGACGATCACAGGTATGGTTGGGGGGTGGGGTAGTCACTCAGAGTCGGCCTGGCTATATCCCAGACGCCTCTTCAGATCCTGTTAAAAATAGAGACACCCAGGGCCCACCCCCCTAGGATTGCTGATTCATTATTTTTAACAAGCTCCATGGGGAAGCTAGCTTCCTGGCCAGGTTTGGGAACTGCTAGGTTAAAACATTAAGTGGTAGCAGTTATAAATTGTTGTCATGTGCTAAACAAAACTAACAGACAAAAACCAGGTTTTTAAAACAAAACCAAAAAAAAAGCTATATACTAAGAAAAAAATACTTGCAGGAAATGGTAAAAAAGGAAAAAGTAGTTATTTGGGGGTGGTGGAAATATGTGTGTGATTCCTGAATTTGCATTATTTGTGTAAAAGACCAAAAAAATATTTAAGAAATTTTTAAAATCTATAAACAAATATTGATGACTCCCCTTCCCTGTGCCGCCAATCGGAAAAACAGAAAAGTTCATCCTAGTTCTTGGTCACGTCCAAAAGAAACCGCAGATGGATCCAAAAGTTAAATGTGCACAGCGACACCGTCAAAGTTGTAGAGTAAAAACTATACACGTGCAAAAGAAAGAAAGTGAAAGTGAAGCCGCTCAGTCGTGTCCGACTCTCTGTGACCCCATGGACTGTAGCCTACCAGGTTCCTCCGTCCATGGAATTCTCCAGGCAAGAGTACCGGAGTGGCTTGCCATTGCCTTCTCCAGGGGATCTTCCCGACCCAGGGATTGAACCCAGGTCTCACACTGTAGGCAGATGTTTTACCGTCTGAGCCACCGGGGAAGTCCACACATGCAGAGAGACCCAAACACTCACACGCCCCTATGCTTATTCCTTTATAATCTGCCTTAAGGGACAAGACAGATAACTTTAGTAAGTCACCCATTTATGGGATGGTTGGTAGACACACTGTTGCATCCTATGGGAAAATAGAGGATGTATTTGTCGGTGAAAGGCATTCAAATTTTTAAATCAAAAAATATATTAATACTGTGCCTTCCAAAGAAGGCAGGTCATAGGATTGCTCCCCCAAAAGAAAAAGAGTTGTTATGTGGTTGCAAATAAAATCACCATTTTTCCAAAGTAAAAACAATGTATAAAAAAAGCCTAAAGACAACTGGGAAAAGAAAATGCAGTACATGTGACTGAGGCCCAATATCCTTCATATATTAAAAAAAAAAACTCCTAAAAATCAATAAAAAGACTAGATGGAAAAGTCAGCAAAGAGCAGCAGTTGCTCTTCAAGAGCCAGTAAATATACAAGGACGTGCCATTGACTCATCACCCCTCAGTAATAAAGAAATGCAAATCAAATACTGCTTTCCTTCCCTTTCTGGAGATATCCATTCATATAAGCCGGGCAATCTTGTGATATCTTTCAAACTTTAATTCTTGCATTTAAAATATTTCAAATTTTAAAATGTACACATTTACCCAGTATGTGCACTTCTGGGTATTTATCCTATAAAACTTGACAAGTAAAAATGCACAAGGGTGTTTACTGATATATTGTAAAGAAAATGGACACACACATACATTACAACCTTTGTAATGTATATGTATATGTATATGTAATATGTATATGTATATGTAATATGTAATATGTATATGTATATGTAATGTATATGTCAGGAGGAGGAGATTAGACAAATAGATGCCACGATAGATAATGAATAATAATCTAACAGTTAGATGAATAAATTCAGACAGTGGAATGTGACTTAGCTCTGAAAAGGAAGCTAGATCTGTGTACCCACATAGAATCTCAAGGTAAACATAAACAGGCATATATATGCATGTGTATTATATTCAAGGAAAGCTTCTAGAACAGGAATGAGGCAAGTAATGTTAATGAAAGGTGTCAACTCTGCAGAAAGCATTAGGAGATGGTGGGGACTCTGGTGAAATAGAGAAGGTTGCTCTTTGGATTCAATCAGTTAGATATTTGGATTTTTCTGAGAAACTGAAAAATGTAAAATTTCCCAAATTTTAAAACTTTGTTAGGAAACTTCCCTGTCAGTTCAGTGGTTAAGACGGTCCTTTCACTGCAGAGAGTACAGGTTTGACCCCCAGTCAGGGAACTAAGATCCTACATGTCAGGCGACGAGGGGGAAAAAAAAAACTTTGTTGGTCAAACAAAATACATCTGTAAGCTTGATCGAGCCCATCTGCAACTTCTGACTTGTTTTCAGTGTTTTGCAAACAGTTAATTTGGAGCTAAGATGGGGAGAACCTCCGAAGTGAGGGTACCAACTTTTACCTTATCATTTGTACATTGATGTTGTGTCTGAATTTTTTGGCAGCAGGCGAAGTTTGTGGTCATTTCCTTAATGCATCCAAAATAATGTTTCTGCTGAAATTTGTTAAGCATTGAAATATAATTGATCACCTCACAGACTTTCATCAGGTTACCTTGAGGTCTTCCCACTTTCTCCCAAGTTTCTCTTAATCGCATCTTAGAGGAAATCACCGAGAAAATGTTTAAACCGAAACTCACCTTAGAGATGGGCCTGGTGCCACCTTCTCATCGTACAGCTGGACAAAGGGAAGCTGTGAGTGGAGATGAGAGATGGGCAGGGTCCCAGCACAGGTGCCAGACAGTCCTGGGACTTACGTCCCTTGGCCCTTGCCCTCGTGGTCTTCTCCCTGAAGACTGAGAGACGGGTTCTCTGTTTCGAGAAACAAGCTCCCAGTCACCCCGCACCCCGGTGTGAAGCCTGGGACCCGAGCCCCCAGCACGGGGAGGCCTCAAGACCCTTCATGTGTGGCCGTTGCCTCTCTCTGGGCTCTGAGCCTTCCCTGCCGCCATCCCCTCGCCTTTCTTGCCTTTACCTGGCTGACACCAGCCCACCCTCAAAGGTGGTCCTAAGGTTCAGCACCATCTGCACCCAGGACCTGGCTGCACGTCAGGACACACCACTCCCCTCTGACTCACAGTAGCCGTGATGGCGTCCTTTCCGTTTCCCCAGCGGGCCACTCTTCCTTGAGCCCCGGGGCGTTTGTATGTGTTGCCCCGCTGCCTGGAGCTGACTTAATGCTGGTGCGTGTGTCAGAGCTGGGCTTAACTGCATCGCCCCAAAGAGCCCCCATCTGAGACCACACACCTGGGCATTGTTCTCTCAGATCAGGTCCCTGTAATTAAATGGTCATTTGCAGAATAAACTTAAGGCCTGTCCCACTGCTGAACCGTAAGCGCCACGAGGTCAGGGTTTGCATTTGACCCGCAGCATCGTATTCCCAGCACTGGTTCAGTGTAGACTATTCACAGGGGCCCACGTCTCACGTCCATTGGTGAAGCTGACCGCACACCACATAACCGCCCCTTCCTCCGTCCTAGTTCTTGGCTCGGAGACCTTCCCCCGCCTAGTGGCATCTCCACGGCCCCACCATCGTTCACAGTAGCCGTGCCTCAGCTTTTCCAACCGCCCCAAAGGCCTAGGCGCCCACTGCACGAGTGTTGCCCACCGCGCAGAGCTGACGGGGGCGCCACGCGCCAGAGACGGGCGGCTGGGCCTTTGGGCTGTGGGCATGTCGCTCGCTCAGATTCCTCGTCTGTAGAAAGGGATTATTAAAAAGGGTCCCTCATACTAGAAGGCGTGCCTCCAGGTGCCTCGGGGTAGAGAACCCGCCTGCCGGTGCAGGAGACGCAGGTTCGATCCCTGGGTTGGGAAGATCCCCTGAAGAAGGAAGTGGCCACCCACTCCAGGATTCTTGCTGGGAAATCCCACGGACAGAGGAGCCTGGCGGGCTATGCAAAGAGCTGGACGTGACTTAGTGAGGAAACAACAAGTACTATTAGGTTGTAGAATTAGGTGCCTAATAGGATTGGGTTATTGTGAGACTCTGCAATAATCCAAATAAAGGGCCTGTGGCAGTCGCTGGACTTAGTAAACGCCTGCTTTTATTACCATGAAGGGCTTACCTGGTGGCTCAGCTGGTAAAGAATCTGCCCGCAATGCGGGAGACCTGGGTTTGATCCCTGGGTTGGTCAGATCCCCTGGAGAAGGGAAACGCTACCCACTCCAGTATTCTGGCCTGGGGAATTCCCCGGACTGTGGAACCATGGGTTGCAAAGAGTCGGACACGATTGAGCGATTTTCACTTTATCAGCATAAACGACTGAGCCACTCCACTTCCTTAACATCAAGATGCATGCCCCAGTGAGACTGGCAGGGCGCCGAGTCTCTGCCCGACCCAGCTGCTCTCCCTACGTGGGCCTCCAGCTCTGCTCCCAGACAAGCAGCATCTTGCTTCCCCCCTTTTCTTTTACACTGTTTATTCGGTTTGCTGGGTCCAGCTTTCCCAAAGTTTGGGCTTCGGTGTTGCGGCAGCGGCAGTTTGGACCAGGGTCCCTTGGGGTCTCGTTAAAGCTGCTAGTGCCAGGGCTGGCTGAGGCTCGGGCAGCTGCATGTTAACAAGCTCCCCAGCGGATTCCGGGCTTGACCCAGCTGGGAAGATGCTCACCACCCAACCCCTACCCTGGCAGACTCCTCTCGATACCCGCACCCAGACCTTGTCCAGGGCTATTGGTGCCTCTTCAGTCCTTGATTAAAACAGACCCCCGCCTCCTGCTCGGTCGCTTCAGTCTTTGTGACCCCATGGACTATATAGCCCACCAGGCTCCTCTGTCCATGGGATTTTTCAGGCAAGAATACCGGAGTGGGTTGCCATGTTGGATATAAAGTAAAATTGATTCTCTGCCCGCTAGCTTTGAAGGCTGCCTGTCATTTGGTTTGATTTGAGAACTTTTCTATGAAAGCAGTAAAATTAGATCTTGACGCTGGTGAAAAAAACTAGCATCCTACATGCATTTTCTAAGTTCCCCGCTTGAAGTTATAGGGCTTGGGGTCAGGCCCCTGTGTTAAAGTCTTGGCTGCAGAGGGCCTTAGGAGCTGTGTGAGTGATGCAAGTTATCAGAGCTTGCGTTGTCTCCTTTTTAAAGTGGGACAGAAATACGTAGAAAGGCCATGGAACTTGGTAGTGGAGAGAGTCTAGGTTCCTGAATCAGACTGCCCGGGTTCAGATCCCAGCTACATCACTTCCCATCCAGGTAACCTCAGGCAGGTGACTTTGGGTCTCAGGGTCTCCACTTGCCCAGCTGCAAAATGGGAGAGTAATGATAGTACTCACCTCAGAGGGTCGCTGCCAGGGGCTCCTACATGGCAGGCACTCAAGCTGTCAGGGTTAGTTCTCATTACTTACTTACTGAATCGGGGGCTGCAGAAATTAAGTGAAACAGCTCATGGAAAATTTTACGCAGGCCCTGACTGACTCATGGCAAGCCTCCAGACAATATTAGTGGAATTATCACTGACTTTTCCCACCTCTTCTGGTTCGTTCCTACTTTTTCAGGACCCAGGTTAAAAGTCACCTCCACCTAGAAGCTAGCCATGATTTCTCCCTCCCTTCCCCACCTCGAAGGCTAGCTTCTTCACCACTTCCTCAACTAGCCCTTATCACAGCTGCCATCAGTTTGTTTGGTAACAAACAGTCTTTAGCCAGAGCAGTGAATTCAGATGCTCCTGGGGTCAGGCAGGGGCAGTAAATACGGCAGCAGATGGGCTGTGAGGGGGAGTGGGCAGGCTGTGGACGACCAGCAGAGGAAAGCCAGGGGGCGTCGTCAGCCAGCCTTGGAGTCCCTGGGAGCTGGGTTAACTCCCCGAGGTGGGCAGTGCTCTTCCCCTGCTGAACAGAGTCACAGAACGTCCACGTGGGGCAGGGCGGCTCCGACTGTGCTGGGACAGGCTGGAAACGACTCCTCTGTCGTCATGCCTGAGCCTCAGAACCGCGGGCATCCCCTCCTGCCCCGCTGGCCTGCTGCTTTATCAATTGTATCTGCTGCTCTAGGCTTCTCTGCATCTCAGCACTAGTCGCTAAGATATCAAGTCATAGGCTTGTCCCCTCTTCCTGGCAGCCTCCAGTGCAGGCTTCCTTGAAGCCTCCTCGCAGAATCATCTAACATGAGCCCCAAACATCTAAAACTCTACGTGCTTCCAGGCACCCTCTTATGAGACCCTCCACAGCCCCCGTGGGGTGAGGGTTCCCTTACTGTAAGGAGTAATCGGCTTATTCAACTACAGGTATATCCCTGGTGGTCTTTGGCCAGAGGTCGTTGACGTGGGGAAGACCCAGCCCACCTAACTGATGTTGAAAGCCTAAAAACCAGAATTATCTGAAGGCTCAGTTTGGCCTGTGGGCCTCCAAGTAGTGCGTTGCTTTGTTTTCTTAATTTTAAATGACCCTTATTACTGCCCCTGCCTGATCCCAAGAGCAACTAATCAGTAGTAAGCAAGGTAGTGGTTTAACTTCTAGTTTACTAGACTGTAATCTCCCTGGTTTAGTCATTAAGTTGTGTCCGACTCTTTTGCCACCCCATGGACTGTAGCCCACCAGGCTTCTCTGTCTGTGGGATTTCCCAGGCAAGAATACTGGAGTGGGTTGCTATTTCCTTCTCCAGGAGATCTTCCCGATCCAGGAATTGAACTCGGGTGGACGACCGAGGATGAGATGGGCTGGATGGCATCACTGACTCGATGGACGCAAGTCTGAGTGAACTCCGGGAGTTGGTGATGGACAGGGAGGCCTGGCGTGCTGCGATTCATGGGGTCGCAGAGAGTCGGACACGACTGAGCGACTGAACTGAACTGAACTCCTGCACCGCAGGCAGGCTCTTTACCGACTGAGCTGTGAGGAAAGCCCCATAACCTCCCTGGAGCAGGGACTAATCAGTCTTGCTTCCTGGCCGCCCAGCCCCAGGCCTGGCACATCCTAGGCACTCAGTAAAAGTTACCAAGTAAATGCAGGGGGGTGCGGAGTTCAGATTAAACTCGTTCAAGTCCGTGATGTTCATGGCGTGGCGCCGGCTCCATCAAGAGGGCCCAGTGAGGGCGGCTCTGGGCTGGGGCGTGCCAGATGCTGGAGCCGAGATAATGGAGATGCTTCCCTTGGAGGAGTCCAAGCTCGTCCGGGAGCAGAGGAGAACTTACATGTAAGACATAGAAGCCCAGCCATGTGTGACCAGCACCCCGTCGTGCAGAGAGTTCATGGAGTAGGTTGGTCTCGGCAGGGAAAGCCACGGGGGAAGTGATGAGTGAGATCACACGCATGATAGACCTTGAGAATCTCACCTGCCTTTGGGAGGAAGACAGTGGGAGCAGGGTGTTTCCTCCCGCTGGTCTGGAGGTGGAGAAGCTGGTCCCTGCTGCTGAAGGGGAGATCTGAGCACAGTGGCTGGAGATGATAGAGCGTGTGTGGAGTAGTGGCCCCTGCTTTGATCTGGCCTCCATTCTGAAGGAGCTAGGGAGCCACTGAAGGTGGTTGAGTGTGTCAGCAATTCAGTAAAACAAATGAGGTGGTGAGTTGCCAGGCGAATCTGGCAATAATCATAGCAGTAGCTAATTCTTGTGTGTTAGGCGCTCAGTCGTGTCTGACTCTCTGTGACCCCAGGGACTGTAGCCCACCAGGCTCCTCTGTCCATGAGATTTCCCAGGCAAGAAGGCCGGAGTGGGTGGCCATTTCCTCCTCCAGAGCGTCTTCCCAACACGAGGAGTGGGACCCACGTCTCCTGCACGGGCAGGCGGCTTCTTTACTGCTCTGCTCCCTGGGAAGGCAGCTAATTCTTGCTCCTGCTAAGTCGCTTCAGTCGTGTCCGACTCTGTGCGACCCCATAGATGGCAGCCCAGCAGGCTCACCTGTCCCTGGGATTCTCCAGGCAAGAACACTGGAGTGGGGTGCCATTTCCTTCTCCAATGCATGAAAGTGAAAAGTGAAAGTGAAGTCACTCAGTCGTGTCCGACCCTCAGCGACCTCATGGACTGCAGCCCACCAGGCTCTTCCATCCATGGGATTTTCCAGGCAAGAGAACTAGAGTGGGGTGCCATTGCCTTCTCCAGCTAATTCTTACATGCTGCTTATTACTGTGCCAAGCAGTTTTCTCAATATGTGAAGTAGGTTTTCACAACTTCAATTATTAATGAGTTTAATGTTTAACTTTAAAAAATTAAATTTTTGCAACATATATTAACTACTAACAATTATTATCCCTGTTTTACCCATAATGAGCTAAAGCACAGAGGCGTTAAATAATGTGATCCAGGTGACAGAGCCAGAAGGGGGCTCGAAGCCAGACCTGCGGCTGGAAGCCAAGCTCTCAGGCTGCAGAAGCTGTGCGTCTGACCGCCCCTCAGCACCCTTGGTAAAGTCCTCATCGCAGTCTTTCTCAAAAGAACCCCCTGGAGCTTCAGTAAGATGGAGGTCCCCAGCCCCCTCCCTTAATGGTCCCATCTGGGCAGTTCTCAGCAGGGGCCTGGGAGTCTGGGCCGGCCAGCGAGGGCTTGGGTCAGTTCAGACGCTTTCGGTTGCTCTTAATAACACTAAGCTACAAGAGGGCTGGGCTGAGACACTGCCTTTCTCAGGATAAGAGCTGGCCGGGCCGACCCAGGGCTTGCTTCTTGCTCTCCCGAGCAGCAGTGCTCCTCGTGGCCACAAGGTGGCTGCTTTCCTCCTCAGGGGTGGGGAAAGGGACCTTCTCTTTAACAGAGGAAACGCTTCCCCAGGAGTCCCAGATGCCATCGGCTAGGATGGGTAACAGGCCCAGTTCCACTGTCTTGGTGTAGCCCGGCCAGCAAGCGGTCACGGAGAAGGGGCTCAGCGTGGAGTCCAGCCCCAAAGCCCTTCTGGTCAGCCACAGCCCTGCTACTACCCTGCTGGGATAGCTAGAGCATCAGTTCTGAAAGCTGGTAAGCAAAAGAATGGGAGACGTGAGTGAAATACAGTTGTAAACACACCCAGACTATACCCGGACCTCGCATCAGAATCTCTGCTTCCTGATCAGTTTTGAGAACCCCTGGGCCAGGAGAAAGGCAGGAGAGAATGGAACTCTATCGGTAGCAATGTCTGGCCCATGGGTGCTTGTTTCAAAATAGACGTCCACAGCAAACCGCAGTGTCTTTGCCCCAGCTCCTAACCGCAGGGCAAGCGGATCTGATCGGTCCAGCTTCTGTGCCCGTGTCTGCCCCCAGACCAGCCGGCTGCCGCAGAGAGAGGGGCGGGGTCAGGAATCAGAAGCTGGCGTTGGGCTCAGGCCTTGGAACTGGGACTGTTGGGCCGACCTGAGGATTAGGTGTGGATCCCATGAGGGGAAAACCCTTTAGAGGAGCATGAGATGCCCATTCCTTACAGAATTCCTTACAGAATTCTCCCAGGAGGTGAATGCTGAGTTGGCACTCGCATCAAGGCCCCTGAATGTGAGCTGTAAGCATGGGCAATGTGGGGAAAAACAAACAGTAGATTTAAGCATGTGACAGGGAAGGAATAGCCTTAATTTGTAAAGATCACTTACAGGTCATGAGAAAAAAGCAAAAGTTTAACAGAAAAGAAAAGAGCTGATAGCCTGAGCAGGCAGTTCATGAAGAAGGTATGAGAATAAATAAAATATAGTGAAAAGGGGTTTTCTACCAATTATGCGAGAAACGCAGACTACACTAAAACCATCTCATATTGTCCTGTCAAGGTGGAGGGGAGACTATCTATTGATTTAGATTTTCCTAAAGGATCTTATAGTTATGAGTCACCAAGCCATAGAATGACCATTCCATTTTGACCTGGTTCTTCAGCTTACAGGAAGGTATCCAGAGAAACTAAAGAGATAAGTTAAAATTTTTGGATAGGTGTTATTTATAAAGGTAAACCCCTAGAAAGCAACTCAATGTCCAGAAAAGAGGAAAGGGTTAATTTAGCTGGGACAGCCCAGATGGTGGCATGTTATATAGCCAGAAGAACTTGTGTTTTGGATGAGCTGATAACGTGGCAGAATGCTTTCACACAGCAAAATTGTTTAATCGTTTAATAAAAAAGAAAAGAATACAAAAGGATTTAAGCCGTGATCTCAGTTCTGTATTTTTAAACTCCGTGTAAAAAGGACACATTGGCCATCTGATCAACAGGTGTGCTTTGAGCCCCTCTGCTGTGCCAGGTTCCACGCGAGGTTCTAGCAAACAGTGATGGAGGGAAATACACGTCCTCGCTGGGCTCATCCAACCGAATGGCGGAGAGGAAGGGCCTCAGATACTTTGCCACGTTAACTAGTTACAGCAGAGAGGAGCGCTTCGGAGGAGAAGTGCAGGATTCAGGGAGCGCGTCTCGCAGGGCACGCTGCCACGGCGCGACGGCGTTGCTCAGGTTTCCTCCACGCCTTTCGTGCTCCCGGGATTTCTAGTCGGTGTCTTCTTTTGTTTTGACAATATAATACACTTTTAATTTTAAAAAAGAGAAAAGGATTAAAACTGGAGTTTTTAAGTTGAAGACGAGAAAGGAGAAGCAAAGGGACTTGGGAGACGTGGATGACTTCAGATGGTTGAAGAGCGGTTTTGTGGGAAGAGCTGCAGTTGGCCCCGGTGAGCCCAGCGGGTCTAAGACATCCAGTGGGTCCTAAGCTCAGAAGGCGGTTTTGGTTCCCTATGAAATTCCTGTGACAGTCTTACTTTTTAAGCAACATCATGGGTGAATAACTGAACACCCGAGGTGCTCCTGCTACAAACTGAGGCTGCGTGTAACAAGCTGTGTGTCTCAGACGGGCGGCTGGGCACACTGGCAAGCCAGGGAGAGCCCCAGAGTCCAGCAAAACCGAAAGCAGGTGTGAGGCTGTGAGCTGCTGGGGGCGGAGGGGCCGCCGTGGGGGCTGGACCAGAAACACTGGGCTTGATTGTAAGAGCCGCACCCACGGGGGAGACGAGGCCTTGAACTCTTGCAGAAAGTTAAAAGTGAGACACCCCCATCCCACCCGCACCCCCAGAAAGCAGCAGCTCATGCTACAGATCACCCCAGTGGACAGAAGGGTTGAGAACACTCTTCCCCAGGGGTAAGCCTCATCTCTGCTAGACGCGCTTCCCCGGCTCAGCAGATCTGGCGCTTGGGGTTATCCCTGCTGCCTTCACGTCTGCCGGACACTCAGAGTCCACTGTTTACGCCAAACCTGAAGACAGACGAGGGACCGCCCCAACAAATGACCCCTCCGGTTGGATGCCTCCCCTGAAGACACCGAAAGCACGTGCAGCAAAGGCAGAAAATGGACAGCAGGACCGCATCGGCCTCTGTGCACCTAAGGAAGCAGCCAGCGGGATGCAAAGACAGCTTCCTGGGTGGGAGGAGATACTTGCAACCCGGATTTCTGAAAAGGAGCTGCCACCCAGAATACTCTCAGGGTCCCCCTTTGCTGTGACTCACCACAAAAGAGGTGCTAAGGCTTGTGGGGGCGGGGCGGGGGGCGGTTAGCAGACAGGCCCGGCCGTCTCCAGGGACGGTGGGAATCCCAGGCTCAGGGCCATTCCGAACCCGGGACTCACCTCCCGGAGGGTCACAGACTCCGCAGCCAGGCTGTAGGGAGTGCCTGGCCACCGTCACAACCCCCAACCCCTGTGCCTGCCAGTCTTCTTTCCCACGAGCCGGGGGTCACGGTGTCATGGCCAGCCATCTCGGGTCCTGTGACCAGGGGAGCCCCTCGGTCCCAGGCGAGTGGAGGTGGTCGCTCCCCTAAGCCTTGACCATTCCCACTAGGAGTTTGGTGTCCAGTTCTGTTCAGCTATAGGGATTAGTGTTTGTTAAGACTCAACTTGCCCATATCCTGCGCTACTGACGCTCTCATGAAGCTTTGTGATATCCTTGGGAAGTGGGCACAGTGATTATCCCCACTGACGGGCGGGGAGACAGGCTCAAAGGAGCTCCTCGACTGTCCTGAAGTCCCACCCGTGGGAAGTGGCTGAGCCTGGACTCACATCAGTTCAGAGACACTTTATAACACCTGAAACAGGGCTGCACCTTGGAATCAGCACGACGGCTGCTGGCCCAGAGGCAGTCACCAAGGAATGGTCTTTGCACGTTTGTGAATAACCTGGACTGTTACCAGTAATCACTGTTTTACTCACTTTGGCAGAGATGTGTGCATTTTTTTGGAGCTCTGTGTGTTGGGTTTAATTGCTGTTTGAAATGTCTCCTGCGATACTGCAGGATGATCCAGGTTGAAGTTGAGAAGTAACTGTACCCAGGAATACCTGGAAATAGTAGTAGGGGGTCCATCTGATACTGATGAAGCAAGTTTTGTTGCTGGAGGAAAAACCATTGGTTTTTGCAAAGCAACAGCTGGGAGAGCTGGAGCCCCTCAACTAGACACAGTTGAGTTAAGGCTACTGCTGAGCTGCGTGGAAGAGCAAGGCCTGCACCATCAGTTCTCAAGCTTGTGTTTATCAGAACCACGTGGGCAGCTTGTTAGACCAGACTGCTGGGCCCACCCTGGAGTTTCTGATTCAGTAAGCTGGGGTGGGGCCCGAGAACTCGCCTCTGTAGCAAATTCCTAGGTAAGTCCATTGCTGCTGCCTGGGGACCCAACACTGCGGGCTGGGGACCACACTTTGAAAACCACTTGCTAAATCCCAGAGTAGAGGAAGCATCTCAACAAGAGGCGGGGGTGGTCAGTCAGGTCATCAGAGAGACTTGGCAAGAAGCTGGAACTTCAGTTTGTCAGAATCTTTTGCCAGCTTTAAACAAAGCCACTTAACTCCCCCTGACATATTTCAGCTGAGAAGAAGGGAAACCATGAGTTTGCTCAAACACCAAATGCCGATCCACCTGGGTGTTCTTTGACACACATTGGGATGAGGTTGTCATTGCTCAAAGTGCCCAAGAGCTGCATGCCAGGAACGTGGATTTCCTGTGAAATGTTCAATGAAGCCTCAGAGAACTCATTCAGTACATACTCAATCTCTAAGGAATATCAGTATATGTAAAATACCTAAGGAATATGAAGCAGTGCATTATCATGTGTTGAACTGACAGCTTTTACATTTTTACTGTATATAAAATAACGTGACATCTTACGGTCTATAACATCTTAGCTTCAAAGAGAGAGAGTGTTTGTTTTAAGAGAAAATACAGCTGGTACCTCAGACCTTTGGAGTGGGTATTACTGCTTCAGGCAAAGCTGAAATAGGGAGTGATGTCAGGCCCGTGTTGCTTTAAAGACGTGTGCTTTGTAAATACAACGGAGACATGTCAAAGGCGGTGCCTCCGTGGCTGAAGTTTGGGAAGCAGACATGACACTGGCTCTCGAAATCATCAGGAGGGCCTCTCAGCCTGACAGGTTCACCTGAGCGAGCCCCAGAGGCCGTGTTTACTCCTGTCTGAAGCCAGACCTCCATGTGATGATTACGTATAATGAAGAAAGAAAATACCTATCCCCAAACTGCAAAGTATAAACTTAATTAACAAAGCAGTAAAAGCAATTTTAATAAAAGACGTCTGGGACTGCATGTTTTACCTGTTATAATGGCAAAAGTTAAAGGCAAAGATGATAATGATGTTTGGTCTTCTTTTTATTTATTCTTTTTTTCCTCAAAACTTCAGTGAGAATATAAGGTTGGTTTTGGGGTTGGTTGGTTTTAGGAGTGCTTGGAGAGTCTTTGTGTTTAGAGAGTATTCATAGGTTGCCCAGAATTCGTTCAGTCAGCTCCTTTCTGGTTTTTAAAAGGATTTTGTGGTAAAGCTTCTGAAAGTACAGGACCTAGTGCATTTGGGTGAAGTTAACAGAAAACCTACCTGGTATAAACGATAGGACATTTCTTGTTTATTTAATGAGCGTGGATTTGAATAGGTTTCAGGGCTCTTGCTCAGCAGCTCTCTTTATGGTTACAAAGTGGCTGCCTCAGATCCAGACATCACCTCCTCATCAGCCATGTCCAAAGACAAACAGTAGGGCAACCAGGGCAGCAAGAATGAGTTTTCCTCAAGTACCTCTCTTTATGCCCCCACCTTTTTTTTAAACCAGGGAGAAAATCTTTTCCAGAAACCCCCTCAGCGGATGTTCTCTAGTGTCTCATTGGCTGGGACAGGGTCGCGTGATCACTCCTAAGCAGCAAGGAACAGTGGAAAAACAATCGAACAATCATTTTCACAAAGGAATGTAGGCAAAGGGAGTAGCTGCTGGGTATTCATATTATGAAAATTGATAATCATCCTATCTTTTAGTTTCAGCTCCAGAATTTGTTTTTGAACATGGCTATCAAACTTATCTGCCCACGGAAAGCAATGAAAACCAGACAGCCACTGTTATCTCTCTCCCTGCCAAGTCACGTGCCAAAAAGCCCACAGCCCCGCCTGCTCAGAAGAGGCTTAACTGCTGCTATCCAGGTAAAGGCAACACTGAGTCCTGCTTGTGTAGAGAATGTGACATTTAAGAGGTCCCGGGCTCGAGCTCCTGGATTCCCGACAACTGGGCAAAGATGTGCTGCAAACTGCCTGGCTTAGAAATCAACCCCACAGAATTTCCACACGTGACATACCTCTCACTGTCTCTGCTCACCATGCACTTGGGCTCAGAGACTTTAACAGCCAAGGACCTTTGAATGGGAACAGTGAGAATTTCAGGTTACTGTGCATTTTTCTTGGTGCTACAGCTTAGGAAGATATCCAGAAAAATTGTCTCTCACTTACTTTAAAAAAGGAAAACAAAAAAAATTTACTTGGAAATAATTTCAGACTTAGGGAAAAGTTGCGAAAATAGTACAAAAAGTTTCTGAGCACCCTTTTGTTATTGTTGTGTCTGACTCTTCCACCCCACGGGCTGCAGCATGCTGGGCTTCCTATCCTTCACTGTCTCCTGGAGTTTGTTCAAACTCATGTCCATTGCAGTCGGTGAAGCTAACTAACCATCTCCTCCTCTGCCGGCCCCTTCTTTTCCCTTCAACCTTTACCTTTCATCTGGATTTCCCAAGTATTAACATATTACATTTGCTTTGTTTTTTCTGGTGGTTGGTGAGCTAGTCACTTCAGTCCTGTCTGACTCTTTGCAACCCCATGGACTGCAGCCTGCCAGGCTCCTCTGTCCATGGGATTCTCCAGGCAAGAATGCTGGAGTGGGTTACCATCTCCTCCAGGGGATCTTCCTGATCCAGGAATTGAACCGAGGTCTCCTGCATTGCAGGCAGATTCTTTACCAACTGAGTTACAAGGGAAACCCCTGGTTTTTTCTAAATATACATATATTTCCCCCAAGGTTGCAGACATGACCTTTACCTCTAAGCACCTTAATATATATTTCCTAGAAACAAGGAAATTCTTTTATATAAACCACAGTACAGTCATCAAAATCAGGAAATTAGCATTGATAAATGCTGTTATCAAACTGCTGACTTGATCAAGAGTTTGCCAACTGTCTCATTAAAGTCCTCTGTATCAAAAGAAAAATATTTTTCCCTTGGTCCAGGATCGAATTTGTGATCACACATGGCATTCAGTTTTCATGTATCTTTAGTTTCCTTTCATCTAAGCTTTTGTCTTTCATGAACTTGATATTTTTGCAAAGTAACAGGCCAGTTGTCACGTAAAATGTTCATCACTTTGCGTTTGTCTGATTAGACTTAGGTGCAGCAGTTTGAGTGGGACGCACAGAAGCGATGCCACATGCTTCTCACTCCCTGGTTGTCGGGATTCACACTGACACCTGCTGGTCCTGCCGCTGCTGCGGCTGCTGAGTCGCTTCAGTCGTGTCTGACTCTGTGCGACCCCAGAGACGGCAGCCCACCAGGCTCCCCGTCCCTGGGATTCTCCAGGCAAGAGCACTGCAGTGGGTTGCCATTTCCTTCTCCAGTGCGGGAAAGTGAAAGGTGAAAGTGAAGTCGCTCAGTCGTGTCCGGCTCTAGCAACCCCGTGGACGGCAGCCCGCCAGGCTCCCGCCCCGGGACTCTCCAGGCAGCGCTCTGGAGTGGGCTGCCCCTGCCTCTCCGGCCGGTCCTGTGGCCGTGCTGTTCATGTCCATCCGTCGGTCAAGGAAGTTGCTTTGCTGCTTCTCCGTTCTAAAGTGATTGTGCCCCTCTGTCGTTGATCTCTCCTTGCCTTTTTAAGGTTGCCAGTTCAAGACTGCCTATGGTATGAAGGACATGGAACGTCATTTAAAAATCCATACTGGTAAGTGGTCACACACATCCCTCCTCTGCTGGGAGCTGGGGGTCCAGACAAGTCAAACACATGATGTGACACAGACCTCCCTGGCCATTACGGGAACACAAACACAAAGGGAATAGAAACAAGATGCTGTTTCTACACATGGTTTTGGCAGAAAATGTTTAGAGCAAGAAAACTCAGTGCTAGAGTCGATAGGAGCAAACTTAGTGGAAATGTGAACAGGTATGGGCATTTTGAATATTGATCTGCCAGAATTAATTACAGCTTAAATGCACCTGCTCTTCTCATCTGGAGAATATCTTGTAAGTGTGTGTGTGTGTGTGTGTGTGTGATGACTGGTAAACAGAGCAAGAAGGGGGAGAATAGCACTTAGGTATCTTTCCACTGCATCATTGGGTGGATACCTGAGTGTGTTATTTTTGCAGTTTCCAAGGGGAAATTTAACAAAAAACTATTTTCAAAGGAGAAAAAAAGACTGATGCATGGGAAAAGAAAACCACGATGATTTCTGGTGATTTAATTTTCTTTAACGTATCATTTTTGTGTCTCCCAGACTTTACACATGGAGAAGGAATTGCTTTTAGGCTATTTTTAGCAAAGTATTAGATGCTGATAAGCCAAATGATATAGTCGTGTATAGGCTCAGTGAGTATCCATGTATATAAGGGAGGGACACTGAAATTTGTCTTGGGCATCACTAATTGCCCAAAATCTGCTACTTAGCCCCAGATAAAGTATCTATAAGGTAAAATGAAGACAATAAGATATCCAGCAGTTATCTCAGATATTCCTTGGCCACAGGTCTAATCAGCCTCACAGCATCTTGTCATTTGAATTTCATCGAGTTATCAGACTCTGAAATTATTATGTTTCAGGTATTGGTAAGCATTCTCAGTGTACCAAGCAATAAATCTCCCCTGGTGGGTTTCCTGTGTTGAAGCTCCGTCCGTCACATAAGCATATTCCTCACTGCGAGAGGCAAGTGCTATGACGACTTACGAAAATTAGGGAAATCATAAAGCATAAGTGAGGACAGTGGCCTGAAGTTCACTGCTGCAGATCCTCAGGACCGTCCTCTCCTCCCGGATAACCAGGCTTCGGTTCGTAAGGTGGTTTCTGTATAACTGCAGCATCTCCGTTGATATCTTCAAGTCGGAGAGCTGACAGAGTGCCCTTGCCTTAGAAGAGGGTGTGGCCAGGACCAACGGGAGCAGGACTCTTGCCAGCAGAGCTGGCGCAAAACCACGCGCCGGGCTCCACCACAGTCCAGATCGGAGTCCGCAGGATGGCGCCCACAGCTGTAGCAGCTGACAGTAATGAGAAGTGATGGTTGCTGGATTTTCTGACCATGAACATTTTTAATAATAAAATTATAATCTTTAATACACTTCTGTAGATGTATTCTTAAATCCCAGATGTTTATTCTATGAAGATAGTGATGACCTTTGACTGACAGTTGACTTTAGCACTTAGCTATTTAGGATTTGGTCAAAATATGTGTTTGGTATGTAAAAAGTGAAAATCCTGACTCACTGCCTGCCTCCTTCATATCTGATACATGCTCAAAAGTCATCAGCCTTTATAGTCCAGCGTGTCTCATTCTTAAATTTTGGCATGAGTCACTCAGTCGTGTCTGACTGTTTGCATCCCCGTGGACTGCAGCCCACCAGGCTCCTCTGTCCATGGGATTCTCCAGGCAAGAGCACTGGAGTGGGTTGCCATCTCCTCTTCCAGGGAATCTTCCCGACCCAGGGATCGAACCCAGGTCTCCCACACTGCAGGCAGATTCTTTACTATCTGAGCCACCTGGGAAGCCCATACTGGGCTTTAACAGACACAAAATGTACTTTTTCCATTTCTTATGAGATTAATACTGCAGACACTCTCACTGCAGCTCGCTGTTTCTCCCTTAAGGCTGGAGGTCTTTCCACATCCATGTGTGTGTGTATCCACTTCATTCTTTCAATGGCCAAGTAGGAAATTGGTTCATTAATTTACAATACATCCATACAGTGAAATAATTCACCCTTAACAATTGTGTTCTAGAAATTTAATGATATGAACATGATTGAAATTATTTCAAGTATAAGAAAGTAGCCAATAATAGGGAGACAGTGTTGCATTTGGCTAAGAAGGCAAGGCCATCCTGGATTCTAATCCAAGTTGAGAGTGTTAAGTAAAATCATTGAGAGACACAGTACCATTCAAAAATAAGTGTTTAAGTTGATATTGGTCAGGAAGGCTTTTGTACCCCAAAATGTACACACATACATACAAAAGTCATCAGAAAAGTATACATCAAACAATTGGCGGTGTTCAAGGGTGGCAGGGCTTCCTTGATAGCTCAGTTGACAAAGAATCCACCTGCAATGCAGGAAACCGCAGTTCAGTTCCTGGGTCAGGAAGATCCCCTGGAGAAGGGATAGGCCACCCACTCCAGTATTCCTGGGCTTCCCTTGTGGCTCAGCTGGTAAAGAATCCACCTGCAATGCAGGAGACCTGGATTCAACCCCTGGGTTAGGAAGATCCCCTGGAGAAGGGAAAGGCTACCCAGTCCAGTATTCTGGCCTGGAGAATCCCATGGACGGTATAGCATAGGCCATGAGGTCACAGAGTCGAGCACAACTGAGCGACTTTCACTTTCACTCCACTTTCAGGGGTGGCGAGATGACAGGCGTGTTAGTGAGTACAGATCAAGCTGCTGTAACGAAGCTCAAGTGCCAGCTCACACGCGGCAGGGGTCTGTGTCTGCCTCGCGTGACTGTCCGGAGGTCAGCAGGTGGTCCAGGCAGGCAGGCAGCGTGTTCTCGGAGGTCGTCTGAGGACTGAAGTTCCATCTACTGTCACGGTGCCTTGGGCACATAGCCACCCTCTGCAGCCGTGATGTCCTCACATGTTTGTCCACTTCCATGTCATGGTAACAGCTGGCAAGACAGGTGGAAAGAGAAAAAGTAAAAGTCAAGCAATTTCCTTTTAGGAAAGGAACATGCTTACCTTCTCTGCCGTTTGACTGATGATGGCTTTATCACGGAATCACCCCTGGCTGCAAGTGGGGCTGAGAAATGTATTCTTAGGCTGGTCAGCCGTGAGCTCAGAGACTCTGAGTTTTAGGCTGTGTCTGTTATGAAAAAGAAAAAAGAACAAATGGGTATAAAAGACAAAGTTTCTCATTTTTACTTAGCTGCACTTTAAAATTTGAGCTGCTTTCTATTTTTAATTGATAAGGAATTCATATTCACTGTGAGAAAAATGAGAAAATCCTAATCAACAAAATAGAAGCAGTTCCCCGTCCCCCGAGATGCCAGCTCTTTGCCGATTACCCATCTAGCTTTTTTCATTATTATTGTTTGTTTATTTGACTGCACTGGGTCTTAGCTGCAGCCTGTGGGATCTAGTTCCTTCACCAAAGACTAAACCCTAGCCCGTTGCATCCGAGTGCAGAGTCTCAGCGACTGAACCACTAGGGGAGCCCCGTCTAGTTTTATTTTTCAATTGGAGTATAATTGCTTTACAACCTTGTTTTAGTTTCTGCCGTACCGCAAAGTGAATCAGCCATGTGTGTATATATTTAAGCATGTATATGTACATATCCCCTCCCCCTTGAACCTCCCTGCCCCCGCACCACCCCGCCCTCTAGGTCATCACGCAGCACCAAGCTTTGCTCCCTGCGCTGTAGGGCAGCTCCCCACCAGCTGTCTGTTGACAACTAAAACCCATCCATCTAGTTTGGGGGGGAGTTCCCAGATATTCTTGGGCGACTCTGCCTTACTCTTTTCTTAAGGCCGCGGGCAGTAAGCCTTTCTCCTTTTTCATTTTTTCCCTGCTGCCGCACGTGCTTGTTTGAAGGCGACAAGCCCCACAAGTGCGAAGTCTGCGGCAAGTGCTTCAGCCGGAAGGACAAGCTGAAGACCCACATGCGCTGCCACACGGGCGTGAAGCCCTACAAGTGCAAGAGCTGCGACTACGCGGCGGCCGACAGCAGCAGCCTGAACAAGCACCTGCGCATCCACTCGGACGAGCGGCCCTTCAAGTGCCAGCTCTGCCCCTACGCCAGCCGCAACTCCAGCCAGCTCACCGTGCACCTGCGCTCCCACACGGGTGAGTCCCCGCGTGGCCCTCGCCCCGCGCGCCCGCCGCCGGGCGCCAGGCCCCGGCACCGTCCCGCGCTCAGTCACAGCCTCGCGCAGGGAGCTGCGCGGTCAGTCCACCCCGCGGTGCGCCGTCTTGCCCGTCATCTGCTCAGGAGCATCTTTCTCTGAGCAACGGGGGAGAACAGTCAAGCTCCAACTTTCTGCATTTCTTTACGTAGCTCTGTAACTCACCCACTAGTATTTAATCAAGAAGGTGCTCTAAATGAAATAGAGATATAAATTGCATTTTTAGTAAATGTCTGCACATGTTGTTAGACATTTCAGTGATTTTTTTAAAGAATGCTCATCACTTCATCATGGGACAGCTTGATGGAAAAGCTCAGCAGAGTAGGTAACTTAACAAATTGTGTACGTTTTCCTTTTAGCAAATGTGTGTCCGTTAGCTTTCGATTCACTGATGCTGTGTAACAACCATCACAAAATCTCAGTGGCATAATATATTAGTAAAAGCATTCATTGCTCACATACCTCAGGTCAGCAGGCAGTTGGCTAGACATTCCATTGATTTTGGCCAGGCTGAATCATGTATGTGGGAAAGGCCGGGTGTCCACTGACCTTGGCTGGGCATCTGCCGGCTGCCCCCTGCTCTGGCCGGGGCAGTCTGGCTGTGTCCACATATCTCATGGCCTCCTTCTGGGCCCAGTGGGCTACTCCAAGCTTGTCCTTCTCAGGATAATGGCAGACAAAACAAGCATGCCCCTATGTGTAAGCTCATTGCAAGCCCCTGCTTGCATCCCGTTGGCTAAAGTCAGTTACCTGATTGGACCTGGTATCAAGGGGTGGGGCTGAGCTCACCCACAGTGGAGGGTCATCAAAGGTTACATGCTGAAGGCTGTCTCCACACCAACCGGAGTTCAGTCTACCATCATCCACTTCTCTCTGACATGCAGGTGGGTTCTTGCTCTCCCCAGACCCCCACAAGTCACATCTAATCATAGAATCAGCTTTAAAGACCAGGATCCTATGATCTCCATCAGGCACAGATAGGGCTTCTCTTGACCTAGAGCCTTTTAAATTTGAAATAGAGAGACAGGTTGTCTGTCCCCACACTCCCAACAAATAGCAGTGAAACACAGTCGGAATACTTGGAATAATCCTGCCATTCCAAGGGGGAGGAACAGGAGGCACTTGGCAGTCCCTGGTCCACAGATTTCTGAACTCTCTCTGGAAAGACGCTTCCAGGTCCCCCCACTCTGAGGACAGGGAGTGTTTCTTAAATAAGCGTTGGCCCAGCTGCCTGGCTTTCAGCTCTGTCCCCTGCAGCGTCCCCTTCCTTCTCCACTTCTGAAAAGGAGTGGAAATGTACTTTTGAGAAACTTTCTCCACCTGCTTCTATCCTAGAGAAACTTGGGGTCTTTTTGGATCTTGTTTTACTCTAGACTGCTGACATCGTTGGTAGCTCCCTTAAAACGCTGTGCTCTTCCTGTGTGTCTGTGTGCCAGAAGACACACCCATACTCCTCCTGGAGACTTGCCTTTCTTCTAAACCTAATTATAGGCACTTTTGGCATGTAGCCTTCTGGAGGTTGAAACCAGTGAGACTTTTAGGAATCCTTGTCCAGCTGAGAGGACTTAGCCGGCACCAACTTTATTCCTTTGGAGATTTTAAGCAGGAACCTTATGCTTTCACCCCTCTTTCCTCATTTGTTCTTCCCTCTGAGATCAGTTCCCTGGATATGATCTTTGCCCCCAGGCCTTTGTCTTACTTTGAAAGTCTTTTGCTGGCTGGAGATGAGAAGCTTCATCCCGACCAGCACATCTCTGACTTTCTGTATTGTCTCTAGGTCCCGTTTTGAAATGGCCTGTTCTTGTTTGAGTTTGTCTCTTTCTTGTGGGACCTTATCAGACACAGCTTGTAAGATGCTTTGACTGCTCTGCCTAGAACTAATCTCTTTGCTCAGATCCAAACTTCAGTGGGTACACTTTCTATCTTCTGAGTCACACCAGGCGACAGTTTTGCCACACGTCTGCCGCTCGGTTCTGACCATCACCACTGCTCCCTGACGCTACCTGCTGCCCCGTCCCAGAGTCAGCGCCACAGACTGTACTTTTCTGTTAAGGCAGCACTGTGTTTCTGGATGCTAATATGTGTATCAGTTATCTAATGTCACAATGATGCTGTGTAACAAAAGACCCCAGAAAACCTCAGCGGATGCAGCAGCATGCCTTCTCTGCGCGTGTTTGGGGATCACCTGGTCAACTCTGCTGGTGTTCGCTGGGCTCCCTTACAGATCTGAGGCTCTCCCAGCTGTGGGCTGGGTGTCCAGGGGCCTTGGCTGCAGCAGCCCAGCTCTGCTCCACCTCTGTCAGCCTCCTTCACAGACCAGCGGGCAAGGACAGGACTGACCTTCTCACAGCAGCGAGTGACAGAGGCGCGCGTGGGCAGTGCCTGACTCACGGGTCCTGGTGCAAGCCGATACTTACATCAAGTCTAGTTGGCACACTGTTCGCCAAACCCAGCAACATGATTGAGGCTATCATCTGGGGGGTCATGGAAGGTCACCCTGCCCCTGCCGGGAGAGCCTGCATAATCACATACCTGGGAGAGGCCGTGAGTGCAGAGAGGGCTAGGGGGCGGGGACCTCTGGGGACACTAAGATACTATAGCAAGTTAAGACGCTGGCGTGACTGGTGTCCATTTGATTTTCTTCAGAAGCCTCTCCCACCTAAGTTAGGGGCACTGAAGGATGCACTTAGCGAAGCGGGTCAGAGTCAACTTAGGAGGGAAAGCTTGCCATTTATAGTAGCATGCTTAAGTTGGTCTAGTGCTCTTGCCTGGAAAATCCCATGGACAGAGGAGCCTGGTGGGCTGCAGTCTGCGGGGTCGCTAAGAGTCGGGCACGACTGAGCAACTTCACTTTCCCTTTTCACTTTCATGCATTGGAGAAGGAAATGGCAACCCACTCCAGTGTTCTTGCCTGGAGAATCCCAGGGACGGGGGAGCCTGGTGGGCTGCCCTCTATGGGGTCGCAGAGTCGGACACGACTGAAGAGACTTAGCAGCAGCAGCAGCAGAAAAGGTATATTCTCTAAAAATTTAACTGTATGCCACTTACGCAGTGTCTCCATGGAACATTCATTTCCCTTTTATAAATCTGTGGCACTTGTAATTTTTTAAGTTGTAAATTGTTTTTATCTTTTCATCTCTTGGATCAATTACCTTGTCTTAGCAGCAACCTGAACTCAAGAAAGCTCTGTCAGCTTAAATACATCAGTTGCTTATCCAGTGAGCACCATTCATTGAGTCCCACCAGGTATCAGATACTGTGGGAACCAGGTAGTGGGCAGGAACGAACATAGTCATTAGCTTTGGAGAATTTCTGGTCCTATGGGACTGGTACTAACATTTCTTCCTCATTTAAGAAATTAATTTATGGTTAAAAGGAAAAGGACTTCCCTGGTAGCGCAGCTCGTAAAGAATCCCCCTGCAACGAAGGAGACCCTGATTCAACTCCTGTGTCAGGAAGCTCCCCTGGAGAATGGATAGGCTGCCCACTCCAGGATTCTTGGGCATCCCTGGTGGTTCAGCTTATAAAGAATCTGCCTGCAATGCAGGAGACTGGATTCTATCCCTAGCTTGGGAAGA
Source organism: Redunca redunca (assembly GCA_006410935.1). Classification (NCBI taxonomy): domain Eukaryota; kingdom Metazoa; phylum Chordata; class Mammalia; order Artiodactyla; family Bovidae; genus Redunca; species Redunca redunca. Next base: position 25,656 of record SJYQ01092254.1, read on the forward strand.
TCCCCTGGAGGAGGGCATGACTACCCACTCCAGTATTCTTGCCTGGAGAATTCCATGAACAGAGGAGCATGGCAGGCTTCAGTCCACAGGGTTGCAAAGAATCAGACATGACTGAGCAACTTTCACTTTCACTTTAAAAGGAAAAAGAAAATATAAAAGTTTTTTAAAAAAGGAAAAAGATGATGATGATGATGAAGAGATTTAAACCCTCTGCTTTCATGCCAGAAAGTGCTGTTAAGCTCTGCAACTCAGCTATGAGATTTGGTTACCTGGTTTTTCCAGGTTTGACCTTTGCTGGTTGTTTAAAAAAAAAATGGCAAACAGATGGTCACTAATTGGGGCAGTGATGTAATTGGAATGCCTAGTAGAACATTCTGGAGCAACAGTTCTTCCTCTGAATTCACAGACACCTGCGCCCCCGAGATCCATGAGTAGAATTTAGGAGGCCCATGAACTTGGATGAGGGGGAAAAATCACATCTTCGTTCTCACTGATCTTACTGGAGCGTGATGTGTCCTTCAGTTATGAAAACAGGCATCCAATCTGATTACAATATGTGTGACCTTGTCGATGAAGTCACAGATCTTTTTATACAAGTATTTTTGATAGATCAAAATATAGTTTACTTGCTTCTCTATTTAGAAATTATTGCAGTCCCTAGACCCGCCGGAGAAGGCAATGGTACCCCACTCCAGTGTTCTTGCCTGGAGAATCCCAGGGTCGGGGGAGCCTGATGGGTGCCGTCTATGGGGTCGCACAGAGTGGGACACAACTGAAGCGACTTAGCAGCAGCAGCAGCAGACCCGCCTCTGGAGCTTGTCACTTCATGCACTAATAAAGCACACACATTGCCAAATCACAGATTTTTTTCTTTTGATTTTTAATAACTTCCAGTACAATTAGTTTCTCTTGTCTTCCTGTTGATTTTTATTTTACTTTACCTTGTGCCTTTAAACGTTGTCCTGAGAAAGGGTCCACGGATTTCACTGCCAAAAGGGGGCCCCATGGCATGAGAAAGGTTACGAGCAGCATTCTAAGGCAGAAGTCAGCAAACTTTTTCTTCTTTGTTTTAATGGTTTTACACATTTACTTATGGCTGTGACGGGTCTTTGTTGCTGCACGTGGGCCTTCCCTCGGTGCAGTAGTGGGGCCCCCCCACAGCCGGGGTGCACGGGTTCCCATCGCGGTGGGGCCTCCCGGCGTGGAGTGTGGGCTCTAGGGCACGAGGGCTCAGCAGTCGCGGCTTCCCGGCTCTGGAGCCCAGGCTCGGCAGTCACAGTGCACAGGCCTAGTTGCTCCAAGGCACATGAGATCTCCCAGACCAGGGGTCAAGCCAGCATCTCCCGCCTTGGCAGGCGGACTCTCTACCACCGAGCTCTCAGGGAACCCCAGCAAACTTTTCCGTAAAGAGCCAGATGGTTAATACTGTAGGCTTTGCAGACCATACAGCGTCTGTCACAGTTACTCATCTCTGCTGTTGCGGCATGAAAGCAATCATCAACAACACATTATCAGATGGATGCGACTGTGTTACAATAAAACTTTATTTACAGAAATGAACTGTGGGCCGCATTTGGCCCATAGTCTGTATAGCTTACCATTCCTTGTTCAAGAGTTTGTGTGATTGACCTTAGTGGCATTTCAGTCATGCAAAGCATTGTTTGGTTTGGAGCGTCTTCATTTTCTCAAAGCTTGTTTAATCTGCTCCCTGCCATTGTTAACTGCATTTATCGAACATCTCACGATGATGTTCTAGGTCTTGAAAAGCTGGAACACAATTCCACTCTTAAGTTTATGGTAAGAAAGCCTTGGCCGTATGTACAGACAATCACCCAGCACCTAAAATACCAGCTTTGGAATCAGCCTGGGTTGGAATCCGAGCTCTGCCATGTACCACCCGGTGATTGTGAGCCAGTGATGTAGCCCCTCTAGGCCTCAGTCTTCTCATTCGTAAATAGTGCTGAGAATAATATTGACAGTGGTATCCACCTCATAGGAATGTTGGGATCTTCAAATGAGACCACTCTTGTGGAATGCTCAGCAGGGCACCTGCCTTCCCAGAAGCCACCGAAGACTCTTAGCTGCTATTTCTCTTGCTCAAACAGCATTGCAATGGGTGGGCTCACCAATTTGCTTCAATTATCAGACAGTTGGGACTTGGCATCACTGAGGAAATAAATCTGGAATATCCATGTCCTTTCAGACGTTTGCAATTTCGCTTTTCCTGTTCATCTTTCACCGAACATGAATCTTAAAAAAAAAAAATCAAGCAGCTGGATTTTGTAAGTCCAAGAGTAAAGAACGCAGCTGGCGATGTGGGATAAATAAGTTGCACACAATAAACACATCTTTAATGGTAAAAATCTGCATGAAGTATAAGCGGGCGTCTCAATCGCTGTAAAAAGAATGTTCTGATGAGTGAGCACGGAGCTGACTGATTTGAAAATGCACCCTTGAATCTGTTACAACACGTAACTCAATCAAAACCAACGGATTATGCAAAGTTATACAACTGTGAACGGTTCCGTAGCAGAGCGAGCACATTAACCATAGGAAGAGCTAGCCTGATTGTTTTAAAGGACACACTGAGCGCATTCACGAATCTTGTTTTACGGGGGACGATTAAGCAGCTTGATGTTCAGGCTCCATTTTCCTTCCGGGTATTATGATGGTGGTGGTGGGGAAGGTTGGGGAAAGGAGAGAAGCCCCGGACCCCTCTTTTTTGTTTTTTTTTCCTCCCAGGGGCTGCTAGGAGCTGCAGTTAGAAGGTCTCCACCCGCCGCCTCGGTTTGAGCGGGTGTCTGGTGTGTGCTTCGGGGGGATCCGCTGTGGTTGTTGCCTGCCTGTTCTTATCGAAACTCACCTTGTGTTGACAGGGGACGCCCCCTTCCAGTGCTGGCTCTGTAGCGCCAAGTTCAAAATCAGCTCGGACTTGAAAAGGCACATGCGCGTGCACTCGGGGGAGAAGCCTTTCAAGTGCGAGTTCTGCAGTGTGCGCTGCACCATGAAGGGGAACCTCAAGTCGCACATCCGCATCAAGCACAGCGGGGACAGCTTCAAGTGTCCGCACTGCGACTTCCTGGGGGACAGCAAGGCCACGCTCCGCAAGCACAGCCGGCTGCACCAGGCCGAGCACCCCGAGAAGTGCCCCGAGTGCAGCTACTCGTGCCCCAGCAAGGCCGCCCTGCGCGTGCACAGCCGCGTGCACTGCCCCGACCCGCCCTTCAAGTGCAGCCACTGCAGCTTCGACACCAAGCGGCCCAGCAGCCTGGCCAAGCACGTGGAGAAGTTCCACGGCGACGCGCTCAGGAGCGAGGCGGCGGAGCGCAGAGCGGCGGGCAGGGCGAGCGGCCGCCAGGCGGCCAAGCTGGACGCCAAGAAGACCTTCCACTGCGACCGCTGCGACGCCTCGTTCATGCGCGAGGACTCGCTGCGCAGCCACAAGCGGCAGCACACCGAGTACGGCGACGGCAAGGGCGCCGAGGCGGCGGCCCTGCAGTTCCAGGCGGCCGCCGGCAAGCCGCCCGCCGCGCCCCCGGCCGTGGGGCGCCTCCAGGCGCCCCTCCCGCCCGCCCCGGCGCCCCAGTTCGGCGAGGGCAGGGTCAAAATCATCGTCGGCCACCAAGTGCCCCAGGCCAGCACCATCGTCCAGGCGGCCGCGGCCGCCGTGAACATCGTGCAGCCCGCCTTGGTGGCGCCGAGCCCCGAGGAGCTGCCGGGCAGCAGCCGGCTGCAGATCCTCCGCCAGGTCAACCTGATCGCGCCCCCGCCGCCCTCGGGCTGCCCCAGCGAGGCCGCGGCGCTGCCCCAGCCGGCCGTCCTGCTGACCACTCACGACCAGACGGAGGGCGCCACTCTGCACCAGACCCTCATCCCCACCACCCCGGGCGGCCCCCAGGAAGGCTCCGGCAACCAGACCTTCATCACCAGCTCGGGCATCGCGTGCACTGACTTCGAAGGCCTGAACGCCCTGATTCAGGAGGGGGCCGCCGAAGTGACCGTGGTCAGCGACGGAGGCCAGAGCATCGCAGTGGCCACCACGGCGCCGCCCATATTCTCCACGTCGCAGCAGGAGCTCCCCAAGCAGACTTACTCCATCATCCAAGGAGGTGCCCACCCAGCCCTGCTCTGTCCCGCGGATTCCATCCCAGACTAGTGCTTATAAAACAAAAGAAAGGGGGGAAAAGACTGACGCAAAAAACAAGTCAGAGAATTCTGTGAGAGGTTTGCCTTTACTGTTTTCAAGGGCTGCTGTGAAAAACGCCTCGCCCCCATAATAAATTGCAATTTTATACTGCTCACTGTAATTTTTTTACGCTGTGATTTTGAGACCTCTGAATCACCGTATGGTAACTGCTGTAGAGTCTTCAGTGATACCGACATGATCCCATTTAGGGGTTGGAATGAAATGGGTAGTGAATCCATTTGTTTGCTTCCAACTTGATTTCCCAACTCTAATAAAGGATTTTTCCATCTCATTAAATTTGTGTAGTAGATGGCACTTCTCAGCCTGTTGTAAGCTTCCATTCTGAAATCCCCCAAGTGTTTGGGGTAATCGTGTTTTAATACATGGATACAAATCTGTTGGCATGAAGGACCATTTTCTACATAATGTTACATGGATATTTGACTTAAAACAGTTTAGTGCAAATGAGGAGGGGGGAAGGAATGGTTTCCTAATAAGTTGGTACATGATTCAAACATAACCAATGTTAATGATTCTTTAGAGTCACCGTATGATTTGGGTTATGGGGGGGGGGGACGGGGTTGTTATATAATTGAGAACTTGAAGAAGCAAAGATTCTTAGTCCTCTCTCATGAGTAGTATGTAAACGTCTTACCTTCTTTACAGTCACATGTGTGGTGCCTAAAGTGACCCAACTATCATTTTAATTTTAAAACTTCAGAGTGACGAACCTGACATTTCTGTTTAGATGCTGATATAATGCAAGTTCCTATTAGCCTTTAGGACAATTTTCTAGGATACCGTTGTGTTAGATATTAACATATGTGCAGTCCCAGGGATCAGACAAGCGAGACTGAAAAAGCATCTATGTTTTTCCAGTGTGGGCTGTAAAATTCAAATTCTACTGTTTTGAATTGAAATGCTGTGTGAGCAGTAGGTGGCGCCAGAGAGTAGTCTCAAGTTTCCCGTCCTTCAAAGACTTGCGGCTTCCCGGGGGGCTCAGATGGTAAAGAATCCACCTGCGATGCGGGAGACCGGAGATCGATCCCTGGATCGGGAAGATCCCCTGGAGAAGGGAATGGCTACTCACGCCAGTATTCTTGCCTGAAGAATTTCATAGACAAAGGAGCCTCGAGGATCGCAAAGAGTGGGACACAACTGAGCAAATAACAGGTTCACTGTTAAAGATCTGAATTAGGGTCTTCATCTCTGATTTCCAGCTTCTAGCATTATCTTCAACTCAGGATGGGCTCTTAATAAATCCTAAATGAATGAAACATGCTGTCACAGAGCATCAGCAAGGATTGGTCAGGAGGGGAGGTTACACTTGTGAGAGAAGCGTATTTAAAATGAGAGAACACTTCAGATACATTTTTACCAGAGTCAACACTTTAATTTCCCCAACACAGGAATTTATCAAAATTCTCATGCATATCAAGTCACTCTTATATAAAGATATTATCCCCCCCCTTTTTTTTATCCCCCCTTTTTTTGTAGTAACAAACTAAGAAACTATGCAAAATGGAGATGCCGGAAACCTTGAGGGTTGCCTGTTAGAAAGCCAGCTTTCCCTAAGACACACGGAGTTCAAGCTGGGTTTTGTCTTCTATTTTTGATCCCTTCTATCTGAACACAGTCTTGATAATTCATATATCTTCTTTACCAGAACTTATGTTCATATCAGCAATGGTAAGAATGCATCGTTAACTGCGGTTTGATAAGAAATCAAAACCTTGCAGTTCACTCTCAGTACTTTAGTCATCACTTTAGGATTATTGCTTGCAGCTCTTTGAGAAAATATTCAGCCACTAAATTCCACCTGGGAAGCTCTCACGAACCTATGTTCTACATGTTTCTTTTTTCCCAGTGTGCCCCTTGTTTCAACTTTTAAATGATATTTTTCCTGCTTATAAATGTTATATAGTCAAGATAGAAAATATGGGAACCATGTTACAACTCTTCCTCCGACATACAAATGGGTTATGTCCTGATAAAGCCATCGTTAAGCTGAAAATATTGCAAAGTCAAAATATCATTAAGTCAAAAATTCACTTAATGCAGCTAATCTACAAACATAGCTTAGCTTCGCCTTAAACATGCTCGGAATATTTGCATTAGCCGCCAGCTGGGCTAGTACAAAGCCCAACAAAGCCCATTTTGTAGCAGGATATGGAATATCTCATGTAATGTATGGACTGCAGAAACTGGCAGTTGTGGATTGTAGGGGTCAGAATGGCTGTAGGTGTATCACTTGCTCATCTTCGGGATCCCACGGCTGGGTCACTGCCACTGCCCAGCCTCGGGAGAGATGGTCAGACTGCAGAGTGCTAGCCGGGAAAAGAGCGAGATTCAAAGGACTTCCGTTGGACGCTTATTGCTTTTGTTCCATCGAAAAGTTAAAAAATTGTAAGTTGAGCCATCGTATAAATTGGGGGCCGTCTGCATATATATTAAGAAAAATTCAAAGACACGATTTTGACCACCCAGATGTAAACGTTGTGACCATTTTGCTGTACTTCTCATCTCTGTTTTCTGTGCTCGTGTGTGTTTCCTGCTCCGGTTGCAGAGCTGGGGTTGAACTGAGCACACTGGTTCCTTTTTATATACTGTACTTGTCTTTATACCATGATATCTCCACAGAGCTGCGGCTCTCCATTTATACAAATAAGGCACATACACGTACATGCATGTACACACACGTGCATATTTGGATTTTTTTAACAAACTACAACAGGAGGACTTGTTCTTCATGATAAACTGTACAGAGCTGAACAAACACCAAGGCCATAATCGCCAGCCTGTTCTTGCCCCACCCAAGGTAAGTGAGTTCTCCGTGTTCATACCAACTCAAAAGATAACTAGGAAAGGCTTGTCCTTATTTGTGGAGTATGGCACTATCTACATTTCTCTCTGATTTGAAAAATGGAAGTGTTAGGTGCTCGGTCGTGTCTAACTCTTTGTAACCCCATGGACTGCAGCCCACCAGGCTCCTCTGTCCATGGGATTCTCCAGGCAAGAACACTGAAGGGGGTTGCCATTCCCTACTCCAGGGGGTCTTCCCGACCCAGGAATCGAACCCAGATCTCGAGATTCTTTACAGCCTGAGCCCCAGTAAAGGTCTCTCCTTATCTTTCTGGCATCACGCTGTGTCCATTTCCTTCTGCCTTGCTCTTAGGATCCCACTTACAACAGTGCTGTGTCAGGACAGCAATGCCTAGCTTTTTTTAAGCAACGGGTAGAGTATGAATTACCGTGTTATAAACACCCACCTCCGTATTCGTGGATATTTGGGTTGTTTGGGGCTTTGTTTGCCGTTAGGAACTGCCACGGTAAATGTCTTACGTGATTCCTTGTATTCATTTGTGCTTTATTTTCTTTCTGTAGGTTAGATTTCTCAGAGTGTCAGTGAGTTTCTGTAGTTTGCACTTGCATAGATTCAGATGGCTTTGCAAAATGATAGTCTCATTGGGATATGAGCCCCAGCCATCACCACCCTCGGGTGTTACTGATCTTGTGAGGTTCAGTGATCTGACGTGTGAAAATGGTAATCAGGACTCTGCATTCCCTGAGCCTGTGCTCTGATCTGCCTCCCTGATGCCTCTGCATGGGCTTCTGATTATTTGCGTTTTTCTTACCCACGAACTTTAAACTCACTCTCTCTTTTTTCTCCTTGGGTTGTTGGGCACCTGGGACAGGAACCCCATGTCTGTCACATGGACACCCTTTTTCATTGTACATTCCTATGAAACTTCCCAATTTTTTTCTGTAATTAATGTTCTATTTGGATCCTGATATATTTTGGTACTACAGACTTTGCAAAAGGAAAAAAAAAAACATTCATTTCACTCTAAATTTTCAACTCTGTAGTATGTAATTCCACTTAGTCTCTTAAAATTGTTTAGAATCCGGTATATTTTTGGTTTGACAGCTTTCTGGTTGCCTTTTTTGCTTGTTTGTTTGCGGGGTTTGGTGAAAGGCTTTGGGGGTTTTCTGTTTGACTTTTGGTCTGGCTTTGTTGTCATTGATGGGTTTTTTGGGTTCTGTTTTGTTTGTTTTTGGTATTTTCGGTTTTCTCCTTAGCTAGTCTGCCAAGAGTTTATCTTCTTGTTTATGTAAAAGTGAAACTTTTGCTTTTATTTATTCTTTCTCTACTCCTCCATTTTATTCACTTCAGCATTTATCTTTATTTCAGTATTGTCTTTATTCATTCTTTCCCCTGTTTTTCTTTCAGTTTATTTTATTAGTCTAATTTCCTATATTAAGTTCAGCCTTATTTTCAGCCTTTAATAGTAAAAGCATTTAAACCTATATATTTTCCAGTATGACTTAAAGATCATTTTTTTCGAAGTTTTAAAATTGTGACTGTCTTACAAATATAAAGTGAACAGGCATTAGCAATTTTATTTAATTCATTAAGTAATGAAGGAAACAGTAAGATGTTACAACAGGTTCTAAGGAGAAGTAAATGAATGAACACTTAAAAAGGCAATCAGGAATACTGAAGTGAGTTCACAGACAGATGCAAAATTGGTCAGTGTCTACAGGGCAACCACCAGTTGCATTCCACCCACAAAGTCTTTGCATTCTTACATGTTTTTTGCATTATTGTATGTTTCTGTAACTCACAAAGTTGTAAAATATCTCAAAAACACTGACAGGCATTGACCCCTATAGAATTAGGGAACCCAGGGCTGGGATCTCTCAGGACCAGCCAGTAATCTTTTTTGCCTATTTCCAAGTCTTTCAGAAATTTTCTTGACATCCATATCTCTACAGATTTTTATATGAAGTATCTTTTCAAAATTTTCTAGATTCTTTGTTATTCCGGTTTCAGGGTTGGTTGGTTGGTTTGGTGGGTCGGGGGGATAAAATCCAAGAGGTTTATTTCTTATTTTTTAAGTAAGTACAATTTGTGAAACTACATTTTGGGTTCTGATATTAATGTTTTGAGCTGAGAATATGACCTGTAAAATATGTGCTTTGGTAACTTGTTAGTTTTCTTTATGGCCATGCACATGACCAGTTTTTGTAAATGTATGATGGAGATCTATGAGTTAAGCATGTTGACTGTGTTACTCAGATTTTCTGAATCCCTCTTAGTTTTTGTCTCTTTGGTAAACTTTGAAATGAGTATTTTTAAGCCTTTCACTATCATTGTGTTTTTTATCAAGCTTTGCTTGTATTCCTGTGTTTTATTATATCTTGTCACGTGTTTGATGCATATAATTCTGTGGCTGATGTGTTCTTTGTCAATTTTACAATTCATCCGTTACGTCTGATCTTTCCATTTAAATTAGACTTCCTTTTGTGACAATATTCTAAGACTTATTTCATTTTTTATTATATTTGCTCCGTTTATCTTTGCCCACTCTGTGGTTTAATATCTTTCTTTAATAGCATCTCTTTGTCTTTGGTTGGAGAATTCAAACTGTTTGCATTTATCATAGTAACATATACTTGGTATTATTCATTTCTGTCTTATTTAATATTTACTACTTATTAAACTTTGTGTTTTTCTTCTTTTCCCTTTCTAGTTTTCACTTTATTCTCAATCGTTCTTAAATATGTCTCCATTCTAATAGTTACTTTCTAAACTTTAGTGATTATTCTTAATTGCTTCCACTACTGTTATAGCAAATATAAGTATTATCCAGGCGCCAACCTTTCATTAAGAATCTGCGTCCTCCTAAGAGGAGACCACGTCTCTTTCTACAACCCCCTCCCCAAATCCTGGGTTTTGCTGAGATAGCTTCTAGAGTGTTTACTTCCGGGCTTTTGTTAAATGTTACCCTACAGAATGTCTCTTATGTTATAATTCCCAAATTACCATCATCCACTGAGGTATAATCAAAGTTACAACATTCATTATTCACCATAGTATCTTATATTCTTTTTCCTGTATTTCATATCTTTACTCTGATTTTTATCCTTATTCCACTAATCTGAGTATATTCCTCAGAAAGGTCACGTAGGTTGGTATTTCTTTTGTCCTGGCAGAGGAATAATACCTTTGGACAGAGGGTTCTTTCCAGTCATCTTTAAAATCTGTTCTCATGGAGGTGAAAAGTTTGATACTGATCTGATCCAGTGACTGGCAAAACTGAGACAGAAAGGCAGTGTTGCTGGGGAAAAAGTTAGGAAGTCTCTCATCTCAGCCAATCAGATTGAAAGAACCAGTCTCTGAAACTTCCAGATCTGAAATTAATCATTTCATGCAAACCCTCAGCAATAATATTATGGTTCTATAAATTTAAACACATTTTTTATTCCCTTTGACCATAGGGCTCCAAGCTTTAAACATTTCTCTACATGAAATTATCATTAGAAACAACTATTTGTTGTTGTTATGTTATAAACATGTTTTGATAATTAAAATTTTTTAAATTTACTGATAGGCCTAATTTTTAATCAGCTTCTATATCTGTAATGAACATTACTTAAAAGTTTTTATCAGCTGCTAGAATGAGGTACAGATCACTTGCAGTTATATTCTGTTTTCTTTTTTACTGATGTAAATAAACCCTGAGAAGTCTCAGTCACGTTAAGGATGTGGACACAGTGTATTGTTTCAGCTGCTGCTGATGCTGCCAAGTCGCTTCAGTCGTGTCCGAATCTGTGCGACCCCATAGATGGCGGCCCACCAGGCTCCCCCGTCCCTGGGATTCTCCAGGCAAGAACACTGGAGCGGGTTGCCATTTCCTTCTCCAATGCATGAAAGTGAAAAGTGAAAGTGAAGTCACTCAGTTGTGTCCGACCCTCAGCGAACCCGTGGACTGCAGCCACCAGGCTCCCCCGTCCCTGGGGTTTTCCAGGCAGGAGCACTGGAGTGGGTGCCATCGCCTTCTCCGATTGTTTCAGCAATGCTTCTAATTATTTAAATTCCTTCTGAGTTAAATGCCAGAAAATCATACAACGATCAATCATAATTAATTGGGTCAAATTTGTTAAAAGCAAAGAACTGAAAACCACCTGAGATTTCCTTCCCAGTGGAGCATTTACTCTCTCAACCTCAGCACCATCAGTCACCTTCTGGGTGTGTCCTTAGATGGTCAGCTTTAGAGAAACGTACACTTCGAAGTGGAGGATCTGAGAACTGATTTCCTCAGTCATGCCCATACACCTCTTGAGAAATCCTTCTATATTCCCCAAACACAAGAACCCCAACTAAAGGCCCTTGCTATGGAGCAGGGTTTAGCAAACTTCTGTAAACCAGAGACAAGAGAGAAGGAGAGGGTATAGTTGTGTTCCGATAAAACTTTATTTATGGACATTGACATCTGAATTTCATATAGTTTTCAAGTGTCACAAACTATTATTTTTCTTTTGTTTTTTTTTCAACCATTTTTTTAAAAATGTGAAAACCATTCTTGACTCACAGACCACACAAAAACAGGTGTGTTGGGCCATAGTTTGCCAAACCTTGCCCTAGGACGCCTGTGCATAGTAGGTGCATAACAGATTTTTATTAAATAGCAATAATGATTTTCAGTGATAAAAAGCTAACACTTATTGACTCAGGATATGCCGTGCATGCATGCTAAGTCACTTCCGTCACGTCCTGCAACCCCATGGACTGCAGCCCGCCAGGCTCCGCTGTCCTACACGGTGCTAAATGCTGAACACAGTTATCTCGTCCTCCTAACAGCCCATAAGGGAGGCACAATTATTACCCACATTGTGCAGAAACTGATGTTTCCCAACTTGCCTGATGTAAGAATCACCTGGAAAACTTGTTTAAAAGGCCCACAGCCACAGCCCGGCTTTGGAAATACCGATACAGTGCACCTGTGAAGGAGGCCTGAGAACCTGTGTTTCAGAAATAGCACTGCCGACTATTTTTCTGACCCAGACAACATGGGAAATCCTAAAGAATCAAAGGCTCAGAAAAGGTAAGAAACCCACCCAAGGCCACACAGCGAATTCCCTTGTAATGTTTCAACCAACAGCCAACACTCAAATCACCTACCCCCATTCGAATCAGCGTATTTTCTCTAGTCACGACCTTCATCTAGTCTGGTAAATCTGGGATTCTTCTCTACTCCCACCCACCCCTGGACCTCCCTGGAATATTAAGTGGGACTGGGAAGCCGTTGCTGGTGTGCCTGCCACACCCACCCCTGGATGTGAGGGACAGATGTGTTTTGTCGCATGTTGGTTTACAGCTATAGTTTGGGAAATTCAAAGCCAGAATCTTTGCTCTGAGCTTCTCACACACACCAAAATATTTCAGTTTTGTGTTTCATATTATTCTGTGTTCTAAGAGAGTAAAATATAAGCCTGTCAGCATTCTTCCGAAAGGAAAAGGCCAAAAAAGTAAATAGTAAGTGGTGCTCCTCGGGGAATGTTAGCTCCTGGGAGAGTTATTTCTAGAGAAGCAATACACATTTATATCATGTACATAAAGGGACCGGGTAGTCCATCATCCGGCCTGGGACAGAGAGTGAGGAGGCACTGCTGATGATCAGGACGGGAGAGCAGGTCTAAGTAGCTTCCAGTATGCCCTTAGCACCCATTCCAATGGAAGGCCAAGCCCAGAAGCTGCAAAATGACAACTAATGCTTTGCCCTAGCAATGGAAGAGTTTGCCCTAGCAAAGGGCAGAGTTTCATTTCCCACAGGTCCATTTTCCAAGAAAAATAACAAGTCACGTGCCACAGAGCTGATGGAGTTTGAGTTTTGACCTAATGCTTTGGAGATAAATGTACTACTATATAAGTGTATCATCTTTATCTGTTTATTCTTCACCGTGTGACTGTATTCCTATTTCCAGTGTTAGTAGGCATAGTGGATTAGATTTCTATTTCCAACCCGGCACCGCCTCCCTGGGACTTACCCACCCTCGCCCATCAGTATCATGGTGGGTAGAGTGGCTGCCTGGCCCCGTTGACTCTGGGCAAAGCTTTGTGATTTGCTCTGGCCAATGAAGCTGAAGGGGTTTTCACTGTGCCTGTGCAGTTTGGCTCATCCTGTCCCTCTCACGTGACCTGTCACAAAAAGAACATGCCCGTGTAGGTAAAGACCCAAGGGAAAACGAGCAGCCACATGGAGTTGACCTGAACCCAACCCAACGGAGCCACAGTGACTCCCAGATCCGTGAAAAAGAACGTAAAGATTTGGTATCAAAAGCCATGGAGATCTTGAGGTTCTAACACAGCAAAAGCTAACACAGGAGACTATTTGTGAACGTCCTCAATTTACGATTGTCTACTGAATTGCCGTATCCCGTGTTTAGCATTTACCCGAATAAGTAAAACAACGTTTTCCCTACAATACCACTTTAAAATCACTTCCAACACAAGTTTGATGAAAAAAGTATTTGTCCTTATAAACTGTGAATGCAAATCCAGCTGGTCTCTTCTGCACATCTTACCTCCTTTTCCTTTTTTTTTTTTAATTTTTGGTCAGTTCCCTCTTTTCAGAAAGGGAAAGAAACCTGCCCAGAGGACTCTGCACTTGGTCTGCCCAAGACATTAGTCTCCCTGTGGGCATCTTTGGTTCGAAGTAGCATTTTCCCTGCTGGCTCTGAGACTCGGCACATTCCAGAAGATATATAAGAGGGACAAAGTTCTGGAGATGCTTCAGCTTTTAAGAGTTTACACCTTTTCTTAAAGAGGATTCCATTCATTTCTACCTGACTCTAAGTTACTATGTGTCTTCAGAAAGATCAGCAGAGTTCAGGTTAATTTGAAAGATTTTATGTTGAAGGATCCATGAGAACTTAAAATTTTTCAGTATTAAAAGTTATTGCAAGTTAGTAAGTTGGCAGTCATCTTTACAGAGCTTCTCTCCACCTAATCCAGGGGAGACAGCATGTGTGCATGCTAAGTCACTTCAGTCGTGTCCGACTCTTTGCGACGCTGTGGACTGTGGCTCGCCAGGCTCCTCTGTCCATGGAATTCTCCAGGCAAGAACACTGGAGTGGGCTGCCATTTCCTCCTCCAGGAGATCTTCCCAACCCAGGGATCGAACCCAGGTCTCCGCATTGCAGGCGGAGTCTTTACCATCTGAGCCACTAGGGGTAAAAAAAAAAAAAAAAAAAAAAGTGGGTTCTATGAAGCAGTTTGTTAGAGCTGGGTCTATGACGAACACGTGGCTATCATTCAAAGCTCTCGCAAGCCTGGGTTGTACAGAAGACCCATGGAGAAGTGGAACATGGATGGCAGTGGTTAGGAAGAAAGGCTCTGGAGTCAGATCAGCGTGGGTTAGAATCCCAGCTCCGTATTATCCCAGAGAATGAAAATGACCCAGACAAGTGACATAACCTCTCTGAACCTCAGTTTCGTCTTCTGTATAATGTGAGGTAATAACCATGCCTGCCTTATCGTACTGTGAAGAAGAGTTAAATAAAATAATACATGTTAAATAGAATAATGCATGTTAAGATACAGGAAATTAGCAAAGGGGAGAAGAAAGGGAGAGAGGACAAACTAGGAGTGTGGGATTAACAGATACACATAGTATATGTAAAACCGATAAGCAGCAAGGATAAACGATATAGCCACATCCATTATCTTATAATAACCTATAATGGAATATAATCTACAAAAATACTGAGTCACGATACTGTATACCTGAGACTCACATAATACTGTAAAGCAACCATACTTCAATTTAAAACGAAAAACAGAAAGAGTAATATACGTTAGGTACCTAACACAGGTGAAAAGCACTCAGTCGTGTCCGACTCTTTGCAGCCCCATGGACCGCACAGTCCACGGCATTCTCCAGGACAGAATACTGGAGTGGGTAGCCTTTCCCTTCTCCAGGGGATCTTCCCAAGCCAGGGATCGAACCCACGTCTCTTGTCTCCTGCACCGGCAAGCAGGCTCCTTACCACTCACACCACCTGGGAAGGCCAGTGCAAACCAGAGGTCTGAGAGCTCTCTCACAAGAGCGGCATTTCCGCAGAGGCTTCAGCAGTGCCATGGCGGCAGCAGCTTCTGGGAGCAGCGGGGCCCAGCTTAGGGGTCTCCAGCTTCAGCACCGCAGACACCCCTGCAGCAGCCCAAGTGGACGTGCCTCGTTCGACCCCTCGTTCTGGCCCGTCTCAGCTCCCTCACACGCTGCCAGTCCATCCCTGATCTGCTGCAGTTGGCCAGCAGTTTCTGTTGCTTGTAATCAATGAACTCTAATTGATTCATTCCCAAAGAGAGAAGCTCTGATGGGATCTGTGATCACTGGTCTTTCCTGAGGACGCCAGTTGGGCAGAATTTGGGGTCGTGTCAATGTACACGTCATTGCTTAGACTCAGCCCTTGCACTTAAACTAAAAAGCCAGCTCGGATGTTTTCGGTCTAATAGTGCAAACCTTGTTTCCTTTAAACAAAAAGATGCCCCTACCATCACGAGGGGAATTCTCCTTCCTTCTGAGAGCTTAACGGATTCCAGTTTGTGAGGGCCGGCCTTCATCAGGGGAGGGCATGTGTCCCATGCCTGGCCAATCACAGTACCCTGTGACATTGGTCAAAGCTCTCAGTCCAATAGCAAAGGTTAGCAAGTTTATCCTGTAAGGCAACAGGAAGAGTTGCGGGTTTCAACAGAAATAATTGACAGTAGATATTTATCATCTCTACTGCAGCTCATGCGTTCTATAGTTCTAGCACAAGAGCAGCCTTGTGAAGCGAAGTGAAAGTTGCTCAGTCGTGTCCGACTCTTTGCGACCCCATGAACTGTAGCCTGCCAGGCTCCTTTGTCCGTGGGATTCTCCAGGCAAGAATACTGGAGTGCGTTGCCGTGCCCTCCTCCAGGGATCTTCCCGACCCAGGGATCGAACCCAGGTCTCTCACATTGCAGGCGGGTTCTTTACCCTTTGAATTGCTCAGGAATCAGCCATAGATAAATATGTAAATGTAAATGAGTGGAGCCGTGTTAATAAAACCTGATTTACAGAAACACACAAATGGGCCAGATTTGGTCCATAGACCATAGCTTGCCAACCCCTGGGCTAAAGGATGGGTATATGACCCAAGACAAGCCAATCAGGCACTTTGTAGATACTCAATAAAATCAATAGATTATAATTTGTATTTTAAAGCATTTATTGCATTTTAAAGTAGTTTTTAAAGTTATTATTGTGTAAGGGTAGTAGGTAGATGGCTGTCGATAATAATAATAATAATACCTAATATACTTGATTCTTTATTGTCAACCCCTTTACATATATTTCCCTTTTAATACTCAGAAAAACCATTTGAGTTAGGTAGAATTATCATCCTCATTTTACAGATGAGGAAACTGAGGCTTGAGGAGGTTAAGTTCAGTTCAGTCGCTCAGTCGTGTCCGACTCTTTGCGACCCCATGAACCGCAGCACGCCAGGCCTCCCTGTCCATCACCAACTCCCGGAGTTCACTCAAACTCAGGTTCATCGAGTCAATGATGCCATCCAGCCATCTCATCCTCGGTTGTCCCCTTCTCCTCGTGCCCTCAATCTTTCCCAGCATCAGGGTCTTTTCGAATGAGTCAGCTCTTCCCATCAGGTGGCCAAAGTATTGGAGTTTCAGCTTCAGCATCAGTCCTTCCAATGAACACCCAGGACTGATATCCTTTAGGATGGACTAGCTGGATCTCCTTGCAGTCCAAGGGACTCTCAAGGGAGGAGGTTAAGAGACTTTTTCAAAATCACACACCTCTGAAGAGCTGGACTCGGGTGAGAGAACGCACGCGAGATGTGTGTGCAGACGCTCACACGGCGAGCCTCCGTGCTCCCTCTTCCCTGCCAGCATGGGAGCCATCACCGCCACCACTGCTGACGTTCTCAGGAGAGGGGAGGTTGGGCAACCTTCCCAGACCAGGCCTCGGACCTGCTCTGGAAATGTCCGAGTTCAACAGGGAGAGAGGGGAAGAAGAAGCAGGAGCTGGTTTCACTACACCGTGTTGCCCTCAAAGCCTTCGCGCCTCCTCCCTGCCCACCTCTTGCTCCAGCGTCCGCCCGCCTCCAGCCAGACAGGTTTCTCGCAAGTGCTGGGGCTGCTCTCTGCACAGTCTGTTCCCTCTTGGCCTCATTTCTCTGTCTGCCTAAGACCTGCTCTTCCTACACTTCTGGGGTTATGAGTCTGCCTCCTGCGGGACGCTTTGCCTGGCCCCTGTGTGACTCTTTATCCTACTGCATGGAACCGTTTACTTATTTTTCCTCTTGCCTACTCTGTGACTTCCTTAAAGGCTTACTGCGGCATTCCTAGAAGTCGACATAGCACCTCACACTCAGATGGAATCAAATTAATTTTTGTTAAACGAATGAATGGTTCTGGAACAAGTGCCAGTAGAATATGTCAGAGTCAGGGAGACTGTGTGCCATAGTATCAGTTCAGTTCAGTCGCTCAGTCCTGTCTGACTCTTTGAGACCCCATGGAGTGCAGCCCGCCACACCTCCCTGTCCATCGCCAACTCCCGGAGCTTGCTCAAACTCTTGTCCATTGAGT
The DNA here is from genome assembly GCA_006410935.1 of Redunca redunca. Taxonomy (NCBI): domain Eukaryota; kingdom Metazoa; phylum Chordata; class Mammalia; order Artiodactyla; family Bovidae; genus Redunca; species Redunca redunca. Next base: position 43,259 of record SJYQ01092254.1, read on the forward strand.
CGGTGATGCCATCCAACCATCTCATCTTCTGTCGTCCCCTTCTCCTCCCACCTTCAATCTTTCCCAGCATCAGGGTCTTTTCAAATGAGTCAGCTCTTCACATCAGGTGGCCAAAGTATTGGAGTTTCAGCTTCAACATCCATCCTTCCAATGAATACCCAGGACTGATTTCCTTAAGGATGGACTGGTTGGATCTCCTTGCAGTCCAAGGGACTCTCAGGATTCTTCTCCAACACCACAGTTCAGAAGCATCAGTTCTTCAGTGCTCAGCTTTCTTCACAGTCCAACTCTCACATCCATACATGACTACTGAAAAACTATAGCTTTGACTAGATAGACCCTTGTTGACAAAGTAATGTCTCTGCTTTTTAATATGCTATCTAGGTTGGTCATAGCTTTTCTTCCAAGGAGCAAGCGTCTTTTAATTTTATGGCTGCAGTCGCCATCTGCAGTGATTTTGGAGCCCCCCAAAATAAATTCTGTCACTGGTTCCACTGTTTCCCCATCTATTTGCCATGAAGTGATGGGACCAGATGCTATGATCTTCGTTTTCTGAATGTTGAGCTTTAAGCCAACTTTTTCACTCTCCTCTTTCACTTTCATCAGGAGGCTGTTTAGTTCTTCTTACTTTCTGCCATAACGGTGGTGTCATCTGCATATCTGAGGTTATTGATATTTCTCCCAGCAATCTTGATTCCAGCTTGTTCTTCTTCCAGCCCAGCGTTTCTCGTGATTTACTCTGCAATAAGTTAAATAAGCAAGGTGACAATATACAGCCTTGACATACTCCTTTTCCTGTTTGGAACCAGTCTGTTGTTCCATGTCCAGTTCTAACTGTTGCTTCTTGACCTGCATACAGGTTTCTCAGAAGGCAGGTCAGGTGGTCTGGTATTCCCATCTCTTGAAAAATTTTTCCACAGTTTGTTGTGATCCACACAGTCAAAGGCTTTGTCCTAGTCAATAAAGCAGAAATAGATGTTTTTCTGGAACTCTCTTGCTTTCTTGATGATCCAGCGGATGTTGGCAATTTGATCTCTGGTTCCTCCGCCTTTTCTAAATCCAGCTTGAGCATCTGGAAGTTCACGGTTCATGCACTGTTGAAGCCTGGCGTGGAGGATTTCGAGCATCACTGTGGTAGTGTGTGAGATGGGCGCAGTTGTGACATAATCTATGGAACACTAACAGAGCCTGAAAAAGACAGTGGGGCTGGGTGATTTTAGTGCCACCGGAAAGGAACTGGAAATGCAGTTTTCTCAAGAGCACGTAAGATAACTGAGCAGTCCAGGCCTGCCACACCCAGCCCCACATCTAGACGTTTAGGATGCTTATTCTGGGAAAACGTTCCTTTAGCGTTCAGGAACTTCCATAGCTGCTGGAGGCTGTTTCCACCATAAAGGTCCTGATCCACGTTGTTGCTTACACAGCACCCTCCTCCAATATTTCATGCTCATCATCTCAAATTCTCGTCCACGCAGGGGAGGGGCTGGAGTGACGGAGGAGAAATGAAAGAGGGGGAGGAACTGAGCGTCTGTTTCATGGTTATTTCCATTTGCAGCTAAGACTGTGTCCCAGTGACTGCGGGCTGCCCAGGCGGCGCTAGAGGCAGAGAACCCACCTGCTGAGGGAGGAGACGCCAGAGATGTCGGTTCAGCCGTACAGCGTGGAGGAGGACATGGCAGCCCACTCCAGTATTCTTGCCTGGAGAGCCCCAGGGGCAGAGGAGCCTGGCAGCCTGCAGTCCACAGTGTTGCAGAGAGGTGGGAGTCAGACACGACTGAAGCAACTTAGCACCAGTGACTATTTAACTAGCTTCTTCTTTTTTTTTAATTTAAAAAGTTATATATTCTGATAAAGTGAAGTGAAGTTGTTCAGTTGTGTCTGGACTCTGTGACCCCATGGACTGCAGTCCATGGAATTCTCCAGGCCAGAATACTGGAGTGGGTAGCCTTTCCCTTCTCCGGGGGATCTTCCCAACCCAGGGATCAAACCCAGGTCCCTGCAGGGCAGGCGGATTCTTTGCCAGCTGAGCCCCCAGGGGAGCCCAGTGGCTCAGCTGTGTATCCCGCATCTGCTGCCGGGGATTTAAACTAGCATGGCCACATTGAAGCAGAGCTTAGCATTTCCTAGGAAATTTTAACATGAGCATATGTTCCGATCCAGGCATTCCTCCCACACTACATTTCTCAAACTTACCATTAATGAGACGCAGCAGGGGATTTTGTTATTAGTAAAATGCAGATTCTGGGCATAGAGAAACTTATACATACGAATCAGGAAACCTGTGCAAGAATGTTCGTAGCGACATTGCTCGTGATTACAAATTGGAGACCACCCGTCAGCAGTGAAGGTGTAGATGAAGTGTGAATATATTCACGGGGCGACGGCAAACGAGCCACAGCTGCCTGCAGGGATGTGTTGAATCTCACGGGCTTAAAGGAGCAAGGGAAGGAAGGTTAAGTCGTACCATTCCACGAGCGGCAATACTAAGCAACATATTTAGGTGATGAAGCTATTTTTAAATAATGCACAGAATTAGAGATTGTGGAAGCAGGTGGCTGAAGGAAGGAGAAGCTGATATGGAGCGCGTGAAGGGCTTCTTTAGTGCTAAGAATCTTCCCCATCTTCCTGTGTTGATGGTTATTCAGGTGTTATTCCTTAAATCGCACGCTTATGTTTTGTACATTCTTGTACGTGGGCCAAATTTAAAATTTTCCAACTTAAAAGAGTGTGCAAAGGCATAGAGCCAAGATGCCCATCACTCAAACAACTGCGTCACAAACACTGCTGCCGCGTCGCCAGAGATAAGTCGTGTTACCCGCAACCTGGTCTCCCCTGCATCACGCAGGTATCCGAGAGTGTGCATGTGTGCAAACATGTTAGCCTTTATCACAGTGTTGCGTGTGTGCATGCGTCTTGAAGAATGTTCCATCCGTGCACAGGGAAAACTATTTTTGTGGTCACAAAGAATTTATTCCATTGTGTGATATAACCATAATTTAGTAATTTTAATTATTAACTTTTAACCATAAAGTGGTATGTGAACCCTTTCCTCCCTATTTAAAAAAAAATATTACTGAGTATAATGTTATCTTGGGCACATCTATGGGTATTTTAGGCTCTCCAATCCTTCCCCTTCCAAACTACTCCCTGCCCACATCTCCCTGAACTCACGGCCAGGACGCATGTGTGCTCGCTCTCTCAGTCACGTCCCGCTCTTTGCGACCCCATGTCCTCTAGCCCATCAGGCTCCTCTGTCCATGGGATTCTCTAGGCAAGAACACTGGAGTGGCCTGCCATTTCCTCCCCCAGGGGATCTTCCCGGCCCAGGGATGGAACCCTCATCTCCTGCAGTGGCAGGCGGATGCCTTCCCACTGAGCCACCTATGGGAATCCCATAGCCAGTGTGCACTCTGCTAAAACGTCTCGCCCCGGACATTCATCCTTCACCACTGGAAACGTGGAATGGAGTATGTGTCCCTAGCTATGTGGGCTTCCCTGGGGGTTCAGCTGGTAAAGAATCCATCTGCACTGTGGGAGACCTGGGTTCAGTCCCTGGGTGGGGAAGATCCCCTGGAGAAGGGCAAGGCTACCCACTCCAGGATTCTGGCCTGGAGAATCCCATGGACTGTGCAGCCCATGGCGTCACAAAGAGGCGGACGCGACTGAGCGGCTTTGAGTTTCCCTTTCACGTCTGTGTAGGACTCGGTCTCCTCTCCGTGCAGTCTGTCTAGAGCTCTAGCATGCCTATAAGCATGAGTCTGCCTGAGCGCTTTTCCTTGCTGCCTGATGTGGTAGCCGCAGTTGAATCTAACCGCTCCTCTACTGTCGGCATGTAGGTTGCCACTCAAGGGTTCTCGTGTGACAGCGGTATTGCAACAAGCATCCTCAGACCTGCCCCCTGGCACGTGTGCCACCGTTTCTCTGAAGCATCGCCAGAAAGCATCGCCAGAAAGTGACAGGCCACTGGCAGGGCGCATCTACCGACTCACTGCCCAACTGTCCTCTGAAGAAAGAAAGTGAAAGTGAAGTCTCTCAGTCGTGTCCAACTCTTTGTGACCCCATGGACCGCAGCCCACCAGGCTCCTCCATCCATGGGATGCTCCAGGCAAGAATACTGGAGTGGATTGCCTTTTCCTTCTCCAGGGGATCTTCCCAACCTAGGGATCGAACCCAGGTCTCCCACATTGCAGGCAGATGCTTTAACCTCTGAGCCACCAGGGAAGCTTTGGTCGCCCTCCAAAGCGACTATAAATACTCACACTCCCACTAGCAATGCACGAGAGGACTAATCTCCCTGCACTCTTACTAAAAGTAGATCTTATCAGCATCCTCAATTTTTATTGAGCTGATAGGTTAAAAGGAAAAGGACTTTATGGTTAATATTCATTCCAACAATCGGGCTTCCCTGGAGGCTTAGTCAGTCAAGAATCCACCTGCAGCGCAGGAGACCTGGGTTTGCTCTGGGTCTCAGGAGATTCCCCTGGAGAAGGAAATGGCAACCTAGGCCAGTATTCTTGCCTGGGAAATCCCATAGACAGAGAAGCCAGGCAAGTTACAGTCCACGGGGTCTCGAAGGGTCGGACACAACTCAGCAACTAAACCGCCACCACCCTTATAATTAGTGATGCTGAACGCCTCTTACACAGTTCTTGCCCAGAATCTGCATTTAGCATGATCCCCAGGTCAGTCTTCTGCACGTTAAAGTTTGAGAAGCACTGGAGTCAGAATCTGCTATTTAACAAGGTCCCCAGCAATGCCCACGCACAGTTTGAGAAGTGCACTGGGAGAGGAATAGCTGGACCACAACATACACTCCCCTCCACTAACATAGGGTGTGCGCGTGTTTATCTTTTCTATTCAGACAGGATATAAAATAGTACTTCAGTGTAGTTTTGTATTTTTAACTTGTATTTCTTTCATTGTAAGTGAGTTTGGACCTTCTTTTCAAATTCCTATGAGCTATATTTTTCTTCTCTGGGAACAGTCAGAGAGAGAATTGTGTTTTTAATTTATTTCTCTTAAAAAAGAAATTACTTGACTAATTAAATGAGTACTAGTACTTATTAACGGAGAAGGCAGTGGCAACCCACTCCAGTACTCTTGCCTGGAAAATCCCAGGGACGAGGGAGCCTGGTAATCTGCAGTCCATGGGGTCGCTAAGAGTCGGACACGACTGAGAGACTTCACTTTCACTTTTCACTTTCATGCATTGGAGAAGGCAATGGCAACCCAGTCCAGTGTTCTTGCCTGGAGAATCCCAGGGATGGGGGAGCCTGGTGGGCTGCCATCTGTGGGGTCGCAGAGTCTGACACGACTGAAGCGACTTAGTAGCAGCAGCAGTACTTATTTACCAGAGAGAGAAACTGGCACGAAGGCATGAGAATACGCAGCTCAGAAGGGTTGATAATGTCAGCACATGCTTGTTTGCTTCCCATTTATTCCCACATAAAACGAGTATCTGTCTCAAGTTCACTGGAACCACCAATTCTATTTTTTTTGTTTTTTTTTTTTTTTTTGGTCATACCACAAAGCTTGTGGGATCTTAATTCTCCAACCAGGGATCAAACCCAGGTCCTCAACAGTGAAAGCTCAGAGTCCTAATCACTGGACTTCCAGGGAATTCCGGGAACCACCAGTTCTGGATGAGCATTTACTACTATTATAGATAAGTATAACTCTTACCCTACTGTTATAAATAACTGTCACCATTTACAGTCCCGACTCTGTAGCAGACACTGTTCTCTGTGCTTTACATGTATGAAGTTCATTCACCCTCGCTCCCATCCTGGGTGTATTCAGCTCAGCTCAGTCGCTCAGTCGTGTCTGACTCTTTGCAACCCCATGAATCGCAGCACGCCAGGCCTCCCTGTCCATCACCAACTCCCGGAGTTCACTCAGACTCACGTCCATCGAGTCCGTGATGCCATCCAGGCATCTCATCCTCAGTCGTCCCCTTCTCCTCCTGCCCCCAGTCCCTCCCAGCATCAGAGTCTTTTCCAATGAGTCAACTCTTCACATGAGGTGGCCAAAGTACTGGAGCTTCAGCTTTTAGCATCATTCCTTCCAAAGAAATCCCAGGGCTGTTCTCCTTCAGAATGGACTGGTTGGGTCTCCTTGCAGTACTTTTCAGTTTTTTATTGATGACCCTGAAATTAAGCCGTTAAAACCAAACATGGTATGGAGCTTTATTTAGGATCATAACTTTGAATGGCTGTATTACAAAACACTAAAACAATGCCTTCAAAAAAGGAAACAAATTTTAATTTGTTGCTGTCAGATACTTGTAGAAAACATTGCTATTTTTCACTTTGTTTTTGGTAGAAATACGTGCAAGGATAATTCAAGTCAACATCATAGTGAAATATCTTTGTACATCCACTTGATGGGCAAAAATTAAGACATCCGATAAGATGGAGTGTGGGAAAGAAGGGGGCTCCACGGTCCCTCTCACTTCGCTGGGGAAGTGAGGTTGACGCCTCCCCTGTTCATCATTTCTTAGTCTCCTACAGTCCAACCCATGTACGCACTCATTTAAGAAACTGACACTTTCCAGAAAGACCGTAGCCGCATGAGTCACGAGGCAAAGGCTGGGAAACAACCCAAGTGCCCATCAACAGGAAAGCAGAAAATCACACTGGAATATTACACATCCATCAAAATGGTTGAACAACAGCGACAGTTTGGGTGACCTTAGCAATATAATAAACGAAGGAGTAATTCAGACCCTGATACTGGGAAAGCTTGAGGGCAGGAGAAGGGGACAACAGAGGATGAGATGGCTGGATGGCACCACTGACTCCATGGACATGGGCTTGAGCAAGCTCCAGGAGATGGTGAAGGACAGGGGAGCCTGGCACGCTGCGGCGCACGGAGTCGCAAAGAGTTGGACACGACCAAGCGACTGAACTAACTAATTCCTGGGAGATTACATTCCCATTTCTTTTTTTCTTTTTAGTATTTGTTGATGTGGACCATTTTTTTAAGTCATTGTTGAATTTGTTACAATGCTGTTTCTGTTTTACATTTTGGTTTTTTGGCCCCAAGCCATGTGGGACTCATAGCTCCCTGACCTGGGATCAGAGACACGCACCCCCTGCATTGGAAGGCAGAACCAGTGGACCGCAAGGGGAGTTACTACGTTCCCTTTTAATGACGTTCTTGAAAAATTAAGATTTAAGGAATACGTGTAGGTGCAAAAAAGAAAAAAAAAAAACTTGTCAAGGGGAAAAAAGGCAAAGAAATGAAGAATGGAGGGTTTAGGTTGATGGCAATTAAATTGGGAGAGGGGCGAAGGGAGGTATATGAGAAATGCAGGTTATGGTTAAGGTTCGGCTCAGGGTTGCAGGTTCCGTGGTATTAATTATATCACAATAAGCCAAGGAACAGACAAGCAACCAAACAAATGCGCATCAGGGATGACAACGGACATGTACTGATACCAAAGATCGGTTAATCCAATTCTGTGCACCTGAGCTGAAGAAATGCTCTCTATCCACAGCAAATACAAACACAGGCACACACCTCAAGCGGTGGAGTGGTATCAGACCTCTCCCAACCTCCAGGGTACATGCATTTCCTCTTTCATCTTCCCCAGAGGCAACCCTAATGGCAGAAAGCAAAGAGGAACCAGAGCCTTTTGATGAAGGTAAAAGAGGAGTGTAAAAAAGCTGGCTTAAAACTTAACTTTCAAAAAACTAAGATCACGGCATCCGGTCCCATCACTTCATGGCAAGTAGATGGGGAGACAACGGAAACAGTGACAGACTTTATTTTCTTGGGCTCCAAGTGACTGCAGTCGTGAGATTAAAAGACGCCTGCTCCTTGGAGGAAAAGCTATGACAAACATAGCATATTAAAAATCAGAGACAAAAAAAAAAAAATCAGAGACATCACTTTGCTGACAAAGGACCGTCTAGTCACAGCTGTTTTTTTTCCAGTAGTCGTGTATGGATGTGAGAGTTGGACCATAAAGAAGGCTGAGCACTGAAGAAAGGATGCTTTCAAACTGTGGTGCTGGAGAAGACTCTTGAGAGTCCCTTGGACTGCAAGGAGATCCAACCAGTTAATCCTAAAGGAAACCAACACTGAATATTCACTGGAAGGATGGATGCTAAAGCTCCAACATTTAAGCCACCTAATGCGAAGAACCAACTCATTGGAAAAGACCCTGATGCTAGGAAAGATTGAGGGCAGAAGGGGACGACGGAGGGTGAAGTGAGATGGTTGAATGGCATCATTGACTCAATGGACAGGAGTTTGAGCAAACTCGGAGATGGTGAAAGACAGGGAAGCCTGGCGTGCTGCAGTCCATGGGGTCGCAAAGAGTTGGACACGACTGAGACTGAAAAGAGGCAACGAATGCCACCTAATAATCCTTCTGAGACATTTCGAAGACACACAAGCAGCAGGATGTTCTGAAACGGCTTTACCTGCGTGTTCACCCCCGGGCTGCCCTGGAGGCTGTCAGGAAAGAACCCGCCTTCAGTGGAACGCAGGGGATGCGGGTTCAGCCCCCCAGGGCGGGGAAGATCCCCTGGAGAAGGAAAGGGCAGCCCGCTCCGGTATCCTTGCCTGGGAAATTCCATGGACAGGGGAGACTGACAGGCGACAGTCCAGGGGACCGGAAGGGTCGGACACGACCTGGCGCCTAAGCTGCCGCCACCACCACATGTGCCCTTAGGCACACATCCCAAAGAAAACTTTAAAAGTTGCTTTTAATAAACGTCGTGAAAATTTAACCTTGAGTGACTTCATCCGGCTTTACAGAGACATGTTTACAATCAATCTACAACTTGAAAATCAACAGGAAATTTGAGGAAAACAGCTCTGTCTTTGAGAAATATAAAAACGCGCTTCTCGCCGGCAATCCCCTGGGGTGTGTCAAGGGTAAACTTCACAAAAGGTGAATGAATGACAGGATGAAGCGGAAGCCGCGCGGGGCCGGACCAGCCACCGAAGGAAAAAGCACCGGCGGCTATGTTAGAAATACGGGTTCCCAGGCCCCGCCCCCACGGGTTCAAAGCTGAACCTGTCTTTTTAAAACCCAAAGGCCCCACGTGACTCTCAGGTTCGGGCATGCTCCGGGCACAGCCAGCCTTAAGTAACTCCCCAACCGAAAAGCGCAAACACCTGGGGCTCGTAGGTGGCTTTCTGCTCCCAGCTGGACGTCGTTTACCTGGTGCCAGGAGGGGTCCCCTCGGGTCTCATCAAGACTCAGCCAGTCTGAACAAGAACGCCAATTAGCTCAACCGCCCCCTGCTCCCAGGACCACGCCTCGGTCACCTGCCGGGCGGGGTCCGCCCCGTTCTTGGCCCCAGGCTCCCTCTGTGTGGTCTCGGACCCCGAGCGCCGGGGTCCAGGGACCGGGCGGGGCGGGGGTTGTGGGGGCGGATGCTGCGCAGAAATACAGACTCCTGGGCCCTGGTGCCTGAAGCGAAAACTTGCGGAATCTGCATTTTTACCCAGCTCTTCCAGGACCAGTGGGTTCACCCTGCAATTGTAGCCTAATTTAAATTTTAAATTCGAATACGCAGCCACGAGTGGAGGTCGTGCTTCCCGACCTTGGCTGCACATCAGAATAACCTGGGGGAAAAAAAAAAAGAATAACCTGGGGAACTTTAAGAATATATACACACCAATGTCCAGGGTTCACTCCAGACCAATTAAGCCAGAATCTAAAAGCGCTGCCTGGGCAGCAGCCGCCTCACCTGGGAACTCGTTAGAAATACAGAAGCTCAGGCCCCACCCCAGACCCACTGAGTCAGAATCTGCATTTTAACGAGATCCCCAGTGATTCGCGCGCCTATTAAAGTTGGAGGAGAGCTGTGCTTCTAAATTTTAATGGGCAAACGAATCACCTGGGGACCTCGTTAAAATGCAGACACGGTTTCTCAGGCTTTAATGTGCATGCGAATCACCTGGGGAGCTTGTTAAAATGCAGATTCTGATTCCGCGGGTCTGGGGTGGAGCCCGAGAGTCTGCATTTCTAACGAGCTCCCAGCCGGTGTGGGCTGCCCGAGTGCGCCCCGCGCTTCCCCCGGAGTCCCGAGGTTTGGCTGCGGGCCAGTCCGCCGCCAGGGCTCCTGATAAACCGTCCTGCTGGGCTGATGAGCAGGATTGCCGGGACGTGCGCGCTGCGGCCGAGCTGGGTTAATTCCCGAACTCCGGGAACCGGCTGTGTGAGGCTGGCCGCTCGCAGGGAGTCGCCAGAGCCCCGATCCTCACGCCATGTCGCGGCGCAAGCAGGCCAGGCCCCAGCATCTCAGCTCCGAGCAGCCGCAGCCCGCGAGCCGGGAGTTCTCAGAGGCGGCCTCGGAGGCGGCGGGTGAGCTGGGTGAGTGGCGCCGGGGACCCCGCCTGCTGGGGGCCCTTTTCTCGGGCTTTCCGCAGACCTGCGTGGGTGCGAGGTCCTGGCCATCGGGCTGGGGGCGGGGGTGGCGGTGAGGCTTCCAACTTGAGTTCTGGGGCTCAGACCTTGTTACCCTTGCTTTTGTAAGTTACACACACACCCTTGTAAATTAACCGTTCTCGGGTAGATTACGTCGCTCCCCGAGTCGCTCTCCTGCAACCACTCCTGCCCACCAGCCCCCCAAGCGCTATTCCATGACGGTTCATCTCTCGCACACCTTGGAAGGATGCTCTGAGATCCCTCCGGAGGCAGCCTTCGGCGTGCCTGGCCTCCTTGGCGCCAAGCTGGGGCTGTGCGCCTCGGAGGTGGGCGTTCCGAGATCCCAGGGGTCTCCCTGGGTGTTGGCTGGGGGCAGAATGTGGGGGGAATGTCCGAGCTTATGCCGGGCCCTGCAGAGAGGTGCTGGAGCGGAGGCACTGCGACCGGTTCCCGTCCTCCTGGAGCTCGAGGCCTCTGGGGACTGGAGCGGTGGCCCCCGAGATAAAGCGGTGGCGCGTGCAGCGTGTTCGGGGTGAGCGCTGGGACAGCACCGAGCTGGGAGGGGCCGAGGTGCTGCCCGGGGAAGGCCTCTCGGCGGAGGGCACCGTCGAGGAAAACTCCTGAGGCTTTGAGCGAGCGGTAGAGACGGCCGAGGGCATCAGCGAGGCTGGAGCTGGGGCGGGGGCGTCCGGCTGAGGTCTGAGAAGGGCCGGGGGCCCCGGGCTCCAGTGAGGGTGTCGACTTTTACTCTGAATGAAGTGGCGCCAGGGTTTAGGGCGGGAGCGGGGTCAGGACGGTGGTGGGGTGTAGGGTTAGAGGGGTTCCGAGAAGCCTGGAGACCCTGGGCAACCCTGAGTGCTCCGAGGCAGCCTCTGCTTCTGAAGACCCTGCGGGTGGGGAGCTTTGAGAACTCGCGAGATTCCTCCAGCTCCCACCCCGCGCTCCTGGAATCCCAGGGCTGGAGTGGAGTCGGGGAATCTGCATTTCTAAGGCGCTTCCCGCTGTGATTATCTTGTCCTTAGATAAGACCGTGTAGGTTCCTGTTTCTGGTCCCTCCACCCCACCCAGCCACCCCCGCGATAGGTTGCTGCCTTTTGCTTAGCCAGGAGCTGGTGAGAGGAGCCCTCACTGGACCTTTGTCCCCTTTTCCCTCCCCGCGCCTCTGCATTTTCCCGGCTCCGAAAGGGAGAGGGAGCGTCTGGTCTCTTCTGCGAGAAGGGGCAGACCTCCAGCAGCAGGTGTCCGGTGGGCTCTAATGACCGCACTGCTCCCAGGGAGGCCGTGGAGGGAGGAGCAGCTTAGCAAAGCCACTTCTAACCTGGTGGTTTGTATATAAAAGTAAAGCTTGGCTGAGTGAAACTTCTGCAACCGAAATGCCCTGTCTCTGGGCTCAAGGTGTAGAGTGCGGATAGGCAGGTAGAACCAGGGTCTTCCTGGGGCCGGGGCAGGGCTGCGGATCCTCTGTAAAGAAGAATTGGGGCGGTACTGGGGATGTTGAGTCTTGTGGGGGGAGCGATAAGACGACCGTTCTTGAAGAAACACAGGCTGCCCAAAGTGAGTGCCATGGGCTACTTTTTACTCCTGCAAACAGCACTTGGAGGGCAACCTCCTGGAGCCTTGCTCCGTGTTTGGAGGGGTTGGGGAGGGTGTTGTGCGGCACCTCAGCACCGGCCACCGCTGCAGAGAAAAACAGCGCTGTAACCGACGTCCCCTGCACTTGTCTCAGGTCCGTTATGATGTGAACTAGCGGCCTTCCCTTTTTTTTTTTTTAAGGTTGCACGTGTGTGTGTGCGCACTCACGCTCTCAATCACTAGGCTGTGTCTGACTCTTCTCCGACCCCATGGACTGTAGCCCACCGGGCTCCTCTGTCCGTGGGGTTTTCCAGGCAAGAATGCTGGGGTGGGGTGCCGTTTCCTCCCCCGGGACATCTTCCCATCCCCGGGACTGAACTCGCATGCCTGCATCTCCTGCGTTGCAAGGTGGACTCGACTGCTGAGCCACCTCGGAATCCCGTTTTTTAAGGTTGGGCTGCTCCTAATTTGCAGATGGCTTTGCAACTCATGTAGCTTCTGGAGGAGACAGAATGACCCAGGTCAGTTGGTAGACGTCAGTCACCACCAGAGAAAAGCTGAGAGGCAGGAAAACAACCTTAGCAAAAGAACACCAGCAGTTTCTCAAAAGGCTAGAAGGGCCACTGTGCCACCCTGAGTTCCCACCGTCCGATGCGGCCCACTGCCTCCTCCAGCCTGGAAGGGTCTGTGCCCCAGCTGCGCCTGTCTCAGGAGAGCAGGCTTCCCACCTTCCTTCCTTTCCTGGAAGAAGGAAGTCGCCTCTGAAGCTCCGCCGTTTTCTGCCTGGGTGACCCTTGATAGCCTTGGGCACAGTTTTCTGAGAGCTTTAACCCAACAGTCTCCCTTCTGCCTGCCTTCACATTGGCACTGTGAACTGTTTCCCTCTCCCTGAGAATTTGGTGGCGTGGGTGGGTGAGTGTGGTTGTGAGAGTGAGTGGGGGTGAGTGAGTGGGGGGTGCACATCGGTGAATATAGCCAAGAGCATCTGTATAGTGCTGACTCAGAAGGTTCTTTTACGAAGTATGTTAAGGAATTTAATCTTCGTCCAAACCTGGGAAATGGGGACCAAAATCCTCATTTTATAAATGTGGAAACTGAGGAACAGGGAAGTTGAGGAACTCAACCAGGGTCACACAGCTAACAAGTTCCAGATTCCGGTTCTATTCTTTATCAGCTGGTTTCCCGGGCAGTTTCGTAAACCACTGTGCTTCACAGCCTCCTCCTTAGCTTTCCAACTTTCCAGTTTTCTTGATTTTAGCGGGATTAAAAACCCTCAGGAGTTTAATGGCTTTCTTTCCTAACGCGTGAATTGCTAAGCAATGCAAGGCTTTGTCTTCCTCTGAGCGGCACAGTGATGGACTTGAGACCTGCCAAGTTTTCTGATTCGCTGAAAACTTTTGCGGAGCAGCCTTGAGCAGCATCTCTGAGCCAGGTTCTCTTCCCGAAAGCAGAAAGTCCCGGTGTGGTCCCCAGCCCAGCAGCATCAGCTGGGACCTTGTCAGAAAGGAAACCCTGCCAGCTCCACTCTAGACCTCCGGGGGGGGCCACACCCCCTGTACCTTAGCAAGCCCTCCAGGTGACTGGTGCGCGGGTGATTTGAGAAGCTATGGCTTGGAGTTGTGCTTCTCCCCATTTGATGCGCATGGGCCTCACCTGGGGATCTCGTTAAAGCGCAGATTCTGTACGTCTAAGAGCTGCGGTTCTGCCTTTCTAAGAGGCTCTTGGATCATGCTGGTGTCAGTGCTCTGAGGACCACCCCTTGAGTATCAAAGGCACAGAGAGTAAGTAGTATGAGGTTGGCGTGCTTTAAAACGCAGGTTCCTGGGCTCACCCCCTCCCCAGTTAGGGTGGATGAGGCTTTGGAGACTCCATTTAACCCGCAGTCGAGGTGATTCTGGTATTGCGGGTGGGGGCCCCATGCATCACTGGACGTTCAGCAACGTCCCTGGCCTCCACCCGCTAGATGCCGCTGTCACAAACGTGAGCACATGATCATGACAATCAAGTGTCCCCAGGCATTGCAAAATGACCCCCAGTTGGAAGGCGTGGGCCTAGGTCCCTTGTTCGGCCCTGTTAAGGGGCTTCAGGCATTGCAGCTCCTTGGATGTGACGTCTGCAGCCCTTTAACTGAAGCCCGGTAATAGCGTCGGCACGACGGAGGCTGGATGCCGTGCTGGGAATTCACATAGTACATCTCTTCTTACTCGGAGGCGGGTCAGTGATGCCTCCTTACAGCAAAGTGAACCGAAGCTCAGAAAGGTTGAGTGAGTTGCCGGTAATCACACAGCTAGCACGTGACCAAGCCAATCCTGTGCCCTCCTCGGCGTGTTCTGCCCCTTCTGTGGTAGGGAGGTGTGCTTTGACCATCCTGTCGAGGAAAGCGGAATCCACCAGCCGTGGTGTTCGTTCAGTCACGGAGTCATGTCTGACTCTTTGTGATTCCGTGGACTGTAGCCCACCAGGCTTCTCCATCCATGGGATTCTCCAGGCAAGAATACCAGAGTGGGTTGCCATGCAGTTTCCTTCTCCAGGAGATCTTCCCAACCCAGGGATCAAACCCGCATCTCCCACTTGGCTGGCAGATTCTTTACCACTGAGCCACCTGGGGAGCCTGGGATCAAAAGTCCCTGACCCTGGGCTGTAATTCATAAACTATTTAATACATTTTTTTCTTTTCAGATTTACAATATTGACAGCACCTCTTTTTACCCCGGTCTTAAATCTATTTGGATAGAAATCACTTTACAGTCTTTGAGGAGCACTTGGTCTTTGTTATAGAAGTTTTTAAAGTTTCCTGTTAGATTGAATTTTATGAAATAATCTGGCCATTTTGGCTGACATAAACCACAGTTACACCTGGGTCAGCCTTACTAACAGAGGGTTATGTGATGAACTTCATGAACCAGAGGCTCGGTTTCAATCACTGGTTACAAGTTTCTGATCTTGTTTCTTCATACAGCCGTTGCCCTGCCCTGGATTATTGTGACGCTCATCAGACTTGTACAGTCTACAAAGAGCCATCCCCATGCTACTGGAACACGGCTTCCCATGTGGCTGAGCGATAAAGAACCCGCCTGTCCACGCGGGAGAGTCCGATCCAGTCCCTGAGTTGGAAGATCCCCTGGAGGAGGGCATGGCAACCCCACTCCAGCGTCCTTGCCCAGAGAATCCCACGGACAGAGCCTGGTGGGCTACAGTCCGTGGGGCTGTGAAGCGTTGGACACGACTGAGCATGAATGCCCGCAAACTACTAGAATACTCTCTGAAACTTTAATTTCATCTTCACGCCTTAAAAACTTCCCTTAAACATTCAACTAGTGTTGGTGCATCCTGGCGTCTCAAGGATTTTACAGTACGGTTGGTCAGGATCCCGGAGAGTCCCGATACTGCAGACCATCTCAAATCTTTTAGCCTCTATTTATTTCATGTTTCAGATTGAAACGGTGGCATTTTAACCTGGAGAGCAGTGACTCTTGAAATGTGGTCTGTGACTTGTTGCTGAGTTGAGTTAAAATAAGTTCAGAAACAGCATTTAAAAGTAGCTTGGCAAGCATCCAGCTGTGTCACACGTGAAATGTTTGGGCTTTCACTGTCATTCCATCTCTCTCATACTTTGTTTTTACTAAAAATGCTAGTCTGACGGGTGGCAAGTTATTTTACAAACCAGGTCTTCCCCACGTTGTTTGCGAGGTGCTGTTGCAGAGTCTGGATCTTGACAGTCGTGTCCCTGGTACACTTCCATTTCCTTTGTCCCCTCTGCTTCCTGGAAGTCGGTGAAGAGGGGGGTCGAGACCAGAGTGTGCATGGCTTCTAATCTGTAACGTTTGGGGGTTTTCTGGGGCGGGCGGGGAGGTAAGATAAGCCCAAAGCTGCTCTGAGACCCATGAGCTCAGTTGTGTGCGACTCTGCGACCCCGTGGACTGGAGCCCACCAGGCCCCTCTGTCCATGGGGTTTCCCAGGCAACAGTGTTGGGGTTGGCATTTCTTCCTCTAGGGGATCTTCCTGATCATGGTGCTTATATTTGAGAAATCAAGTAATACTTTCCATTGTCTCGATTTCAGCTTCGGAACTAGATAACGATGTTCCCAAACCACCTTGTCCCCCCGCTGATGGCAGTGACGCCCAGAAAGCCCCTGTCGCGCCTCTTCCCTCCGAGTCAAAGGAACCAACAGCAACCCTTGGGGAGAGGACCTTCAACTGCTGCTACCCAGGTGAAGGGGAGACTCGACGTGCTGAGCCCCTTCCCGCACCCGGCACGGGCACGGGAGCTCGGGCACTGACTCACTGGAATTTCAGAGTCTTCATAACTTCCTCTTTGAGGTCCTGTTAAGGGAACCTGTTTTTTCTTTTCTAGGTTGCCACTTCAAAACTGTTCACGGCATGAAAGATCTGGACCGCCACCTAAGAATCCACACGGGTAGGTACCTGTTCGTTTGTTCCAAAGTCGCGTGTTGGAAAAAAAAAAAACCCGAGAAAACGAATGTATGATGGTGAGCCCGACACAGAAGGTCTCTGCCTCAGGATGCAATCTAGCGGGAGAGGCTTACCTGAAAAGTCTCAAAGGCAGTGATGGTAACTGACAGGTGGGGGGAGACTGTCTCAGGCTGGTGATGGCAGACTCTTTGGAAGAAGAGGCTCTTCAGGTAGGAAACGTGGCTGAGGCATCGGGCGAGGAGAGGGAAGGAGTCCAGGGGGAGGGAACTGCTGTGCAAAGGCATGGGCGGAGCAGAACGGGTATGGGATGTGGTTGGAGACCATGCTGTTGAGAATGCAGAGAAACCGATGTGCTGGAGCAAAGGAATGACCTAGAAGCAGGCTTTGCAAACTGCGTACGGCCTGTTGTCTTGCCAGGCTCGCCTGTTACCTGTGGCTGCTGTTCAAAGTGATAGAGTAAGTGAAGTGAAGTCGCTCAGTCGTGTCCGACTCTTTGCGACCCCGTGGACTGTAGCCCGCCAGGCTCCTCTGTCCATGGGATTCTCCAGGCAAGAATACTGGAGTGGGTTACCATTTCCTTCTCCAGGGGATCTTCCTGACCCAGGGATTGAACCCAGGTCTCCCACATTGGAGGCAGACGCTTTAAGCTCTGAGCCAGCAGGGAAGCAGCTCACTATAGAAGAGTAAGCCCATTATATATTAACAGCTGCTTGAAAAATAAGAGTTTCCTGACCCTACAGTGGGATTACTGAATAGTCCCCAGAGACGCACTGTCTCGCTCGTTACAGAAACTTTGCCTCCCTCTGCCTGTATGAGTTGAGATACTGATGTCTCTGCTCTCACAGAAACCAGACTAAACGACTTAAACACAATCAGTGTTCTTTTTCTCAAGTACAGTTTAAGAAGCCAGGTAATCCCCAGCTCGTGGGATATAGCCGTCATTCTAACAGCTTCATCTCCTGGTCCGGGGCAGCTGCTCCGGACCTCGGTCTCTCGGCCAGTGGAGAACTGAAGCGGGAGGAAGGCTCAGAGCCTCCCCCAGGCCAGGCCCTTGAAGCGGCCTCCCCGGTGACTAGCCGGATGATGAGCAGGACTCATTCATCGCTCTAGGCACAAAGCGGGGCTGGAAAATGGCTTGCAAGAAGGGCAGCCACATGCCCACCTGAAACCCCGAGACTCCAGCGTCAAGAGGACAGCTTTCTGGACACCTAGTCTCTCTTGGAAATGGACAATGGGCTGTGGAAGCTAGAGAACAAAGGGCCAGCTTTGCCTGGGAAGGGTGGATCATGAACGGCCTCCTTGTGAAGCCTCGGGAGATAAGGCTGCCAGGATGATGGCGGTCACCCACAGACCTCGGGAGCCATTTGAACAAAGATGAGAGACTCCCTATCAAGGGGGCGGGCTAGGCAACTTCACAGGGGGCAACTCCGTCCCGAGGGTGACCAGGCAGTGCCCCTCCGTTGGGGCAGTGCCCCTCCGTTGGGGCAGTGCCACTCTGCTGGCCGGAGGCTGAAGGTGCTGCCTGAAACCTGCAGGGAACAGGATGGGCCCGCAAAGGGTTGTCAGGCCCCTGTGGCCGAGATACCAGGAGGACCTCGAGAGACGGGTAGGGGCTAGATTAATGTCTCATTGGAGTAACACAGAGCATGAGGGGATACGGAAGTACGAGGTGAGGCCATGTCCTTGGTGGGCCCCTGAGTCGGGGGTGGAGGTGCTGGGCAGGCCCATGCTGCCTCTGGAAAGCAGGAGGGGCCCTGGGGCGCCCTTAGCGTCTTCCCCCATGGTTGCATAAAGCCAGCACATTGCTGTCCTGCTGGCGAGTGTGGTGGCCAGCCCCGTGGTTCCAGGGGCTCGGGGTCCTGTCTTGCTGCTTGATATCCCGAAGATCGGTGTGGTCTCAGCTGGCTTGTGTTAGCTGATCAGTCGTGTCCTGACTCTCTGTGACCCCCATGGACTGTAGCCCACCAGGCTCCTCTGTCTGTGCAGTTTTCCAGGCAAGAATACTGGAGTGGGGTGCCTTCTCCAGGGGATCTTCCCAACCCAGGGATCGAACCCAGATCTCCTGCATTGCAGGCAGATTCTTTACTGTCTGAGTCGCCAGCGAAGCCCTCCTCCTACCTTTAAAAGGCAGCATCCTGGAAGTTACACACGTCATTGCAGTTGATGCCCAATTGGCCAGAACTTAGTAGCTTGGCGATTCTTAGCTGTGGAAATGAAGTCCGGGAGCTTGAAGTCTTGAATCTGTGTGGTAAGTGCCCAGCTACAAAGAGATGGTTCTGTTACCAAGAAAAAGAGCTCACATATAGACCACATGGCCTCTCCGCGCAGCTGTAAGAGGGTGGCAGTGTGTGTGCAGGGGGTCGCTTGAGGCGGAAACTGGACCTTTGCCAAATGGGTAGAACATTGATTTTCCAACCACTGTTCTGAGATCCTTTGCACTTCAAACCTGAAGATCCCCCGAAGAGTTTTTTAATTGACAGTTCCTGCATTAGAAGTTAAAACCAAAACTTTTACTTTTAAATGAATAAATTTACAGTAAGGCTGCTGTATATAAACACTTCTATGAGAAGTAACTGTTTTCCAAAACAAAGCAAGTAACAGTGTATATACATTTGCAAACATGTCTTATTTCATGGTTTAGCTGAACTCTCACCCCTATTTCCCGCTATCCTGTCTATCGCTGTGTGTTCCTTTGGTTGGAATATAAGAGGAAAATCTGGCCGCTCACATAATGTAATTGGAAACAGAGTATCTCGGTAGTCTTTTCAGGTAACACTATACCAAAATACAACAAATAGTAGTTTGTTAAATATTCGTTGCTGTATAGAATTTGCAGTCATTTCCATAAAATTTTAAAACTTGTTAAATTCCATTGGTCTGTTTTCAACTTTGAATGGCCCTTACTCATGCTTGACTGGCTCTCAAACCATACTTGGTTTGACGGTCATTTAGGAAAATGTGGCTTTTGCCAACTTCTGTAATTCTTCTAAATGTTGATCCATTTCATTGTACCACAGAAGAAAAATCATGTTTAATTATGAATCTCAGTAGAAATACCTAAAGCTAGGATCGTGCAGGCCTGGGATGGTGAGGGATATGTGTTTTGCAATCCAAACTTTCTAGGATACAAAAGTTATCCTCCTGGTATTGTCCGTAACTTTCCTTGACATGACTGGCTCACTTAGTTCATATTTAAGGAAACATCTGCCAAACACCAAATCTGAAATACCCATGGTATTTTTTAGGCAGCCACCCCTCAAGCACTTGTTAAGACAGCCAAGTGTTCTGGTTTACAGCACACTTTGTAGTGTAATTGACATCTTTAATAGGGAAATTTATCATTCAAATTCCAAATATAGAAAATAGGTTAAAGTCTATAACTTACTAGGAAATATAGGACAAATTTATGGTGAAAATAGGTAAACACAATTAGCAAAGTCCACCAAGAAGACAGATTAATTATGACTAAAGTTAAAACTTCACTGAGACATCATCAGGAAGTTAAGAAATCTGCAACGTGGGGCAGAGTTCATCTTCTGAACACACAAGGATGCCTGTGAAGCAGTGATGGTTCCAGCAGGAAAGGGTCTGAGCAGGCAGTCACTCAGAAGTGCCAACATTCAGGTGAAAAGCCCACAGGAATAAAGTCCAGAAGAAACACAAGAACTGCATTTTCCTCAGAGTGGGCTAGCGGAAGAGTACTCAATTAAGACTGAATCACAGAACACGACATTTAATTCAAGCATCGACGCCCCGGGCTGCCCCACCGCCCAAGTCAGGGTGTGGGTCTCTCCAGGGAGAAGCCTGGGATGAAGGGTGGGGGAGCGATGGAGCGTGTGGGGACTTATTAGAGTGCTGACGGCGGCCGAACGAGCTTCAGAGAAGTTCTGCACGTTCTCTCCAGGCCCCTGGCTGCCTTGTGTACTCCAGTAGGTCAAGCTTATGCTTTTGAATTGCCCTGGTAGATTGTCATATGCAAATCGTGTTTGTCTTTACTCATCCAGAGTGCCTTGGTGCTCTGGGTCAGAGTTGAGTAGTGGTGAACCGAACTATCCGAATGTTACTCCTGACTCTAATGAAGTACCTTGATTTCCCCCTGCCCACCCCGCTTTGGCCGCTCTGCAAGAGCAGCTTATGGGATCTTAGCACTCCAACGAGGCATCCAGCCCAGGCCCTCGGCAGTGAAAGCACCCAGTCTTAACCACTGGACTGCCAGGGAGTTACTTGGATTTTTCTTTTTAACCACCATTTGTGGTTCAAGTCCTTAGGACCCTTGTGGAAATCATTTTGTCATCTTTGAGGAGTTTTTGTTTGTTTTTATTCCGAGTCTGCGGAAGTGGGTTTGGGTCTTGGGATGTGTACTGTTTGGCTTTGGGTTTTTTCATCAAGAATGATAGTTGAGGGGCTTCCCTGGTGGCTCGGTGGTAAAGAATCCACCTGCCAACGCAGGAGCCACGGGGGACGTGGATTTGATCCCTGGGTCAGGAAGATCCCCTGGAGAAGGAAATGGCAACTCGCCCCAGTACTCTTGCCTGGGAAATCCCATGGGCTGAGGAACCTGGCGGGGTACAGTCCTTGAGATAGCAAAAAAGCTGGACACAACTTAGCTGCTCAAGTATAAAAAAACAAGTGACGGTTGAATTTCAAATGTTTTGCACTTAAGATAATTGTCTGGCGTTTAACCTCATAAAGGGCATTGTCTTCCAATGTTTGTTTTATCCCACTCTGTATTTCATCACTTGGTATTGATATCAGCGTTACTCTATCCTGAAGTGAGCTGAGACATTTTTTTCTTTCCCTATGCTATTAAACAATTGAACATGGAAACACTTGCTGGAAAATTGGGTAGAACGTGAGCACAATACTCCGTTTACAACTTTCTTTTCCCAGAGGCTGGAGAGTGCATGGACTGGGTTGTGATGGCGATGTCCATCTCAGTGGCCGCAGAGGCCAGCTCCACTGAGCCCCATGTCCCCAGAGCCAGTGGCAGCCCCACGCCTTGTGGCCTCCCCCCCAGGACCCAGCTGGTGGGTGGCCTGTCCGGAACACACCACCTAAAGGTGCTCTTAACCCTGTTTTTCCTGCTAAGACTCCTGGCAATTTTGTGAAGCTTATAGAGCCCTCCCAGAATAACATTTTTAAACATAGTAAAATCACATTAAACTATATTTAAGTACAGCTGCTATCGAGTGTTCATTGTGTAGTATTTTTAATAGACTACCCTTGCTTTCCTGAAGAGTGAAAGTGAAGTCGCTCAGTCGTGTCCTACTCTCTGTGACCCCACGGACTGTAGCCCGCCAGGCTCCTCTGTCCATGGGGTTTTCCAGGCAAGAATACTGGAGTGGGGTGCCATTTCCTTCTCCAGGGGATCTTCCCAACCTAGGGAGAGAACCCAGGTCTCCCGCATGGTAGGCAGACGCTTTGCCACCTGAGCCGCCAGGGGAGTCCTGAAGAGTGGTGCAGACTGAAAAGGTCATGGCCACCTGGGAGCTCACTAGAAATGCAGGATCCCAGACCCACCGGCCCCGGAACTGCGTTTTACTCCTTGTTTCTGTGAGTTCGGTTTAAGAAATGAGATAGAGATTGAAGGGTGTACGAACCTGCAGTTCTTATAAGAGGAGTGAGTTCTCGGAATGTACCGGAATGGTAAATTCCAGTTAGAGGTAAAGGAGATAAAAACTTAATCCCTTCTCATACAAGGTCTGCTGCTGCTAGGTTGCTTCAGTCGTGTCCAACTCTGTGCTAACCCATAGACGGCAGCCCACCAGGCTCCCCTGTCCCTGGGATTCTCCAGGCAAGAACACTGGAGTGGGTTGCCATTTCCTTCTCCACATACATGGTCTGGAACTCCCTAAATTTTACCCACAGGGCCCAAATTAAGAATCCTTGCTCTTTCCAGGAAATAAATCCAATATTTTATAATAACCATATAAGCATCTGAATGCAGAGTTCCAGAGAATAGCAAGGAGAGATAAGAAAGCCTTCCTCAGCAATCAGTGCAAAGAAATAGAGCAAAACAACAGGATGGGAAAGACTAGAGATCTCTTCAAGAAAATTAGAGATACCAAGGGAACATTTCATGCAAAGATGGGCTCGATAAAGGACAGAAATGGTCTGGACCTAACAGAAGCAGAAGATATTAAGAGGTGGCAAGAATACACAGAAGAACTGTACAAAAAAGATCTTCACAACCCAGACAATCATGATGTGATCCCTAATCTAGAGCCAGACATCTTGGAATGTGAAGTCAAGTGGGCCTTAGAAAGCGTCACTACGAACAAAGCTAGTGGAGGTGATGGAATTCCAGTTGAGCTCTTTCAAATCCTGAAAGATGATGCTGTGAAAGTGCTGCACTCAATATGCCAGCAAGTTTGCAAAACTCAGCAGTGGCCACAGGACTGGAAAAGGTCAGTTTTCATTCCAATCCCAAAGAAAGGCAATGCCAAAGAATGCTCAAACTAC